>CM053586.1:180787707-180815294 GCA_028646515.1 Pseudochirops corinnae
GGATTTGAACTCAGGTCCTCCTGACTCCAGGGCCAGTGCTCTATTCACTGCACCACCTAGCCACCTACAGCTTTTATTTTCCATAATGATCTTTCCCAATTCCTTCTGGTTTTCCTTTATGGTATCCCACATTTCAATTCTTCCTTATCTCCTCTCTCCTTACTCCAATTTCTATCCTTCCATTTTCTTCTTATATTGACTCTTGACCAATCCCATCCTTCCCTATCTTCTCTCATGGTCCCTTCCTGTGTTGGTCCCCCACCCCCTTTTGTTTTTCAGGTTTTTTCTTCCAGCTCCATTTTCTCTGATAGAGACTCTTCATTCTGACTCTCCTTCCTTTGGTATCTCTGTTTTCTTTGGCAGTGCTGCCTCTCTTGTGAGTCAACCAATAGGCAGGTATGGAAAGCGGACTGATGTTAACAAGGATGAGGTGTAGATATTTTCAAAACCAAAATCCCCGCCCCACACCTGTGGAGAATACTTTCCAAATATCTTTTGTAAGCTTTATCTTCACTGGAGGCGGCAGAATGAGGCGTTTACTGAAGAGCTCCCCAAGTAATTTGCATCCCTTTGGCTTCCCATTGCCCTTAGGAACTTGAGTTTGGTTTCCCAACCAGAAACTCTCTTACTCTCTATGTTCCCAGCCGACATTCGCTGTCACTCCTGCAACAAGTTCCCTGTGGTTGGCTGTGTGGATCGAAAATCCTGTCTCCTGGATCAAGGACATCAGTGTTTGACCACAGATGTCTACTTAGGTAAAAAGGACCCACTTTAGGGGGAGAAGGGAGTAGAGATAGAACTGAATGGTAAAGGGGAAAGGAAAAAGCTGAGATTGGTGCTGATACCAGACTCAGGTAGGTAACAAAGAAAATTAGATAGGAACAAGAAGGAAAGAGCAGGAAGGAGAGGAGAAGAAAGAGCAGAGAGATGGAGAATGAAAGGCACAGTCTTGAGACTGAGTTAGAGAGGGTGAGGAAGGTGGGGGCAGTATGAGGGTCTCCTCTGGCTGATCCCGTGTCCTTCTTCCCCCAGGTAAGATGTGGCTTTACTCCAAATATCGGTGTGGTTCGTCTACAGAACCCTGTATACCAGGCATCAACAAGACCAATGAGTTAACCTACAATACCACTTGCTGCAGAAGAGACTCCTGCAATAGCTTTGCACTCCGTCCTTCTCCACTCCTGAGTCTCAGTCTCCTCACTCCTTTTGTTGGCCTTGGCTTCTGGCTTCTACACTGAAACTCAGTAGAGTTTGTTTAGCCCCAGATCCCACCCTCATATCTTCCCATTTAATTCTGTCCTTAGCCTCCTAGTCTCCCTGTTCCCTTTAGTATCTCCCTCTATTCTGGTATTATGGAAATAGCACTGAATTTGGAGTTGGAAGTCTTGGCTCTCTACTGCTTACTGTCTGTATGACCCTGGACCTTGGACTCTCAGGGTCTCAATTTCCTCTGTAAAAGTGAGAGGGTAGGACTAGGTAATTTCTAAGCTCTTTAAATGTTATGATTCATGTAGTTCCATTAATGACCTTTTTCTAAACTTCTTTCTGCCTCTCATCTCAGTTTTCTCCCAATCATTTCCCGTGGTCAGAGAATTGTAGAATGTTAGAGCTGTAATGGATCATGGGTATCATCAATGAATTCAGTCCATTGTTTTTTTCTACTATGCTAGTATCTCCTTGACCTTCCCTTATTTCCCACAATTGTCACTTTCCAATTCCTTCACCTCCCCTCCTGGTTATCCCTTACCTCCATTCATCTACCAAGGCCTCTTCCCCACCAAGGTTTCTCCAGCAGGGAGACTGAAGTCTGGACCTGATGTGGGAGGTCTTATACAGTACTCAATATAAATTCCAGGTGGGATGTGATGGTCCTTCTCTGTAGGGTCTGATTCCCTGAACCCTGGCAACAGGTACCATCCCCTTAACCTCATTCATGTCTAGCCCCATTGGAATAAATGTCTATTTCCCAAAGATTTCTGTGTTTTATTGTCCACTTGCTTGAGCTTTGGCATTGCCCACCCCCACCCCCCCCATCCTCATACCTAGGACTCATGATCCCTTGGGGCACCCAAGTTGTTTTTCTCTGAAGCTCTCTCAGGAAATTTCTCTGTTTTGGGTGGTAAAGGGAGGAGCTGGACCAACAAGTTTTTCTGGCCTATTTGTTCCTACCTTTGCCTGGAGAATTGGCACAGAGGACCTAATGTTTGGGGGAACATGTTGTACACACCATTATAGGGACCACACCCCTGGAGAATTTTCCACCCAGATCTGCAAGTAGGCTTGAGACTTCAGGGGGATAAGAAAGATTAGACAAAAGTAGGGGCAATTCCTTGATATCCCCTAGGATTCTAATAGATAGTTCTTCCCAATACTAGTATGGTTTTCCTTAACTCTGAGATTTTGGCTCAGTTTTTTAGGGGAAAGTCTCAGGCCTGGGAAACAAACTCTAAATAGATTGCCCTCCGCCTCCCCTCCTCCCCCCCACCCCCATGCCTCTGTCTCCTTCTGTCTCCTCTGAGTTCCAAATAACCCTGCCTTATTTGCTAAGGTGTATGTGTGGGGGTGGGGGTGACCTGGTCACCTGCACTGAGTACTCAAGAGTTTCTCCAGTCACCTACAAACCTTGTTTCTGGGAATCTGATTGTTTCGAAAGGTTTTCCCCAACAACAGCATCTAGCAGGCACTCCAGGCCTTCTCATCATCTCTTAGGATCTTTGGTTGCTGAGATCTGATCACATCCCAAGGCCCCCAAGCCCTATTTCCATTTGCCTCCCTCACATTCCTCCCCACACCTCCATCACACCAAGTGAATTTTCTGCTCAGCTATAAATCAATCGGTAGAGTTTAATAGACATTGGAGGAGGGTATCAGAGTCCTACTCACTCCCTGTGCCCATACGGCAATGCCATTACCCTCCCCATAGTCCTGGAAGGATCCAAGCCAGTGTGACGGCCACCAGAGTAGCCAAGGCAATGCTAGGAACCATAGTAGTTGCAGCACCATTGCAGAGGTCACCATGGCAACAGCTAGTGTGAGTGGTATAGGACATACCACCCACCAACTCAGTTTCCTCCTGTTCACAGCGATGGGCAGCCACACAGGTAGGGCGGTGATGGATCAGGGTGACTGTGGCTATGGGAGAGAACAAGTACTGTCTGGAGTTGAGAGTTTTACTTTGGGAAGAAAGAAGATAGTGAGAAAAACTGGCTCCAGACTGTTTTTCTTTTTTAACAAGTGGCCACAGAATGATTTAAGGAGGAATGGATGGGTTGCCTACTTAGGGGTAATTTTAAGGGTAGCATGAAGGAATCTCACCCCTAAATGTCTGCCTTACTTTCTATCTTATGCCTAAAATCACCACATTAGACTATTAAATCATTTAGCTTAAGGATTTGCTTCTATTAAAATTTGAGCATTCCTCCCTCCCTTCCTTGCCCCCCCCCCCCAATCTCTTGGGAAGAATTGGATTCTAACAGAAGTCTAAATAAAGATATTATATCCTTTCCTTTTTGAAGGGAAGGAAATGGAAATGAGGGCTTGGAGAAAAAGCCTGCCTATAAATGCTTAGATCTTCAAGGGAAGATGAATGATCAGGAGTTGGCTTCCTTCTCGAGAGGAGTGGGAAAAGGAAGCAGACTGCCAGACTCACGGTTCCCTGGAAACTTGACCTGCTCCTCTTGGTTGAGTCTCTGCTCCAGGAATCCACAGCGCTCACCCTCCTCGCATGTCCTTATACTCTCAGTGCAGGGACCATCTCCATTACAGTCATAACACTGCATTTGACTGCCTGTTCCAAAGAAGGAAAAAGATGAGCTAGTAGACCAGATACCTGGTTCCCTGGGGGAACAGGAGGGATGGGGAGATGGGAAGAGGTAGAGTAGGGGACTGGGGAAACCAGACAGTTGGGTTTCCCTCCTCACCCAGGGTCTTCCCCAACAGTGTGCACAGCAGAATCCAGAGGATTTCAGAGTTCATGATGCTACTTTTCCTCTAGTCTCTCTCTACCTCCCTCCCACCCCTACACCAAAGCAACTGGCTTATATCCCCTGGTGCTGGGCATTACAGGGCAATAAAAAAAGAAGACAGAGTCATGCCTCACCTCACCATGCGAGGGGGCCTCAGGTGGCGCTTGGGTGGAGCCTCTAATCACTGGAGGAGATTTTAGCATCTTCTTAAGCCCCTATGCTATCCCCCCCAAATCCTTTCCAGATGGCCTTCTGTCTCTCAATTTTCCCCCACCCACATCACTCTTTTGTCAGAAAGTCATGTCCCTTTTCTAGCTCTCCATTTTTTTTAGATAAAGTATATTTATTAAATGCTCACTATGTGCCAGGCAATGTAAGTGTTGCTTTTCCTATCTCTTGATGACCAGTGAAACCTCTCCACTCAATCCCAATAGAGCTTTAAGTAGAGATCTGTGTCCCTTGGCCAGGTCTCTTAGAACTTCCATATCCCTCTTCTTATTCTCTCCACAAATTCCATCTTTTCCAAACAAACAAAACAAAACAATGATTTAACTCTTTCTTTCATAGTAGTAAAACTAAGACGGATTAATTATAGGTTTGAAACACTGAAGCTCCAAAGAATCAAAGGGAATTGAGGCTGGGTGGGGTCATTCCCCTACCCCACCCCCCACACCCTGATGGCCTTCCCAAAGGTTCCCACATTCCTCCCATATATCTGTTAGGGCAACTTAAGGTGACAATCTCAATTCAGTGTGGGAAAAAGGCTAACAGAGACACCAATACATTAAGAGAGGGAGGGAGAAAGAGTAGAAAAGAGGTAGAAGAGGGTGTAAAGATAAAAGGAATAAAATGAGAAAGTGAAAAAACAGGATAAAGAGGAGGAAATATGAGCAAAGAAAGATAAAATGAAAAGAGAAATAAAAGAGGGAGGAAAGGAAAGAGGAAATTAAGAGATCAGAAAGGAAAGAGCAAGAAAAGGAAAGAGAGAAGGGGAAAGTAAAGGAAGGATAAGGAAAAGAAAAATGGGGAGAAGAAAAAGAGAGGGAAAAGATAAGAGAAATCAGTGAGGAAAGAGGAGAGAGAAGAAAGAAAAAAGAAAAAGAAAATGAGAGATGAGATGAGAAAAAAAGGGTAGGAAGAGATGTGAAAAAGGTAAGGGAAGAAAATGATAGGAAAGAAAGGAAAAAAATGAAAGAGAAACAAGATGGGTAAAAAGAAATGAGAAAGAGATAAAATGTAATAAGAACATAGAGGAAAGAAGAAAAAGGGAGAGAAAAGAGAATGAAGAGAACAGAATGAGAGAGACAAAGGGAAGGAAAATGGAGGTGAAAATGACCAATTTAAATTGAGACAGAAAAGTACTTAGATATGGGATGGACAGATATAGAGAAGAGAGAACACCATCCCTGGAGTAAAAGACTAGAAGATAGAAGAATATAGACAGTAATAGGTATAGAAGGAGGGAGAAGGGCTTTCCCAGATTAAGGGAACAGAGATGTGGGAAACACTAGGCTCTTTCTTTCCCAAATTCCCTGACAGGGATAGTTTTGTCTGCCCCTCCCAATGTAACCCAGTGACTTCACAAGATTTGAGGACCCCAGGGCACATGACAAATCAGACTCATGGATTTCTTATTCTGATCCCTGCATTTGCCTCCCTTCTTTTCCAATTTCTTCTCCTTTTTGTGGTAGCTGCTAAATCTTGTGTGATCCTGACTGAGGCTTCTCACTTGAAATCTTTTGGAATGACTGCAAATTTTTCTTTGACCTTGAAATTTTGGGGTTTTGGCTATGATGTTCATTGGAATTTTCATGTTAGGGTTTCTTTCAGGAGGTGAGTGGTAGATTCTTATATTTTCACTTTGTCCTGGAGTTTCATTCATGATTTCTTGATGTATAGTACCAGGCTTTTTTTTTTTTTAATAGGTGGTAGCAAATTGTGGCTTTCAAAGTAGTTCAATGTTTTATGGATTTTTCACTGAACTCTTTTCTGGATCACTGGATCAGTTGGTTTGATTTGTTGGTACCTTATCTTTTCTTCAATTTTTTTTTTGGTCTTTGGACTTTGTTCTACTATTTCTTGTTTTCTCATGGGGTTAATTTTTTTTTTTTTGGTGTATTTTAATTTTGTAGGATTCTGTTACGAAACTGTTAATCTCCTTCCAAGTCTATCATTTAGTGCTCTTGTTCTTATCTTTTTTAAAAATTAAATTAAATTAATTTCAATAAATTATTTTTATTTCTTTTTCTAAAACCTTATTTCATTTATTAAAGTAATTTTAAAATTCATTACATTTCTTCTAGTAATTCTAGTTGACCTTGTGGACAAGCTGTGTTTTTCTTTGAGGCTTTTTTTGCATGTAAACATTCTGGAATTCTTCTCTCCCTCTGGGTTTGTATCTTGGACATCCTTGGCTCCATAATTTTCTAGCCTTACTTTTTGAATTGGGACTTTGTGTTAGGGTCAAGTTTTCTCCACTTTTGAAGGAAATGTTGGGGTCTTGTTTGGTCCTATTCTGTATTCTCTGTGGCCCTGTTACTGTTTTCCCCCCATATATTGAATGCTGTGTTCTCCAAGGATCTTAGGGGCAACTCAAGGCAAGAATCTAGAAAGTTTTGGCTAGATTCCTTCCCCAGTGACTGACTGCAAAGTGTCTGGCTATCTCCTTATGCTTACCTAAGCTGGAAAAATGACTCACTGTGGTTTCTCCTTGGGATATCAGATCACTGTTGGGTCTAGGGTTCTTTATTCATCTTTGTTGACAAAATAGGAGAGAGCTGAGCAATACTACTTCCACATACTCTAATGTACTCTCCCCTTCCCTACTTCCGCTATCCTTGGGGCAATGAAACTTTTGATTCTCTGGAATCATGGGTAAAAGTAGCTCTGGGAGAGGGGAAAGGGATATAAGGACTTGGGTTAGGTAGGTGGGGAGGCAAGCTGCAGCCTTCTCGGTCTGAGCTTCTGCGACCCTGTCCCAGCAGGCAGCAGCACCACTCCTCTAGTCTATATAACCTTGTGGACCCCTTGTCCTAAGGCACTATCTGAGATCCTTAACATGCTCCCTTGGAAACCTAGAAATGAGTCTGCACCATTCCCATTTCTAGAAATACTCCTAAAAATAAATTCTAGAGTTTACCGTGCATGTATATAGGAGAAATAAAGTAGATCAATTTCAATTATATGATATTGTTACCTACCAATATTCCACATACTCTTTGACAAGCTTCTCCTACATCCCTGGAAATACACATACCCCAGATTGGGAACCCAAGCTTAGAGTCTTTCTGTCCTTCATCCTCCCCCCAACCCCCTTCCCACTCCCAACCCTCAGCCTCCAAGTTACCAGATCCTATAGGAAATTACTAGGGGAATGGAGGGAAGGAGAGGGAAGGTCCCTTTGACTCAAAATCTTTAGAACTGGAAAAGGGAAATTGCAAGTAGCCAACTGTTCACTAATCCTTAAAGTCCTAAGGGGAAAGGGATAAAATGTTCCCTTCAGGCTGGATGTTCAAGAGAGTGACCATAACATCCAGTCCTTGGACCCACAATACCTCCAAGATGGTCACTTTCAGGAGACATGGGAGCAAGAAGGGTGAATACATACATAGCGGACTAGGGAATTCATGGGCAGTGGAGAGGGTATGGATAAAACCAGCTCTGGAAACTGTAGTTTGGACTTTTCTCTCTTTGGGAAAATAAGGTGAAGGGTGTGTGTAGATACGGAGTATGTATGTAAGTGTATATTGTATGTCCTGGGTGAGTTTTTGGATAAGACTTGTGGAATTCTATCACCCTGAAGCTCTGTGGCCTGAATTCATTCACCCTTCTAGTAAAATGACAGTTCTCTCTAGCTGTGTAATGCCAGGAGATTAGCAGGCACCTGATCCTTTTGATTTCTTTCATGACTCATTTTTAGGATAATGAGGCAATGGGAAGACGTCCACCTTTAAATTTTTCTTTTAATTTGTCTGTTAGTTTCCCTCTCTCACTGCCTTTCTTTCAGTCTTTCTCTTTGTCCTCTCAGGCTTTTCCTCTCTGAGTCCCCCTCATTCCCTTGGGCTTAGTCTTCCTTTTCTCTGCCTTTAATGTCAACTTCTTACTTCTGCAGTATGCCCTCCAGTTGACCACAACTTTCCCCAACATGTTAAAACTGACTTGGGTGTATACTAGCAATAGGTGACAACATAATTTCATTCATGAAACATCCTTTCCCCTCTCTTCCCTCCTCCCAACAGCTCTCCCCAGAGAAGGCAAGAGGAACTGTAGCAGTACAGTTTCCCAAGCCCCAATGTTTTTGATGAGGTAACAGGCACTTCATTTCATCCTGGGTTTCCAAGGAGACCTTCGGATCCCTTCTCCTTGCAGATGACGTCATCAAGATCACATGGTCCTGGAGGCAGGTGGGCTGAGAGATAGTGGAAGGAGAAGATGGGTAAGAAAATAAAGAAACAGACCATCGACATACTCCCCATCTCTTCTGATACCCAAGTTTTTTGCCTCCCTCTCACTGCACCATATCAAGGACTCAGGCACCTGACCTTCTGTTTCCTTCCTTACCTGGGGACGGCCAAATGGATATTTTCATAAATCTGGGTTTCTGGTTTGAAATGAGAAGTGGAGTCATCTGTGGAAGAGTATAAAGAAGTGGTGGAAGAATTACACACACACACAGACACAAACACATACCCCCAGAACAGTACTCCTGTTCTCTTCTTACTGATCATTCTCTCCTAACATCAGAAATCACGGGGAGTTTAGAGGTCAAGAGGAATGGAGATGTCTGGGTTCAAGAACTTTTTCTAAAGTTCTGCCCAAATGCCTTTTTCCCTTCTTTCTGCTCTGCCAACATCTCCTCTCTCAGTGTGTGTGTGTGTGTGTGTGTGTGTGTGTGTGTGTGTGTGTGTGTGCATGAGTTGGAGAAGGTAGACAAACCTCTGTATGGAGCCCCATGGTTCCGGTGTCTCCAGAGAACTATTCCTAGGGCCACAATGGTGACCCCCTGCCCCAGAACACAAAGCAGCAACACGATTTTTTGGATATCCCAGGTTAGGGAGACCACACAGTGGGCAGGAAGGGCATCTGGGGAGGCCACAGCTAGAAGGAGAATAATAAGAATTTTATTTAGATCCTTAAGGGTTACAAAATGCTTTACATAATAATCTCATTTGATCTTTACAGCAGTTTTGTGATATATGTGCTATTGCCATCCTCATTTTGAAGACTTCAAAACTGAAGCTGAAAGAAGTTAAGTAACTTACCCAGGATTACATTGTTAATAAGTGGTTGAGGTGGGGAGCTCAGTGGTGCAGTGAATAGAGCAACAGCCCTGGAGTCAGGAGGACCTGAGTTCAAATTGACACACTTACTAGACATGTGACTTTGGGCAAGTCACTTGGTGAGATACGACTCAGGATGAGGATGAGAGGTTAGGATATGTGTACAAAAGCCAGTAGAAAAGTCCTCATCCTCATTCCAAATTACATTCTCTATAAAAATGGATGATTTCAGGTAAGGAATAGTTTCCCTACTAGTATAGATTAATAGAATTCTTATACTGGAAGAGATTTTATCTCTTACTCCAACCCTGTCATTTTACAGAAGAGATCAAAAAGATAAAGTGACTTCCCTGAGTTTTTCTACTATATAGTTCTTCCTCTCACAACAGAAGGCTTCTACCTTCTATACAATTGTTAAGTGCAATCAGATCAACCTGTTGCCACACATCCTACTGTCTACATCAGTATCAAAGAGGAAAAATTGTATTAAAGAACTACATTATTTCCTAATTCCTTCATGATAGGGGGTGATTCTTCTAGTAATGTAATAGTACATGAAAATGAATTTTGCTTTTCCCCCATCTATTCCCCTACTATTCCATCAACAATTTTCTATAATGGTCCTTTCTTCCTGAAATATGTGGATGGTTTCTCTTTTCTTTCCGTGATTCTTTCCTAATCCCTGGAAATGGACTGTGTCACACCAAACAGCATTGTAACATCACTCTTTTGTGTCTAATGCACTATTCCACTAGGATTATTTTTCTTCTCTCCTCCCTTTCTCCTTTCCAGCAGTGTACCATTTCTAGCATCAGTGCATCCATATCCTTTCTTTAACATCAATTCCATCAGAAATTGTGTGTGTGTATTATTTTCTCCCCTTTCTGCTCTTTTACCAAAAAGCACTTGATAATTCAGATTGCAGATCATTCCACCAAAAGTACCTGGTTTTCATGGTCTTCTCCCCTCCAAGAGTTATTCTTTTTTTTTTTTTTTGGAGGGGGGAAGGCAAGGCAATTGGAGTTAAGTGATTTGCCCAAGGTAACACAGCTAGTAAGTGTGTCAAGTGTCTGAGGCCAGATTTGAACTTAGGTCCTCCTGACTCCAGGGCCGGTACTCTATTCACTGAGCCACCTAGCTGCCCCCCAAGAGTTATTCTCATAATAACAACCCACGTTTGTACTTTTACACTTATTTATATATTTCTATTTGACTCACAATAACCTTGGAAAGTAAGAAGTATAGTTTTTACTATCTATGTCTTACTGATGAGGAAACAGGCTCAAGAGTTTAAGTGAGCTGTCACAATTCCAGCTCCTACTCTACGATGGGTTATTTTACAACAATAATAATAGTAATAATACAATTCTACTGCACAAGGTTATTGAAAAGAAAGTGGGGTTTCCCCTCAAATTTAAATAGCTATACAAATGTGAACTATTATCCTTGTTATTTTTCCCTTCCCCAAATTCACCTGTCAGGTTGAAACTGATGCCCTTGTTCTGGGGGAAGATGCAACGAATGTTCCTGGTCCTTCGGATACGGGACTCTGAGGTTCCCTCCAGAGGACATACCATGAGAAGGGAAGCATTCTTTCCCGTGAAAGTCTCTGTCTTACCCTTCACTTTCCCCTTCCCTTCCAGCCAAACCACAGAGTCCAGGAAAACTGCTGAGACCACTGAACACACCAAGATTGAGCAGAGAGAACCATCAGTAGTCTTTGCTGATAGCTGGAAGCCTGTTGGGAAAAAAAGGGGTGAGGAGGTCAATCCACTATATTATTACATGTGTTCACCAAACCCCTGCAGCCCCAGTGAACAACCGGAGCAGCCAACAGTTTTTGCCTAGCTTCCTTTATCATCTTCAGAGCTCCGTGTTCTCAAAGAAATGGATCATTGTGATGACCAAAGAGCCTGGCATGGGGCTTCGTGATCACATACTCTCCCTCTATCCTCTCCCTAAAGGTTTCTCCATTCCTTTTGAGACTCCCTTGGCCACATGTATCCTCTCTTCTCCCTGTCCCCAAGAGGACCTCCTCTCACCTCTGATCACAGAGAGGTCATACACCCTCCAGTTCTGGTACTTGAAATGGTTGCCAAGCACAGCACACCAGTATCGTCCTGCATCCTCCTCCTTAGCCCCTTCTAGCCACAGGGAATTATTCCCCAGCAGACTTAGCCTGACTTCCCTCAAGATCTTCCTGCTCTCTGGAGCCTTGTTGGTCATGGAGACATGGATCACTGGGATAATAGACAATCCAGACACAGGACTTCGGAACCATGATAGCATCTCATCTCCATACAAGGTAGGTGGTTTAGGGCATGGGAGTTCCACAGCTTCCCTGAGGACCACATATGTGGACAGGATATCATCTGTGTAGAAGGAGGGTGATTGATATGAGGTTAATCCACAAAGATGGAACAGACCCCACCCTACCTCCACCTGACTGACCCCTTTCTTCTTTGCTCCTTATTAGGGTTTGTCATTTTCTTGGTTGTGCTAAGTGGCACAGGGGATAGAGCACCAAGACTGGATTCAGGAAGACTTGAGTTCAAATCTAGCCTTGGATACTAACTAGCTGTGTGTCCATTTAACCTGTTTGCCTCAGTTTCCCCATCTGTAAAATAGGGATAATAATTGTCCCTACCTCCCAGGGCTGTTAAAAGGTAATTGAGATAATAATTGTAAAGTTCTCACTTAGCACAGTGCCTGGCACACAGTAAGCACTCTATGAATGTCAGCTTATTATTATTATTAATATCACCCATGGGAGGGAACTTCTGAAGCTGTCAGATGGAGTCGGGGAGGAAAATGGAAGGAAAACTTTCTTTCATAGGAATGAAGACATAATGGGAGATATAACCAAGCTCTACTTGGAAAGGGAGAAGTGGATTTCCCTTTCTTGCCTCTCTTTGCTAAGAATGGAATTGTGCAAAGGGATTGTGAAACAGTAGGGAAATGGACTAAACCTGGTCCAAATTTTGCCTTTTAAGACTCTTTCCAAGAATAGAGTCACCAAAAGAGATCTGAAAACACTGGACAAGTGAGCCCAAGGAAACTTGGAAAAAGGGAGAGAGATGTTCCACTGAGTAGTGGATGAGGGTGCCTGTCACCCTCCACCACCACTACTAGGCAGAGATGCTTGAGCCGCTGCCTCTATCTTTTTCTGTCCCCAGCTCCACCTCTAGTCAGTTCCTCCTGCCGTCCCTGGATCAGAATGGTTGTGCCCTGTTTGTTTCCACAGCCTCCTTGGCCTGATTTCACTATTAGATAAGGGGGATGGCAGAGATAATGGGCAACTCTCTTTTGTTGCTGGGGCAGTGAAGACTAGGGACACACCTCCACACTAACATCAGTCACTCTCCTTCCTCACCCCTCATCTAAAGAAAAGTGTATAATCCCTAATGCTGAAGACATTTTCAGGTCCTTAACTCCACCTGCTGCTACTTACCTGATGAGATCTGAGGGATGAATCGGAGTAGGAGAAAGAAGAAGTAGAGGAGTATGCGAGCCATGGGAAATGTCTACACAAGAATGCTTTCACAGTGAGATGGGTGTCATAAGAAGGAAAGCAGGTCAAGATAACAGACTGTGGTTCCAAGGGCTTGGATGATATGGTCCCCTGATGGGGATGAGCAGGCAAGCAATAATAAACCAAGAGCTATTCTGTCCACTGGAGATAAGAGGATAGTGGCCTCTCTGGTGTGTGTTCATGCAGGGCTATCATATACAGAGGGGTCCAATGACCATTTCCTGTAACCCAAAAAGGATTGTAATAGATAGAACATTATGCCGTGTTTAAAGACTGTCTTTGGCACAGCAAAAAAGGGAGCCAAAATAATGCTTTTTAAAGTACATACTTTTAAATATTTTTTATATTTTATTTATATTTTTTTTAATGCCAGAGAGTTCCAAAATACATATGTATTTATGGTGCAATTATTATAATGAAGACAGTCTCTCCTACAGAATACGAGACAGGGGACACAATAATCACATCTTGCTTAGAGTGGACAAATAGCTTGTCTCAGCTCCATATAACTCTTTCATTTTACTCAATCCATTGAATCAACTGGGCAATTTATTTCCTTCTTTCAGACCTCAGTTTCTCTGTCTTTAAAATGAGGTAGTTAGACTAGGTAATTTTGAAGGTTTTTTCCCCAGCTTCAGCCCCCGTGACTCAGTTTTTCTGTTTCTTTGTTTTTGCTTTTTGGAGGGGAGAAGGCAGGGCAATTGGGGTTAAGTGACTTGCCCAAGGTCACATGGCTAGAAAGTGTTAAGTGTCTGAGGCTGGATTTGAACTCAGGTCCTCCTAACTCCAGGGCTGGTGCTCCATTCAATGTTCAACATAGCTGCCCCAACTCAGTTTTTCTTAGTAAAGAAAGGCCATTGTTTCCTGGATGTACTGGGTTTCCCTGAGAGTGGGAATCTAAATACTATTTTAATTTTTTTATTTAAATTTTTATTGATGTTATTTATTTTTTTTTATCTCCTCCCTCCCTTCCTTCCTTAGAAATTATGGCTTTTATTGACATTATTTTGTATCGAATAACAGAAAAATCCTAGCTTGGGTATTCATTGGCTCCAAGAATCCAGCAGGTGGTCTGCCTATAGTTTTCCTTTCTTTGTTTTGTTTTGTTTTTTAAATTAAATTATTTTCAATGCACAGAAAAATCTATATTCTCTCCCTTCTACCTTTCTCCATTGAAAAAAGAAGGAAAAAATCCCTTGAAACAAATATGCATAGAATATAGAAAATCAAAACAAATTCTAACACTGGCCATGTCAAAAAATATGTCTTATTCTACACTCTATCGCTTCACTGTTAGGAGGAGGGTAACATGCTTCTTCATAAATCCTCTGGAATCATAGATGGTCAACATGTCAATCAGAGTTCTTAAGTCTTTCAGAGTTGTCTTTATCATGTTGCTGTTATTGTATACATTGTTGCTGTTATTGTTCTGGTTCTACTCATTTCACACTGCATCAATCCACACAAGTGTTCTCAGGTTTCTCTGAAACTGTTCTTTTTACCATTTCTTATAGTATAATACTATTCCATTACATCCACATGCCACCATTTGTTCAATCATTCCCCA
This sequence comes from Pseudochirops corinnae, assembly GCA_028646515.1. Lineage (NCBI taxonomy): Eukaryota > Metazoa > Chordata > Mammalia > Diprotodontia > Pseudocheiridae > Pseudochirops > Pseudochirops corinnae. The sequence goes on from CM053586.1 coordinate 180,802,051, forward strand.
TTAATACATTGGAAAAAGTCTGAATACATGTGCAATGTGCAACACCTATGGACCTCCAGTTTCCATGAAGGGGTTCTTCTGTTTTAACTGCATGGATTGCTCCCATTATATCCAAATATATCCCTCCCTCTCTTCTACCAAAAGGGTGGGGACCATCTCTAGTTGTTCTAATTTACATCTCACCACTGGACCCAGATGGCTCCAGAAGAGAGAGTCTGAGGCTGGTGACTTTGCACAGCTCCCCCTCACTTAAATCCAATTCACTTGCAAGTCATGACATCATCTTCCTGATGTCATGGTCCTCTTCGAGAATAAAGGACAAAAAGCAACAATAACCACCAAAAGAATATTCCTTGTATAGAAGAGAGAAAGAGAGAGAGAGAAAAAAAAGAAGTTCAGCAAAACTTGTCAATGGAGACTGAGAATCCACAATGTTCCACACCAATAGAATAACTGCCTCTACAAAGAAGGAAGGAGATGCATTTTCTCATCTCTTCTCTGAGGTGCCTTAGACATTGTAATTACATATCTTTCAATTTTAGGATTTCTGTTGTTCTTTCTTTTTACATTGTTGTTCATATCATCTTTTTGGTTCTGTTTTCTCCAATTTTTTCATCAGTTTGTCTGTTTTGCCTTGCTTATCTGCATTTTTCTTATTACTTATAGTGCAATAATATTCCATTACATTCATGTCCCATAGTTGGTTTGACCATTTTCCAATTTATAGTCATCTACTGTGTTCTTGTTTTTTTTGCCACCACAAAATATGCTTTAAATCATTTTGGTGTACCTGGGACCTTTCTATTTCTCTTTAACCTTCTTGGGCTATGTCCTCACCACTGGGATTTGAAGGTCTTAACTAAATGCTATTTTTATTTACAAACTGGATCCAACCTGAAAGTATGTTCTTTGGAGGCAAGTTTTATTTTATTTTTGTCTTTTTAATACATTTCTGTTTAATTTCTAGCTTTAACGTAACACTACTTCATGTATTCCCCACAGTAACTAAACTGGACTATTCTCTATTCTCCATTCTCTCTTTCCCATTTCCCTGATTTTCCTTACCCCATTCCCCACACCTGGAATACCCTTCCCCTACTCTGAATCACAGAATCTCATATTTGGAAGGTACCTCTCCAATCCATCCTGTACCTGAAAAAGGAATTCTCCTTAAAATTTCCCTGACAAGTGTTCATCTAACTTTCATTTGAAGGCCTAAAATAACAGGGAATTCATTACCTCTAAGACAGCCGATTCACTTTTAGGGAATCCTGAGTGGTAGGAAGTTTCTCCTTATATTTAATCAAAATTTGTCTCTCTGCAATTTCTATTCATTGCTTCTAGTTTTGTTTTAAAATGGAACAAGTTTAACCGCTTTTCCACTAACAGGTTGTTGTTTTTTCTTCTCAGTTTAAACATTCCCTGTAATTTTAACCAACCCTCATATTACATGGTCTCCAGTTGTTGTGGTCCTCCTGTTATGGAACCATTCAGATTTGTGAATCTCTTTCCTAATATGTGGTCCTGAGAATTGAAGACAATATGCCTGATACAGTCCAGTGAGGAGGACAGTTTATTCCCTCTCTGATTAATTAACAAGAACTTATTAAGTGTTTACAGTGTTCCAGATACTGCGTAATGTACTATGGGTAGAAAAAAAGGGCAAAAACAGTTCCTTCCCTCAAGGAGCTCACATTTAATATGGGACACAACATGTAAGTAGCTAGATACAGGATGCATAGTAATATAATAATGATAACAATAGCTAACATTTACACAGGGGCAGCTAGGGGGCGTTGTGAGAGAGCAACAGGCCTGGAGTCAGAAGGACTCCTCTTCCTGAATGCAAAGTTGATCTCAGAAATTACTAACTGTGTGAGTCTGGGTGAGTCATTTACCCCTGTTTGCCTCAGTATCTCCATCCGTAAAATGAGCTGAAAAAGGAAATAGCAAACCAGTCCCATATCTTTGCCAAGAAAACCCCACATGGGGTCCCAATGAGTCTGACAGGGCTGACATGACTGAACAGCAGCAGCAGCAGCAGTGACATCTATACAGTATTTTAAGATTTGCAATGCATTTTGCACATGTTAACTCACTTAAGTGACTTATAGGGACATTATTAAGTCATTCAGTTTGACTAGAATGAAGAGGGTTTGGAGGGAACAAATGTGGAATAAATCTAGAAGGGCAGGGTCATCGTGTAATTTTGTGTACTTATAGTCATCTACATTTAGGAAAAATAACCACTTCTGGGCTCAGGGACGATGGAGCAGTCTTACTCACCACTAAAGAGCACCTTTTCTGTGGACTCATAATGGCAATCTGTACTGGGTTTCACCCTGGAGGAGCCTGGCCTCTAATGACATGAGTTAGGCTCCCTTATATTCTTTGGTTTGTTACACTCCCACTCCAGTACCCTGGAGAAATATTTCATATAGCTTTGTCTCTGGCTCAAGTTTAGGGACTCCACAAAAGGAAGGATTACAATATAAATCAGGTATATGGCAGGTATTTATTTCCTACACACAAAAGAAATGCCAAAAGACACAAAAATATTCATCATGCTTTGACAAGACTGAAATAATCAGTAACATTGCTATTGTTATAATCTTCAAAGAGTTTGCATCATAAATTTTGAGTTGAAGCAGTTTGTGTAACTACTGAATTCCACATTTCCACCTTGCTTCTGCACTGTCCAAGCAACTACATTGAATAGTCCATTTTTTTTTGGCCAATGCTAGCCAGGGATTTGGGTTAATGTTAATGGTCATCTGCTCTAAGAACACTGAAGTATGAACAGCTGGGTGGCTCAGTGGATAGGGCACAGGCCATGGAGTCAGGAGGACCCAAGTTCAAATCTGGCCTTAGGTCCTTGACACTTACTGGCTGTGTGATCTTGGGCAAATCACTTGTACGTACGGAGAATTTTGTTATCCGTTTTAGCTTAGTTTCTCAGGATCCCTGGCCATGGCAGTGTCTAGTTTCCATGTGTTAGATAATAACTCCTAGAATAACCCCAAGGATCCTGGATAGTAATTCCCAGAATCATAGTTATAGGCAGTCCTACTGAGGCTGTGTTGTGAGCTATGGGGGTGACATAATTGATATTAACTACACTTGCATAGAATGACAATATTGCTAAAGTTAACCTTTGAGTTTAATGTTGGCAAGATGCCTTCTTTTGACCATGTACTAATGTGCTAATACTTTTTAAAAATAAATTTATTTATTTTCTTGTTTACATCATTCATTTCCATGAGATTTTGAGTTACAAATTTTCTCCCCATCTTTCTTCTACCCAAAACTTCAAAACAGCCACCCCACTGTATAACCCCTCCCCCAATCTGCTCTCTCCTATGTCCTCCCCTTCACCCCTCTGACTTTCTGGTAGGGCAGGATGGATCTCCCTACCACAGTACCTGTGTATCTTAATTCCCAGTTGGATGTAGTTAATAATAATAACAATAATAATAATAATATATACATATGTATTTTTAACATTTGATTATAGAACTTTAAATTCTAGATTCTTTCCCTTCCTCCCTCATCACCCATCCCCACTGGAAGGACAAGCAATTAAATACAGGTTGTACATGTGTAATTACACAGAGCTTCTCCACAGTGGGCATATTGTAAGAGACTGATTATATGTCCCTCTGTGCTAATACTTTTATCCAAATTAAATCTCTATCCCTACTCTCCAAACAAAAGAAAAATAAAGATGGCATTTCATGCCAAATGTAAAAAAAAAAAAAGATGCCTTCTTTTGTCTGTTGCCTTATAAAGCAAGTGGACACTGGTCAGTAAGTGGGGAAAACCACGAGGAACCCATAGGGGAATCTGCATGTGCCTTGACTGTATGTGCCCCATCAAGGTTTGAGGGGATTTAGGAGAGAGCACAAGCTGTGCCTGTATTGACTGATCCCAAGATGTAAGGGGGAGTTGCTCCCTCTTCTCGCCAGCCCCTGCAAGAAGGGTGATTAGGGAATGCTGTAGAAGCTGGTTCTCTCATTATCAGCAACCCTCTTGAGAAGACTAGACTAAAGTAAGATTATTAATGCCTCCAAAGGTGTCTGCCTGTCTGACAAGTTCAGGAGTAAACCTGTTAGAGGCTGGAGTCTGAAAACTCCTGTGCCTCCTGTGTGTTATCTGTGAAACATCACTAAACCCTGATTGTCTCAAAAAATAAAAATAAAAGAACACCAAAGTAGTTGCCAGATACTTCTCCCTTTGCTGCTTGCTAGTTAGATCTAACCAAAGCTTCCAGGATCACAGAACCTCTCTAACCCACAAGGTGGCATCCAGGTCTGGACATGTTCATGTGAAGATTGATATTTATTTACCTAAGCTCAGAAATGAAAAAAATAGGAAAAAAGCTGCTATATGTCTATTGCAGCATGGTTGCAAAAGTGGGGAATAGGGCAGGTTGTCCTTCTTACCATCTTTCACAGGAAGTGGCTTCAAATAGTTCTGATACGGTTTTTGGAAGAAAAGAACACCAGAAGTGGAGGTTACTCCCTTTTTAAAAAGACCCACTCAGTCATGGACTCTTCCTTTTCCGTGGTCAATAAGAGAACTGATACATTATCTAAAAGTACCAACCCTCCTCAGTGCATAGTCATGCTTATATGGTGTGGCCAAATCAGGAAAGATGATTTTTTAAATGCCCTGTACACTTCCAAGTTATATTTTATATGTATTCAATCCCCCTTCAATCAAGCAACAAGCATTTGTTAATTGATTATGTTTCATACACTGTGCCAAGCACTGGTAATACAAAAGCAAAATAGAAACTGTTTCCACCCTCAAGGAACTTACAGTCTAATGGGGAAATATAGCATGTATATATCAAAATAAGCAAAAGGTGGTTATAGAAAGGAGGAAGGGCACCAATTGCCAGGGAAACCAAGAAATACTTCATATAAAAGGGGTTTCCAACTTTTTCTTTGTCTCCTATACTCCTTGCTTTTCAGTAAGCATTCCTGAAACTCATATTTAATGAAAGGAAATAAATGAGTTTGCCATGTCTTTACATATGACTTAAAATAGATCAATTTTTCAGAAAAACTTATGCAGCATTTTTTTTAAAGTATCATATAGACTTGTTCAACGGTTATCAGAAGAGTCACATAAATAGTAAGGCTTGGCACTGTTTTTTGTCAACCAAGTTTTATCCTTGTTATGATTTTTGAAAGAGATACCTGCATATCATGTTCAGCCTCTAATTTGTTTCTTGCTTTGAACTGGATTGGGACCAGGACTGAGAAACCTTCATTCACAAAGATATATTGTTATAAATGAAATTTAAAATCTTATGGTAGAAATGTGACAGGTACTGTTAACAGGATTTTAGTGAGCCAGTCTCTAACTTGAGAATGACAAACAGTAGGCCAGAGACAAAGAGCCAATAGATAAGTGGTCATTTAATTAACTAGTTTCATTATGAGGAACAGATTTGCAAATCAGGAATTCTCCTGATCAGAATTCCACCTTGTTGAAGTGAAGACAGAGATTATATACATAAATCACAAGTGTGAAAGCCCGGAAGAAGGTGGATTACAAACAATCCTTCCTAAGGCCAGAGTGGTTTTCCACCACAAACCCACAAACTGAAGAAAATACAAGAATTCTGGAGTCCTTTGGGAGCAATACTGCTAAAGTCGTTGGGGGTGGGAGTCGTTATTTCGTGGTTCACAGGACCAGAGTGCTGTCGGCAACAGTTCTACAATCTTTGATTTGATTCACTTTAGGTATGCAGGGAGAAGGCTGACCATGATTGCAAACCTTGTCAAATTTTGATCAGTTCAAGCTGCATTGTGAGTCTCACTCACAAACTGGAAAAGGCAATTCTGGAAAAAAAAATTCATTACAGGGAGCCTATCGATTATTAGAAAAATTAGAATTCTGCCCACAGTACTTTCAAGAGTATTCCAAATTTTTTTTGTGCCTTCATTAATTGGAAACCATTTGGGAGCTTCTGGTTATTATGACTATAAATTAGCTTGCATTAGCTCCGAGTAGCTGGGTTTTTTTTTTTTTCCAGACTTAGTATGAAAAAGATTTCCTATCCAAACCTCACTTATCTGGTTTTGGTTAACAGAAATTACTCCTTCACCTGTCTCTTACAAATTTTTCAGATATGGTGTTCTACCTCTTTCCACCCAGCTCCCGCTGTCTTACGGTTCTTTTTCAAATCCACAATATTTTTTTCACTATTACTACTACTTTTTAAATGTTTCAAATATTCTCTGTACCCCTGGGAGGTACATAGACTCCAAGAGGGAACCCCTGATGCAGAAGACAGTACTGGAGCTGAGTTTTGAAGGAAATCAGAGGGTTCCAAGACGAGGTGAGGGGACAAAGCTTTCTAGACAAGGAGTGCTTAAGGGCTTGGAAGCAAAACTGTGCCTAATGATTAGTTTGAAACTTTGTATCCTACCTAACACCTAGCAAACAACTATGTACACAGCGCCGCTTAATCTATTCTAAACTTTGCATTTTTCCCAACACCCAACAAACAGCTGTGCACACAGTCGGACTTAATTAAACTTTGTATCCTTCCCAGCTCCTCGTACAGTGCCTAGCACAAAGCCCAGATCAAACCTAAACTTTGTATACATCAAAGCGCCGGTAAAGTGCTCAAAACAGGTTCGGCTTAATTTGAATAACCCCCAAGTTCAAGTCCCGGCCATCTAGTCCAGTCTTTTCCTAAAGCTTCTCTGCCCATTAGTTGGCCGTACCAGGAAAGACCAGGCAGTGCTAAATACTTCCCAGAGCTGATAAATAAGTCCCCGCTGCGCGTTTAAGGAAGACACCACCACTATACGTGGTGACGTAAGAAAGCACGCACCACCCAAGAGGCTAGAAGAGAGGAGGAGCGACTGGGGGGGTGGGGGGAACCTGCTGCTGGAAGAGCAGCGGCTGGAGCCGGGGCGATGGCGAAGCTGCTGAGCTGCGTCTTAGGCCCCCGGCTCTACCGGGTCTATCGAGAGAGGGACTCAGGAAGGCCCCAGCCGAGCGTTCCTGGGACTCCGGCTGCCATCACCACCTCCCCAGCTGGCTCCTGGGTGAGTCCTTTTCTTCCTCTCCCCCCCCGGCTGGAATCATGGTAAGGCCCAAACCCGTTGCTGCTTTAGCCCCCCGGAAGCACCCATAGTTGGAATTAGGGGGACTGTGTTAACCTGCTTGTTCTCGCACAAAAATTGCGCACGTAGGTCTTTCCGGTGTAACTTATGTGCTTGTGGATAAGAGCCTTTTTTTTCTCTCTCCATTCATCCACTCACTCCTCTCTTGTTTGTCATTTATCTCGTTTGGCTTTTTCATTTACCGTCCCTTCCTTTCTCCTCCCCCCGCTCCCCGGTACAGCACCCCACCCGTGTATGTTGTCATGGTTCATGCAGGACCCCAGGTGCTGTCAGGCAGACCCTGGAAGGGTGTGTTCTAGAAATAGGAAACGGCGTGGGGGGGGGGGGGGGTTGGCTGCCATAAAACTCTATGTTCTCGGCTCGAGCTGTCACTTTGTCCTGTTTTCATGTGTTTTCCTTTTATTTGGCTCTTACTTTTGTTCTCAAAATGACTTCCCATTAACTTACTGGTACCACTCCCCCCGCCCCCCAGCAGTGATGGTTCTGTCCAGTGGGGGGGGGGGAACCACTCAGCTGGACACAGACCCACAGGGCAATTCTATTTTCAGAAGTGGGGGAGGTTTTATATCTACTCCCTAATTATGTCCACTTTTACAGACTCCTCGGTCTCTTTTTCTAATCTCACCCACCTTTTCAGGCTTTCCCATTTTATTCTTATTTCATAAAGGACTCTCGCCTTCTCCTGTCATAATGTTTTCTCTTTACCCTTTGGTCTGCACCTTCTCATTCCGTACTCTCAGTGCCCCAGTTTCATCCACTCCCTAGAAGAGAGATGTGAAAGGGGACAAAAGTCATTGATTGCTTTTTTCTGTAGTCTTAATTCCTTGGATTTTCCCTGGGGTAAGGGTTAGAGAGAGAGAAGAGGGGAGCCAGATCTTGAGGTAGTCCTTTCAGGGGGCAGGGAGACCCATTTCTGGAGTCTTTTGTCTGAGAGTCCAAAGGGGAGTGGAGCGTCTAGACAGGTAGGATGGTAGAATAGCAATAGCCGGGGCTGAGACTCTAAAAGGAGACGGGATGGACAGGGGTTGGGGTAAGGCAGTAGAAAAGGGACCCTGACTGTGCTGTTTTTGCAGGAGTCCTATTATCAGCCCAGAGCCCTGGAGAAACATGCTGACAGCATCCTGGCTTTGGTGAGTTGGTCTTCTGCACACTTACCTCCTCAGACCCAGTCATTTTGTATGTTCCCTTTTCCAATCTAGAAGACTGATTAGGTTCTCAGCAAAGGGCTTTGAGCCTCACCTGAGAAATTCTTCCTCCCTCCCCTTCTGGTATGCTGTACATCTTCCTCTGGGACAGTATGGGTCATGTGGAAAACATGTTTACTCTCAGTTGGGACCTTCCCCAGGTACCGAACACTGTCTCCATAGACCTCTCTCCTCAAGCAACCAAGCTTACTTTGCTTCAGTGACAGTGCTTCTCTCCACTAGGGTTCCTATGTCAACATTTATACTGTCATTTGGGGACCAGAATGTACCAAGTAGCAATGATGGGAAACATCCAAACAAATTGTATAAAAAGAGGGACTTTGCTTTTTAAATTTGAGCAGATTATATTCTTGAGGCTGTCTGACTTGAGGAAATGCGTGTTCCCCCAGTGTACTTATCTATCCCTACCCTTCTTCTCCCATGTGTCTCTTTAATTATCCTTTTCCCCCACTCTTTGACTTCCCTGTATGGGATACCTCATTTTCTCCAGATTGGTCAGCATCCAGTGTTGGAATTGGGAGAACAGTCAAAACAAAGCCACAAAAACCCCTGATTGTCCATTTATCCATTTTTCTACTGTAGGCCTCAGTCCTCTGGTCCATCTCTTATTATTCCTCCCCCTTGGCTTTCTTCTACTTGTACAGGAAAGGTCAGTGTGGGGTTAAATGGTTGGTTGGGGTTTGGGGTGGTATGGATGTTGATTAAATGAAGAAGCTTGTCTCAGGAGAAGGGTCCTTATTCTGTTATTAGGTATAGCTGGTGTTCCCCAGAATGGTCAGCAAATGCCCCAAATTAGCCATAGAATAGAGGGGGAGGAGCAATGGATGAAGACAGAGCTTGAACTCAGCTCTTTTTCTCTTCTCAGGTTACTTGTGTATGTCAAAGGTGGTGCCGTTTTCTCACTATGCCGGGACATTGCTGTTGCTTCTAGCAGGTGTGGCCTGTCTTCGAGGTGAGTGGTCCAAAATAGGCATATTCAATATGCAGATATTTGTTAATTAGTACCTGTGCTAGACTTGGGGGGGAGATGCAGAAGAGCACAAGGTAAGATCCTTCATTCATGCAATTTAGAGTCTTGTTGGGGAGATAAAACACAAATGAATGAATGAAGAGGTAATTAACAGTGATAAATGAGTGGTATAGATAATGAATGTAAGGTTTAGAGATTATACCTAAAGATTCCCAGGAAAGGTAGCATTTGAGTTGGGCCTTGAAGAGTGGAAAGGATCTAAGTAAGTGAAAAGGTAGAGGAGGACATTATAGTTCCTGTAAAAAAATATGAGCTGAGCGTGGAAGTAGGCTGGCAAATGATAAATATAGGAGGCAATGAAGACGCTAGTTTGATTAAAGTGTTTTTAGGGAAATGGTGTAAAATAAGGCCTGGAAAGGTAGATCGAGACCAGATTACATAGAACCCTGAAAGCCCAGATTGGAATTTATTCGATAGACTGGGTAATAATGAAAATGATGCTTTCTGAAAATTAATGTAATGGATTAGTTAAGCAAATTGTTGGAATGACCCTGGGATGAGGTGATGTGGACTTGAATTAGGATTGGGGAAAAGCAGAGAGTAGAGAGGAAGGGGTGGCTGAAAGTAATAGACATTTTAAAGGAAGGATGGATAAGACTCTGTGTGTCTGTGTGAGTGTGAGATAAAGAGCCATCAAAGAGTTTTTTATAACTGGTGAATAGGATAGTGGCAATCTTATAAACAGAAATAGGGGAACCTAATTTTTTAGTAGTCAAGTTGAGGAAGAAATTCAACAGTGAAAGGAAGAAGAAAACTAACATCAGGAGTAGGGACACATGAATTATTAAGATAGAGGATGCCTGGAAGGAGGGTAATATAGTCAGTCTTTCACAATATGTCCATTGTGGAGATGTTTTGTGTAACTACACATTATACAGCCTGTATTGAATTACTTGTCTTTCCAGTGGGGGTGGGTGACAAGGGAGGAAGGGAAAGAATCTAGAATTTAAAGTTTTAAAATCAAATGTTTAACATATATATATATATATATAATTAAGGAGGATACAGTGGGATCACTGTTTTGGGGTGGTGGGTAGGGGAAAGATGGGGAGAAAATTTGTAACTCAAAATCTTGTGGAAACGAATGATGTAAACTAAAAATAAACAAAAGTTAATTTAAAAAAAAAGATAGAGGAGGCCTGGGGTGGCTAGGTGATGCAGTAAATAGAGTATGGGCCCTGAAGTCAGGAGGACCTGAGTTCAATTGTGACCTCAGACACTTAACACTTACTAGTAGTGTGACCTTGGGCAAGTCACTTAACCCCAATTGCCTTGCCTTCACCCCTCCGAAATGCAAAAAAAAAAAAAAAAAGATAAAAGAGGTTAGAGCATAGAGAGAGGGAGAGATTGAAGAATCCAGGAAGAAGGAAATACTTGAGATTGCATAATCTCTAAAGAACCGGAAGGTGAGATAAGATCAGCTCCTCTTATTGTCCTATGAAGCAAGGCTTTTGTCCTGAAATTCTTGGTTTCCATACAGTCCCTTTCTACTTTGGCTTTCTCTTTTTGTAGCCTCATCTCCCATCCCCCAAATCCAGGCATCTTCTCTCTTAGACTAACAGATTTTTTGGTGCATTCTCTCGTTCAGGCATTGGCCGCTGGACCAACCCTCACTACATCCAGTTCATCACCATTTTGGAAGAGACTCATAGGAATAACTCCCCAGAGAATAAGGTATGATCTTAGGTGACATATAAGAATAGACTATAAGAAAGTTAGAGCTAGAAGAGACTTTAGAGATCATCTAATGAATTTTATAGACTTCATTTCATAGATTAGGGAACTTACTAGACCCAGAGAGACTAAGAGATTTGCCCAAAGTCACACAGCTAGTAAAGAGCAGAGCTAGGATTCAAACCCATGTTCTCTGACTTCAAATACATTGCTTTTTCCATTATACCATGATGCTAGAATGGCACAATCCAATATATAGCTCTCTGTCTCATTCCTCCCCTCACCTTTTCTGTAATGGACTCCTTCTCTCCCTCTTTTCCTTCCTTCCTTCCTTCCTTCCTCCCCCCTTTTCCCTTCCTCATCTCTCTCATCTCCTTTTTGTGCCCACTGAAGTACAACAGCCACTCGTGGGCTCAATCCCACTACTGATTGAAATGGAAGCTTTGGTCCACCACATTTCTGATCTGGATCACTTTCCCCTTCTTTAGGCATCATGCAACCCTGCCCCCTCCCTTCTCAGGTTATTGGTGGTGGCTCTCTATCAGTCACTATCAGCTACCATAGTTCAGAACTCCAAGATCAAGAGATCAAGGAGCCCAGTTTCCCAAGTATCAGAGCTTATGGCCTTGCATTACCACCCCTAGAGACTCATTTACTCTCTGTCTCTTTTTTTTTTTTTTAACATTTTAGTTATCTTTTAGTTACCTTTTCCTTTTTTTATTTCATTTTTAAATTTTGAGGGCCATATTCTCTTTATTTTTTTTATTTTTTTTGCTTTTTGGAGGGGCATTTGGGGTTAAGTGAGGGTTAACTTGCCCAAGGTCACAAGAGGGCCATATTCTCTACCTTCCTCTCACGCACTCCCATACCCACTGAGAAGGCAAACTATATTCCCATATTAGCCTTTTTTTTTTTTAAAGCAAGAACAAAAGTGAGAAAATTATGCTGCAGTTTGCACTCAAGAGTTCTCTCTCTGGAGGCAGATAGCATTTTTTCATCATGAGTCCACTGGAATTGTCTTGGATCATGTTATTGATCAGAATAACCAAGTCTTTCACAGTTGATCATCATTACAACTTTACTGTTATTGTGCATAATAATCTTCCGGTTCTCACTTTACTTTGCATCAATTTATATAAGTCTTCCAAGGTTTTTCTGAAACCGTCCTGATTATTTCTTATAGCACAGTTCCATCACAATCATATACTGCAGTTTGTTCAGCCATTCCCCAGTGTCTGGGCATCCCCTCAATTTCCAGTTCTTTGCCACACAAACTAAAAGAGTTGCTGTAAATATTTTTGTACATATAGATCTTTTTCCTTTTTCATTGATCTCTGTGGAATATAGACCTAGTAATGATATTGCTGGGTCAAAGGGTATGCTTAATTTTATAGCCCACTGGGCACAGTTCCAAATTGTTGTCCAGGGTGGTTGGATCAGCTTACAACTCCACCAACAGCTCAGTGGTATACCTATTTTTCCTTCATCCCCTCCAGTATTTATTATTTCTGATAGGATTAAGGTGGTACCTGAGAGTTGTTTTAATTTGCATTTCCGTAATCAATAGTGATTTAGAGCATTTTTTCATATGACTATAGAGAGCTTTGATTTTTTTTTTCTTCTGAAAACTACCTGTTTTTATCCTTTGACTGTTTATCAATTGGGGAATGGCTCTTTTTATAAATTTAACTCAGTTCTATATTCAGTATTACTGAGAAATGAAGACTTTATCAGAGAAACTTGCTGTAAAAATTTTTGATATTCGGGGGGGCGGAGCCAAGATGTTGGCATAGCAGCAGCAACATATCGCAGTTCTCACATAGCCACCCCAAAAAACCCATAAAATAGGACTCTAAACCAATCTTAGAACTCCAAAACGCACACAAAGATACTTCCCACTGAAGTCAGCTCGGCTACGAGGAACCACATCAGCACTGCGAATTGAAACCAGCCTGCCCTGAAGCCGCGGCTGTGCCCCGGGGGCGGCTGGGTGGGAGGAGCCGAGGAGCCTCTCAGGTGAGCGGATTAGCAGCAGCGGGTGGGGATTGCGAAAGGGGAAGATAAGCAGTCCGGCCGAAAGGCCTCCAGAGCGGAAAAGCAAAAGGCAGAGGTTTTGCACCCGCCTCCGCGTTGTAGCTTCCTGCCTGCGGCCTGCAGACAGCAGGGGGACTTAGCGATTGTTCTCAG
>CM053586.1:180815794-180847995 GCA_028646515.1 Pseudochirops corinnae
AATTTAACACATTATACATAATTTATTTATATATTTAATAAAATTATATTAAATTTAATTTTAATATATTAATTTAAATTTTAAACAGTAATGATTTAGAGTATTTCATATAATTTTATATAAATTACATGTTTTTTTAAATTACATGAATCTGATAGAATATTATTTTACTATAAGAAAGGAGATGATGGTTCAGAAAAACCTGGGAAGACTTGTATGAATTGATGCAAAGTGAAGTGAGCAGAGCCAAGAGAACAATTTATACAATTTATAGAACAACAATATTGTAAAGAATTAGTAACTCTGATCAATACAATGATCAACCACAGTTCCAAGGGATACATGATGAAATATGTTACTCATTTCCAAAGAGAGAACTGATAGATTCAGAGAGCAAGTTGAAGCATGTTTGCATATTTTCTCCTCTCTCTCTCTCTCTCTCTCAACTATATATATTTGTAAAGGACTTTGTTTTTCTTTCTTTCTCAATGGGGGGGGGGAGGGAGACAGGAAGAACTTTGGAAATGAAAATAAAATAAAATTGAATTTAAGAAAAAGAAATACGAGGGAGCTGGGGATTCATGGTCAGAGAGCACAGAATCACAGAATATCTATGTTGAAAGAGACTTCAGAAGTTACTGAGTTATACTTGAACAAGTATACCCTTTAGAACTTATGACCACTATATACAGGGTTTTTTTTCCCTTTCCTTTTTTTGGAGGCCGTTGGGGTTAAGTGACTTGCCCAGGGTCACACAGCTAATATGTGTCAAGTGTCTGAGGCCACATTTGAACTCAAGTCCTCCTTACTCTGGGACTAGTACTCTATCCACTGTGCTACCTAGCTGCACCTATATACAGCTTTTCTAGTGAAGAGGTAAAGACCTAAGAGATGGAACAATTTTGGTTCATTAATATGAATGTTTTCATTAATATGAATGTTCATATTCAAGGTGTTCATTAAGAGAAATATTTAAGTCCCTAACTTGCAGTAGAAAGGAAGACCAAATCAGATAGCAAACTCCTTGAGAAATGGGGGGAGAATGGACTGGAGGCAGGCAGGTTGTAGAAATAAAGTTCTGGATGTGGTAATGTGTTTAGAGAACGAGCCTCAAATAAAGCGAGTTTGCTGAATGATAGCCATAGATGCAGTTGTTGTTGGTAGCAAGGCACTGTGCTAGGCCCTGGCTGCAGAGACAAAAAACAGTCCATCGTGGTCCAAAGCAATTTACAGTTTAGACAGTGGTTCTCAACCTGTGGGTCACGACCCCTTTGGGGATTGAATGACCCTTTCACAGGGGTCGCCTAAGACCATCTGAAAACACATATTTCCAATGGTCTTAGGAACTGAGACACTGCTCCTCTATCTGTCTCCAGGAGGGTCTGCCCACATGCAGATACGCCCACATACAAGTATTAAAGGGTCACGGCATTAGGAAGGTTGAGAACCACTGGTTTAGAAGGTGGCTAAGGGTGAGAGATAAAGGGAAGGAAGAGGACTGAGGCAGGTATATAGGAATATAATTCAAGTTAGAATAAAATAATTACATAAAAGTCCCACAGAATAATCTGATAAAGATTCAGGTAGGCAGTAGATAGAGTGCTAGGCCTGGCATCACCAAGTCTGTAGCAGCAAGCACCCTAGCACATCCAGGATGGCTGCTAGCACAGGTTCTTAGATCTGCTTTTCTAAAGAAAAGCAACTCAAAATGGGTTAACAATCTTACTTTAATCAATAAAACATATATAATATACTTAGTTCAGGGGGAAAAGTAAAAACTCTGAACTTCAGAGAATACAAACAGAAGTTACAAGCAGACAAAGAAACAGATCAGCAGACGGGCTTCCAGCCGTCTGACCATTACATCCATACCTAGTTAGTTACCAGACAGGGAAGTGCCAACATCTGGGTTTTCAAAGCTGGGGTGCTCAATGGCTGCCCAGAGTCTCATCTGGCCAAATCACATAACTCTTTCCAAAGTGAGCCCCAAAGCAAAAACTCACATCAGCATATATATAGCCTTCTCCTGGATCAGAGAATGTCACAGCCCTCTTGACCCACCGCCCAATCACAAAGTAATAAGGTGTGGGCATTCCCGCCACAGGCTCCATGTGACCACATTCAGCCTATTAGGGGGCAGAGTATATTTTCAAATCAGGGAAGGTTCTCAGAGTCACTTAAGCCTATTGAAGGACCTAGAGGCAGGGAAGATATTCAGATTCCCATAACAAAGTCCTGAGTTCAAATCCTATCTTAGACACTTACAAGCTGTGTAACCCTAGGCAAGTCACTTAATTTGTTTGCCTCAATTTCCCCAAATGTAAAATGAGGATAATAATAGCACCTACCTCACAGGGTTGTTGTGAGAATCAAATAAGATATTTGTAAGGCACTTAGCACAGCGCTTGACATATAAGTTCTATATAAATACTTATTCCCTTTCTTCTAGCTTAGAATACCAAAGAAGGCTTTATGGAGGAAATGACAATGAAGGGCAAGTACCTACTGGGAATGGCAGCCTTCTCCCTTCTACATCTTCTCCCCACCTCCTCATCCTCTCACTTCCCCATTGATCTTGCTTCCTCACAGGCATCATCCAGGGACAACACTCCTGGGAAGAAGGGGCTAGCCATCTCCACTTATTGCCAACCAACAGCCCCACACAGGGCAGGTAAACCAGCCTACCTAAAAGAGCAAAACATGTTGGGGGAGAGACAGGAGGCAGCATGTGCTGGACCAGTCACTACCTTGATATCATCTTCCTCCAGACTCTGACAAAGGCAGTCTAGGACTAAGAGCCTTGGGAATGGCAAAGCTTCCAACATGATTCCCTCAGCTATCACCCTGGGAAACAACCCATTGGAGATGCAGCCTGGCAACTGTTTCTATAGGTGCTGTAGACAGAGATCTATTAAAAGACCTAGAAAATAAAATTTTTCTCACCAAAGTCTTTGACACTATCAAATAGTTCAATATTAGAAACTGATACGAATTTATCAGTGGGAATGATATTAAAGAAGGGGCCTCTGCTCTGCTGCTGTACCTAAGTCCACAATGCCTTTCTATCTGATTTGTAGCTGGAATGTAGGTATTGTCTTCCTCCTTCGGAATGTGAGTTGCTTCTTCTTTTTTAAAACAGTATTTTACTTTTTTTCCCAACTATATGTCAAGATAATTTTTAGCATTCATTTTTACAAGATTTGGAGCTCCCAATTTTTCTCCCTCTCCCTAAAATGGTAATTTGATATAGGTTATGTAGGTGCAATTATATAAAACCTATTTCCCTACTAATCACAGTAGTGAAAAAAGAAACAGAGCAAAAAGAAAAAAACCTACAAAAAAATAAAGTGGAAAAAGGGATACTTTGATCTGCATTCAGAATCCATCAGTTTTTTATCTGAATGTAGATAGCATTTTTCATCCATAGTGTGTCCTTTGTACTTGTCTTGGATCATTATGTTACTGAGAAGAGCCAAGTCATTCATAGTTGATCATCACACAATGTATCTGATTTTGTGTATAATGTTTTTCTTGTTCTGCTCATTTGACTTTGCATCAGTTCATTCATGTTTTTCCAGATTTTTTTTGAAATCTGCCTGTTCATCATTTCTTATTGCATAATAGTATTTCATTACATCCATATACCACAACTTGTCCAGCCATTCCCATATTAATAGGCATCCCCTCAATTTCCAATTTTTTGCCACCATGAAAAGGGCTGCTACAACATAGTTTTTGCACATCTAAGTCTTTTTCCATGTTTTATGATATCTTTGGGATACAGACCTAGTAGTGGTATTGCTGGATCAAAGGGTATGCACAGTTTGATTGCTCTTTGGACATAACTCCAAATTGATCTCCAGAGTGGTTGGATTAGTTCACAATTCCACCAACATTGTGTTTATGCCCCAGTTTTCCCACTTCTCCAACATTTATTATTTTCCTTTTTTGTCATATTAGTTAATCTGGTAGGTGTGAGGTAGAACTTCAGAGTTGTTTTAATTTGCATTTCCCTAATCAAAAGTGATTTAGAGCACTTGTTTATATGCCTACAGATAGCTTTGATTTCTTCATCTGAAAACTACCTGTTCATATCCTTTGACTATTTTTAAATTGGGGAATGACTGGTATTCTTACAAATTTAATTCAGTTCTCTATATATTTGAGAAATAAGGCCTTTATCAGAGACACTGCTGTAAAGATTATTTCCCAGTTTTCTGCTTTCCTTCTAATCTTGGTTGCATTGGTTTTGTTTGTGCACAAGCTTTTTAATTTGATATAATCAAAATTATCTCTTTTACGTTTTGTAATGCTCTCTATCTCTTGCTTGGTCATGAATTTTCCTGTTTTCTGACAGGCAGACATATTTGACAGGTAGACTATCCCCTTGCTCTTCTAATTTGTTTATGGTGTTATCCTTTATGTCTAAATCACGTACTCATTTTGATCTTTTCCTGGTGTATGGCATGAGATGTCAGTCTATACCCAGTTTGTGCACTATTGTTTTCTAGTTTTCCCAGCAATTTTTTGTCAAACAGTGAGTTCTTATTCCAAAGGCTGGGGTCTTTGGATTTATCAAGCACTACTAGGTTACTATGATTATTTACTACTGTATCTTGTGTACCTAACCTATTCCACTGATCCACCACTTTGTTTCTTACCCAGTATGGGATAGTTTTGATGATTACTGCTTTGTAATATAGTTCGAGATCTGGTATTGCTAGGCCACTTTCCTTTTTATTTTATTTTTTCATTAATTCCATTGATATTTTTGACCTTTTGTTCTTCCAGATTAATTTTGTTATTTTTTCTAACTCTATAAAATCATTTTTGGTAGCTTGATTTGTATAGCACTGAATAAGTAAATTAATTTAGGCAGAATTGTCATTTTTATTTATATTGGTTTGGCCCACTCATGAGTAATTGATATTTTTCCAATTGTTTATATCTGACTTTGTGTGAAAAGTGTTTTGTAACTGTGTTCATATAATTCCTGAGTTTGTCTTAGCAGGCAGACTCTTAAGTATTTTATGTTGTTTATAGTTATTTTTTAAAATTTTCCTTGACTTGTTTATTTACTTTTAGTTTATAAGATTCAGTTCCACAATCCCTTGAGTTTCAATTTTTCTCCCCTCCCCCCCCACCACGGCAGCATGCAATCAAGTATAGGATCTGCAAATACTTCACATTGTATAATGGTCTGGTTGTATAGAAGGGTTGTAACCAAGGGAGTGAACAGTGGGAAAAAAGAAAGAAAATCAAACATGGAAAAGAACGATAGCATGTAGGTTGCTTCAGTCTCCATTTAAACTCTGGTCTTTCTTGATCTTTCTCTGAATGTAGATTATCTCCTTCCATCCTGAGACTTGTGGAGCTGTCTTATACCTGTGCATTGCTGAGAAGAGTTCAGTTTATCAAGGTTGGTCATCACACATATGATGTATCTGTGATTGTGTACAAATTTTTCCTGGTTCTGCTCTTCTCACTTAGCATCAGTTTGTATAGGCCTTTCCAAGTGAATAGTTTACAGTTATTTTCAATGGAATTTCTCTCTCTCTTGCTGCTGGGTTTTATGGGTCATACAAAGAAATGTTGATAAGAATGTGAGCTTCTTTCTTTCTTTTGGAGGGGGGAAGGCAGGGCAATTGGGGTTGAGTGACTTGCCCAAGGTCACACAAGCTAGTAAGTGTTAAGTGTCTGAGGTCAAATTGGAACTCAGGTCCTCCTGGCACCAGGGTTGGTGCTCTATTCACTACGACACAGCCGCCCCACAAGAATGTGAGCTTCTTGAGAGCAGGGACTTTCTATTTGTATTACCAGTGTTTTGTACATAGTAAGTGCTTAATAAATGGATTTTCCCCTCCCATTCATTTTCCTAGTCATCCTGACCAGCAACTTTGCTGTCATCTTCTTTTCACTCTTTCATCTCTCCCAAATCCAAACAATTGTCAAGTCCCATTGATTTTTTAACATACTCTCCCTTCTCTCTTCTAACATTGCTACCACCTTGGGGTAGGACCTCATCACCTCATGACTGCACAATTGCCATAGCATTTAGTTTGGTTAGGAGAAACGTCTTATGTTTCTCCCCATTCCAGTCTATCCTTCACTCAGCTATTGAACTGATCTTGATCTTCCTCAAGTGCAGGTCTAACCATGGCAGTCCCCATGTGCATTCAATTAACTCCAGTGTCTCCCTACTGTCTACAGGATCAAATATAAAGTCCTCTGCTTAATAATAGCTAGCATTCATGTAGCACTTACTATGTGGTGGGCACCAACATCAACTCATTTGATCCTCACAATCGTCCCGGGAGGTTAGGTATTATTATTCTCTTCATTTTATAGTTACGGAAACCTAGGCAGACAAAGGGTGAATGCCTTGCCCAGGGTCACACAATTAGTAAGTGTCCAAGGTAAGATTTAAACTCATGTCTTTCTGACTCCAGGCTCAGTGCTCAATCCACTGTGTCACCTATCTGCCTCCAAGATTCCAAAGAGAAATGTTTGGCTAGTAGAAAGAAGCCTTTATATCCTGGCCCCTTCTTACTCAGCTAGTCTTTTACCTTATTCCTCATACTTTACCTCCTAGTAGTCTGTAATCCACTCATACTGTCCTCCTGCCCATTCATCCCAAGACACTTCATCTTCTGACTGGGCATTTTCCCTGATTGTCCCCCATGCCTAAAGAGCTTTCATTCCTTCCTCTCTATCTCTGGTTCCCTGGCTTCCTTCAAATCTCAGCTTATATCTCACCTTCTACCAGGAGCCTCTCCCAGTCCTTTTTAATCTTAGTGCCTTCCCTTGAGACTACCTAGGATTTACACTGAATAGATCTTGTTTGTACATAGTTGTTTTCACGTTGTCACTTGCACTTGAGAACAGGGACTGAATTTTTGTTTTTCTTTATATTTATCCCCAGTGCTTAGCACAGTGCCTGACATGAGCAGGAACTTAATGCTTTTTGATTTGACTGGACATGAGAGGAGCCTAACTTTGGGGTCTATCCATGCCTTTCTGCCACTCCCACCCCCTTTAGGGAGGACAATTCCTAGATGACCCCTCAAGAGGATTAGACCCTGGCATCCTGGGGATTAACTTTACAGCCTAAAGTTTGGGGGTGGCAGTGTTGAGGTTTAAGGTTTAGATTAAGGGTGCTTGAGACCCCAAAACACCATCACTCTGGGTCCTGCCAAGTGAATTTGACTGAATCATGTCTTTGCTCAGTCAAAGTAAAGCAGAGTTCATTAAAGATTTGCCTTAGGGGTGGCTAATAGAGCATGGGCCCTGGAGTCAGGAGGACCTGCATTCAAATACAGCCTCATATACTTAACACTAACATGTGACCTTGGGCAAGTCACTTAACCCCAATCGCCCTGCCTTCCCCCCTACAAAAAGGAAAAAAAAATTCCCCTTAATGGGTAGACTCTTAAGGAGCCTAAGTATATGTGAAGCTTGTATTGACAAGCAGATCAGAATAATCTGACACAGAGTGAGCCTGAGCTCCATAATTCTTGGCCCCCTCATGGAGGCAAGATGGAAATGATATACTGAAAGATTGTGGGAGGGTTCTAGGGGTGGTCTAGAGGAGGAGTCAAATGAGGTCACACTCCAGTAATGAGATTAAGGGAGGAAAATAGTTGAAGACTACCTGGAGATGACAGACTATGGAGGGCTAGGCTAGTAAGAGATTTGGGCCTAGCTATAATAAAAGTCTTAAGGCCTCAGGCACATGCCTCAACTAGTGGGAAGAGTCAATCAAAAGTTCAAGGGGTTTCCTAGAGCCTGTACCCCATCAGCAGGTAGTTTGTTGTGTAAATGGCAGGTGAAGGTGATTTAAGCCCTGGATTTGTAACACACTACTACTCTGTGACAAGTGAGGGACTCAAGAAACTCAGCTGAAGGGACTGTCAGAACTACATTGAACTATTGTGCTACATTGCACTAATCTGTTCCTGGTCTCATTGACATCTGACACTTAAGCAGCACCCTCTAGTCTTCCTTATTCCTCACTATCTCACCCCCTCACCCACCCCCAATTTCATTAAATTTGGACACCGAGTTTTTCTGCATTATCAATTTATTATGGAGTACAATTAGAGCAAAGACTAAGGTGTGGAGAGACATTATCAACTCTTTCAATCCCATCATTAAAGGGGAAAAGAGGGGTAGGAGGAAAGTGCAGATCAAGTTTAAATGATCTAATACAAAGGGAAGTTGTAATGGAAAGAGCATTGGTCTACTGGAATTTAGGAGGTATGGGCTCTACTTTTGCCAATGACGATACAACTTTTATTAATAATTTGTATAGTTTTAGAGTTGACAAAATGCTTTCCCCATGACAACTCTGAGGGTTTTCTCACTTTATAGATTAGGAAAATGAGGTTTAGAGAGGCAACCTATAAAAAGTTTGGGGCCTGGGGAGGTGTGATCATGGGCTAGATGACCTCTCGATCTCTCTTGGCTCTGAGAGCCTATCATCTATAGCATCTGGGGGTAGTAGAGTGCCTAACAATATCCTGCATGTAGTCGACGTGTCTCATGAATGTGGTGAATTGACTTAGATAGCAGGAGAACCTGAACAGAAAACTTGTAGGCAGGACGACCCTGAGGCACAGGTTGAAACTTGGGTCTTCCTGATAGAATTCCCAGAGCAAGGTATAGGGAATCTCATTGGGATGGAGATCCCTAGCTGTATTCTAAAGCAGCATTAGGTATGGGACCAAGCAAGGTCAGTGGTCTCTAAGAGAGCTCTCAGAAAGGGCTGATTAGGGATCATAATCTGAGGGGCATTCAGTTTGACTGGTTGAAGGTTCTTGGGGAGAACGAGTGGTGTTGACTTTAGAGCTAGGAATGGGAATGAGGAAATCCGATACAACGCTAGTATTTTTATCTTGAGTCTGCAACAAAGTCTGGTCCCATAGTGGTGGAGAACTACAAAGTGGCTCAAGACAGCAGCGAGAAGACACCCAAAGACCTGGCACAGGGGAGGCCAGTTACAGTGAGCATTCCAACAGTTGATCCTTTGCCCTGCAGTTGCTTAAGATGACTTCCTCCTTACTACCTGAAGGGAGAGAGAGTTACTCTCCCAGTTCCACCCAGATCCCCAAAAGGTCCTTGCACCATTCTTCAGAATGTCCTCACTGTCTCCCAAACTGTTTTCTTTGTATTTCCAAACTATCCTTATTAAAACATTTGATCCTCATTTTTCATTCATCATTCTCAGTCATCAGTAGATGCCTGGGCACTGTCCTTTTTTTGATGGCCAAACTACCTTTATCACTTTCTAGGTATATAAATCTTTCCCCAAAAGTTTTCCATCCTTACCCCTACCAGTGCCTTTGGAGTTAAAGACAGAACAATACACTATCATGAAGATTTGCAGGTATGGACTTGGGATGTCTGTTGTGCCATGAGGGATCTCAATAAAGAGAAAGGTGCTGAGAAGAGAGGGTGGAAAGGGGGCAAAATGAGGACAGGTTGAGGTTAATCAACCAACAATGTGATATCTTAGCATAGTTTTTTGGACAGAATTAGAGCAATGGAGTGAAGAACTGGCAGTAGGGCTGAGGGTAGGAGGAGCCACCAGGAGAGCTGGGAATAGAATAAGGACAGTCCAAATATTAGTGAAGGTTGGGGCTCCTGATGTAGTAGTTTCAGTCAGCCAGACAGGAAGATCTAGAAAGGTAGTTTAATGACGTGGGGAAAGGGGTGGAGGTCACTCACCATTGTGAATAATGGTGGTTAGGCAGCCTCCACCCTTGGCTGTGAGGCAGATGTCGAAGCCCAAGACAGCCTAGTTCCTTGGTCTCCAGGACCCATCAGTAGCAGCGTAGGAGTTTGGGGTAGAGAGAAGGGAGGCGGGGGTTGAGGTGGAGGTTGGCACCTAAGAGGAGAGGGGCTTGGTAGCCAAGCAGCCCTGCCGGAGCCCACCCCCCTGGTATCCACCTTCCTCTCCCACTTCCAGATCAATCTGAGATAGGATGAAAAGGGTGGAAAAGACCTTACATTATGGACAGTCCAATCTTATTTTAGCCCAACAGTATCTTGCCTAGGGTCACACACAAGGTGATCAGAACAGAACTCTGGTCTCCGGAATCAAATCCAGGGCTGACACGCTTACCCATGGCCAAGTTCAGCAACACTCCCATAAAGACGACAGCTCTCATTTGGAGAGTTCAAGGCAAGATTCCCAACAGAAGATGAGACTTCCAGCAATCGCAGATGGCTTGGAAGACTGGGATGGAGGGGTGGCACGGCCATTCCAGACTAAAAGTTATATAACTATTTCCACTTCCCAAGTGGGTGTACGTATGCAAGTTGGGAGTATGTGGCGGAAGGAAAAACTGCCCATAATCTCGAAGTAACAGGGTGTTCTCACCCACCCGAAGTCACGGTGACAGGGGCAGCGCTGGAGGAGGGGGCGGGGAGTTTGTGAGCCGAGGGCAAGATTGAGACGTGACATGAAAACCACTGGATCCTGTTTCCTCAGCTCGGTGACTTCGCTTCTTGACCATCCCACAGCTCTTCCGGCTCTGGGGCAATTCCCAATGGGGATGGTATACTTAAGTCCATTCCGGAATTCCGCACTCTGCGTCCACCGGACAAGACCCCAAGTTACCAGTCGCCGGCCCTTCAAAGAGGCACCGGCCGGAAGCCGTGTGCAGCCACGTTGGGAGGCACGCCAAAGCCCGGGGCGGAGCCCCGGCACAGGTTGGCGGAGCCAGCCTGACCTAGTCCCGCCTCCCCCGGCAGGCACCACTGACCTCACAATGCAGGCTCCGCCCCCCAGAGACCGAGGAGGCCCTCTGACAACCAACAAACATAACTTTTAGTCCTGTCAGACTGAACCCCTTTCACTTTGCTTTTTGGGTTTAGAACATCGATTTCTAGCTTCTAAAAAACAATTTTGCCTTAAGAGAATTTGGAGAATTTCAAAAGGGGCAGTGACTGCAGAAAGCCTAGATGCCTTGAGAAACTGTTGACTGACAGAATTTTTGAAACAGTCTAAGATGTTCACAATAACAGGATTTGAAATAATTTACCCTCCACCTGTTTACGCCCTGACTTAAACCTTTTCTAGACTCTAAACTTGGCTTCTGCTCTTCTCTCAAAGACAACTTTTCATTTTATGTTGCAAACTAGGCCAGTTTTGGGGGGTGGGGGTGGGTGGTAGGCTGACTGCCTGGGTTTTGATCATATTTTGAAATTTCCCTTTTTCCCAGTCATTGGGCTGAAGCTGTGCCTTTTCCTCCACTTTATTTCATACTCCCACCACACCACCACAATAATGACTTCTTCTTAATTTAAACTAAAAACCATTAGGGGTTCTGGAAAGGGGTGTGTGTGTGTGTGTGTGTGTGTGTGTGTGTGTGTGTGTGTGTGTGTGTGTGTGTGTGTGTGTGTGTGTGTGTGTGTGTGTGTGTGTGTGTGTGTGTGTACTGGGGGGAGGGGGAACGGTGTCACAGCCTGAGGTGCTGGGGGGGGAGGGAAGGAGACAAGTCAGCGGATGGTCTTGACAGGGCTCTTGAAGTTGCTGGCTGCCTGAAGCTGCAGTTGATAGGCCATAGGGTGGATCTTGAAGCCATACAGCCTGGGGAGAGGGAAAGGATCAGGAGAGGGGGAAATGTGGGACTAGTCCCCACATTTTCATTCCACTGCTGAGTGGAATGGGGGCCCTCTTTGAGATCATCTACTTCCAACAAACTACCTCCACCTTCCTTCTTTTGCTTGGTTTTCAGGGGAGATGTTCCCAAGAAAGAAGGGATCGTGAGGCCTCATCAACCCATTCTATCCCATTCTTCTTCCATTCTCACCTGGGCACAAATTGGTTGGCAGGCCGTTTGGGCCTGTACTCAGGATGCACCATGAAGAGCATGTGAGGAAAGCCAGTGCCAAAGTAAGCACCATCTGTGTGGTGGTGCCTGGACGACTTGGGGGTGTAAACATCCATGCACTTGGGGCAGTACAGCTTCACCATGGCCTCACCTGGTATGTCTGACAATCCTAAGAGCAGTGGGAGGCAGCTTCAGCAACTCATTCTTCACTTTCCCCCTGCCCCCAACCAAAGACCTAGGCAGCACTTATTTGGTCCCATAAATCCCAACCCCTTAGGAATTCCCTCCCCTCTCTCTCCAATACTTACCAATGGGTAACATGGGCTGGTTTTCACAATATACACGAGGACAATAGCCAAAGTCTCCCTGCTGGTATTTTTCCAACTGAGAGGGAATATAGTCAGGAAACAGGCAGAATTAATGTACTGGTCCAACTGAGGCTGTACATACCTATATACATGTAAATCTCTCTCAATAGAGGCATATAAACATATAATATCTTTGGGACACAGTTCCACCAGAGTTCTCCCTCTATGTCTAAAGTATTTACAATAACTAGCAGAACTAGAGCCAGAACCAATTATTCCTTTCCCCTTGTTCTCATTATGAGTTTTCTTTGTTTAGACATGAAATTTCTTAACTTTGTCCTTGTGAAGCTACTGGTTACCTCATATGAAGACAGTAATCCCCCAAATGTTAAATTTTTTCTACTTCCCTAATACAGAGCATAAAAATCACAAAGGAACTAAAGAACAAATCTGTCACAAATAATAAAAATTGTGCAATAGCTCAATTTTCAACTCCATCTTCCCAGATAGGAAAGTCCTATAGGTAAGTTCTAATTCCCTGCTTTTTATCTAAGGATAACAAAAAAGTAACTTTCACTTTTTTCCTCCATTTCCTTAACAATCAGTAAACAAAACTGGATCGAGGTGGGATAACCTCACCATCTGGGCGATGCCACGGTTTGTGAGGATGTAGCGGGCATGAATCAGTCCATACAGCATCTCAGCTGCCTGCTCGATCAGGTCACTCTGGTTGGGGTTGTCTTCCAACTCCTCATCTGAAACATGCCCCCCCACACCCAAACCAGGACCCAGTCAGCCGACACTCAACTTCTTCCCTATGGAATCCTACCCATCCTGGGGAAATACCAGTCAGGTTAACCTTCCCTCCACCCTCTTTTTGTCCCCAGTCCACTCACCCTTACCCTGTCCAGGAACCTAAGTCCAACTGCCTGACCAACTTAGAACAACAATCCTCTCCACAGAATGCTGCTATATAAATTTCTGAATTCTCTCTACTTTCCTCCCCAAAAGCCTGACACATAAACCAATATAAGTGAATGTGCTACTGGTTTGAAGCTGGGAAGAGGAAGCTGGAAGACACCAAGAGAAGGGAAAAGACAAGGGGCATGGGGGAATAAGACAAGGGAACTTTTGCAATTAAAATC
This sequence comes from Pseudochirops corinnae, assembly GCA_028646515.1. Classification (NCBI taxonomy): domain Eukaryota; kingdom Metazoa; phylum Chordata; class Mammalia; order Diprotodontia; family Pseudocheiridae; genus Pseudochirops; species Pseudochirops corinnae. The sequence goes on from CM053586.1 coordinate 180,829,085, forward strand.
AAGTAGTGGTAGGAGTTGTATGGCAGGCTCACAATGTTGATGAATTCTATTACAAGTTAAAAAATGAGTTAAAGGTATAGAAAAAGCTAAGAAATGCAGAGTTAGGGAACTTAGAATCAGGGAGAAGACTTGTACATCTGGGAAAACTGGAATAAAGGAGGCAGGTAGGGGCATCTCACCAGGTTCCAAGTCGAGGATCATGTCTAGTGCCTGTCTATAGTGGGGCACCTGTTCGTTGAGCCCTGTGAGGTTGAACTTGTCTTGGATATAGTCTTCATCCACCTGTTAGGATGCAAAATCAAGGGAAGAACACTGCCATTTGGATCACCATCACAGGATAAAAGGGGAGACAAGTTATCACTAACGAATCATATAACAGAACTATAACGATTTTGCCCTCAAAGCCATCTCAATCTCCTTATTAGTACAGCAGACAATTGTTTGCCCCTCCAATCTGATAGGTATCTCAACAAGCCATCTTAGTCTTTCTCCTTTATGACAAAAGAGCAAGAGTTCTTAATCTGGGGTCTGTGAACTTCAACTCAATGGTTAATAACTACATCAACACATTTGTTTCCTCTGTAATCTTATATGTTTTTTTGTCTATAAACATTATTCTGAAGTGTCCATAGGTTCTACCAGCCTGGCAACATCTACTACACAAAAAAGATCAAGACTGCCTGGAGTTCCTTAGTGGAGGAAGAACAATATCCCAGTTAAGATATACACAATTCAGATTCTTTTAGCCCCTCCCGAATTCAGTGTCTCCCTTAAATTGGGGGAGGGTAAGGATAATTGGGTTCCTAAAAAGAGGGTTAGCTTCAGGTACACAATGACATGGTATATGATGACAGTGAATGAAGGGAACCACCAAGTCCTGGGATGTCTAAAACAGAGGGAAGAGAAGAAGCATTTGATTGCTAGAAGGGGAGATAAGAGGAGTGGACACACGGAAGACACTGTGTCTGAGGGTCATTAGTAAATGGTAAACTTTCGGGGCCTTTAATGACAAGAGATCTTACCTCACAGAAGAATTCATTGCCACGAAGCCCACAGAACCATGAGATCCATGATACTTCCTCTGAGCTACTCATCTTTACGTCAGCTGAGGGAAAAGAGGTTAGCCTGGAGAGCGAAAGACCAGCCTCTCTCCAGAGCTCTCCATCCCTTTGACATTCTCTGCCTTCCCTGGCCCCCCCCCTGCCGAAGAAGGCTCACCATTCCCCTCCTCAGGCTCACAGTTATGGGGAGTACTGCTCTACTTCCAGGTGAGAACTCCTCTCCAGCCTCTCCCCCGCCCCGCGCCCCCAAAGCTCACCTTCTTAGGTGAGCCTTTTCTTCCCAAGGCTCAAAAAACCTGTGTCCCTTCCCCGTCCCCCGTGTGAGTGTAGGGGGGCGATCCAGGCCTGGCTCAGGCGCCCTCCTCACACCTCCTTACCGACCCCTTCGGCTGCCCAGAGGGCCCTTTCCTCCCCCCGGGAAGCCCGGTCCCAGCCAACTTCCGCAGGGCCGGTTCCCTGGGCTGCTCCCTCCGAGGGCCGCCCTGGGCCTCTGAGCCCCTTTCCCCGGGGCTCCGGAGCTTAGGGCTTCTCTGCGGAGGGCCCTCGGCGTCTCCGCGCACCCTGGGTCCGGGACCACCTTGGCCTCCCCTGCCCTTCCTTAAGGATCTCTCCCTCCCCAAGGCCAGGCGTCCTCAGGTCCCGCCCCCAACGTGCGGAAGAGCGCCCTACGACTCACCTACCGGGCCGGGGCTGGGGAGGGAGAGGGAGAAGTTGCTCCCAGGGGCGGCGGCGGCAGCAGCAAAGCCGCGCAGCGAAGGCCGCGGACCCGACCGCGGCAGGCGAAGCGGTGGGGGGGGGGGGGGGGGGGGTAAGGGGGAGGGGAAGGGGGAAGAGAAACGGGAGGGCGGGAAAGTACGCAGAGCGCAGGCGCAGGAGGTCAGGCTCCCCCGTGGAAGACGGGATATGGAGTCCCGGGGCTGTAGTAAGGATGGGCTAATAACACGATTTCCGGAAGAACCCTTGCCCCTGCCTTCTCAGTGAAATAGGGCAGGAGGCGGAGCCACAAAGGAGGAAGGACTGGAGGCTCTCCGCTAAAGATGCTGAAAACAGGAACCCGAGATCGAGGTTAACGCTGGTGACCATGGGAAATGTAGTCCTCGTGCCCACAGAGGGCAAGATCCAGACTAAGTAAGATTGGAGAGCCTTTCTCCTACACATCTCAGAGCCGAACAAGACTGGTACTAAGTAGGGTTGGAGCGTCTTTCTCCTAAGGGCCTCACAGGTAGGGTATCTACAATAACAATCTAGCTCTCCAGCCTATACCCAATCTACTACAAACCTCCCTAGTCATCTGTAATCCCTCACCCATATTCCTAATCATTATCTCCCCTTTTCTCACGACCTTTATCCCCCTAACTAGCCTTCATCGTCCCATTCTCCTCAATTATCCATCATTCAGTACTTTCACAAGCTTTTATTAAAAGCCTGTTATATTAAAAGCACTGATGGGGGTGGGATTACAAAAGAAACTATGAAAAACATTCCCTGTAATGTAAGGTGCTTACATTCTACAGGGGAATACATGTATTCCAGTATTCCGGTGGATCTGTGGGTATTTCTTGACTCCCCCAGGAGGTATATATACATAAATAAAAGATAATTTGAGAGAAAATTGAAATCTAGGAGGATTAGGAAAAGCTTCCTGTAGGAGTTGGCATCTGAGTTGAGCTAAGAAGCCAAGAATTCTCGGAGATGAAAGTGATGGAGTACATTCCAGAGATGAAACACAATTTCCCTGTGCGTTTTCCTAAGTGGGGCTGGAGAGCTTTCCCCTACACATATCTCACAGGTAGATAGTATCTATCATAATGCTTCTCCATTTATTCTTAAACTTTAATTCTTAATCTTTAAAGGCACAGCACTTCAATAGCAGGAAATGGAAATGCCAAATTCATTAAAAAGCAAATAGGTCAGTTTGACAAAGACACAAGAGTAGATAAAGGACAGTAGTGTGAAATAAATCTAGGGAGGTAAACTGGAGCCAGATTGTGACTTTAAATATTAAATTGAAGAATTTGTATTTTATCCTAGAGGCAACAGTAAGCCACAGAACTTTTTGATTAGGGGAGTGCCATGTTCAGACCTGTGTTTTAGCAAGATTTTTTTTGCTTCCATGTTAAAGATAGATTGGAGAGGGAACAAATTAGAAGCAGAAAGAGCAACATGGAGACTCACAATAGTCGTGGCTAGGTATGATGAGTGCTGGTTGCATGGAGAGAAATGAGTTCTATTTTGGTTATGATGAATTTGAGATTGTTACAGAACATCCATGTGGAGATGTCCAGCAACCAGTCGTCAGTAGACTTTATTCATCATTTTATCTTTGTATCCCAAGTGCCTCATACAGTACCCAGTACACTGCAGAAGCTTAACAAGTGTTTGTGGAACTGATATTAGGACTTGGAATTTGGAAGGGGGATTAGGGCTACATATGTAGATTTGAGAGACCTTTGTATAGAGATGATAATTGAACCTTTGGGAATTGATATAAAGAAACATTGTAGAGAAAGAAGAGAAGAAAGGCCAAAACAGAGCCATGCTTAGTGGTTTGAACACCTATGATATTCCAACAAAGGAGACTGAGGAGTGGACATTCAGGCAGGAAAACTCAGAGTGTGCAGTGTGATAAAAGCTAAATTGGGAGCAAGTATTTAGGAAGAAGGGGTGATAAACAGTGTCAAAAACTGAGAAGTTAAGAAAGATGAGAAATGAGAAAAGGCCATTGGATTTATAATTTAGAGAAAATAATTTATAATTAAGAAATTATTAATAACCTTGGAAAAAACCATTTTGGTTGTGGTAGTGGGAGATATATGAAAGGCTTTTTCCAGGAGTTTGGCTGTGAAATGGACAGATATAGGGTGATAGCTTGAGGGTGTGCCAGGGTCAAGTGAGAGTTTAGGGAAGGATGGAGAAGGCCAGAGCATGTTTGTAGATAGGAGGGAGGGAGTCAGTGGATAAGAAGAATTTGAAGTTGAGAGAGCAGGACAAAAGCTCCTGGAGGAGGTAAGATGAAGGGTATAAGTTGAGAGAGGATTGGCAAGAAGGTACCTTTTAAGGAGAAAATGAGGGATAATTAAGAGGGTTGATTTATAGAATAGGTGAGAAAGCTCATGAAGGATAGCTTTGATTTTCTCAGTAAAGTATGAAGGCCTTCCTTCATCACCCCTCCAATATAGTTCATCTTTCTCTGTCCCCTTATCCAACTTCATTACTCCCATCTTTTATTTCCTCTTCCACATTGCCAGTTAGCCCTTTACCGTCCCCTGTTCCCTCCTCTCCACAAATCACCCCTATACAGTGTTAGCCCCTATGCCAGCTCTACCAAATAGGTCTCCATGTCCACCCTACTCCAGGGCAGTGGGTGACCAGATTTCTTCTTTGCCCCTTCTCTCCAGAGAATGGAGGTGGGGTGGCACTAGAGAGCAAAAGGGTTTAACCCCAGCCTCCGGGGAAAGGGCTTGTTATGGGAGGGAGCCGCTAACCTGAGGTGGCACCAGCCATCCTGTTAGTTGTCCCCTTGCCCTTCTCCATCTCCTCCTCCTTCACTCCTAGGGGCTAGGCTGGGCCTGCAGCAGCAGCACAGGGCTCTTTGTATAGCCCTCAAATGCTGGTTGACCTAAGAGTGAGAGGCAGCGTGGCCCTAATTCACGTTTCGACTTGGCTGTACCCTGCAGGCCTGTGCCCACCTTCCTTGGGCAGCTGACTCCACCGAAACCCGTCTCTGGCCCCAAGAAATGGGCTTCAGGGGCCACTTTGGGAGGAACGAGGAGCATTGTGGGGCGTTATGCAAACGAAGAACCCTAACGGCCGGCGCCCTCCCCTCCCCCACTGCAGCCTTCGCGCCCCTGGGCACGCGCCTGTCTCGAGCTACCCAGCGATTCAAATCAACCAGGGCTGCTAAGGGGCAGAGAAAAGGGGCAAAATTGTGTGTGTGTGCTTGTCTGTATCTGCCTGCCTGTCTGCTACTCTATTATTCCACCTTTGCCCCGCTCGGGCTTCCAGTCCTACATCTACCAAGGTTATTATCTGGGTGCTGCCAACGCGGCCCGCTTCAGGTTTTCCTTAGATTCCATAGATTCCAGACCGCGACATTTTCTTCACACTAAGGGTGTTAGTTTGACGCAGGCGCATTCTTTTCTCAGTGATCAGCTTCCGGAGTGTTTTCTGCGCCTGCGTCTTGTGTGCGTGTGTCGGACGGAATCTCAGCCTGACCCTGCTCGCTACTCGGGGCGGAAGGCCTGCAAAGTGCCAAGCGTAGGGAGTTGGAGCTGGGGATCCTGGGAGAAGGCCGGTCGCTTGCATATCTCGGGGGTGGGAGACTTTGCCTTCCTTTGCTCAGTTACCTTAAGGATAACTCACTGGGCGTTTTAGACGGAGAATGTTCGGTCTACGTTGGCCCGGTACCTGCCCCTGAGGGCGGCTGGCTTGATGTTACCCCATCCCGGCAGTCATGACCCACCCCGCCCTTTTCGCCTTTACCGCGGCCCGGGACTCGAGTGATCTATGTAAGGACGGGGGGCAGCAGCCGGAGCCGGAGCCTCCCCTAGACGGTGCCGCCGCGCGAAACTTCTATGAAGCCTTAGTTGGGGTGGAGGGAGACGCCCCCAGAGGATCCCCAGGACCCCCGCGGGCACTTGCCAAAGGAAGAAAACGGATGCAGAAAACTAGGCTGGAGAGGGCCAGGGCCGGGGTCGCGGCGGGAGCGCCTGCAGTTTGCGCCGGGAGCGATGGGGTCTGGGACCGACAGACGGCGCGGCTCTTGAGGGCTGCACAGGCTGGCGACGTGCGGCAGCTGCGCACTCTGTTGGAACCCTGCGGCCCCGGCGCCCGCGGGGGCGATGTCAACGCCCGGGACGCCTTCTGGTGGACCCCGTTGATGTGTGCGGCCCGGGCGGGGCAGGGGCCGGCCGTGCGCTACCTCCTGGCTCGGGGAGCCTCCTGGGTGGGCGTCTGTGAGCCTGGAGGCCGCGATGCGGCTCAGCTGGCCGAAGAGGCCGGCTTCCCCGAGGTGGCCCGGATGGTCCGAGAGAGCCGTGGAGAGGAGAGTCCAGAGAATCGGTGAGTGGGAGGATCTGCTGAGGGCAGTCTCCTGCCGCCGTCACAATTAAGCAGCCCTTCTTGAGGAGTCCGAGATGAACCAAGCTCTGCGGCCACAAAGAAAGTCCGGTGACCTTCCTTGCTCGCCCAGAGCTCACGGTCTAAGGGGGAAGGACCTGAACAAACGGCTGCATGCAAATAAGACATGCAGTAGCATAAACTGGAGTCTGAGAAAGAGGGAAAGCTTCTTGTAGAAAGTGAGGTTTTAGCTGGGACTTGAAGCTTGAGGTGGAGAGGAGGAGGAGGGAGAACATTCCAGACTTGGGGCTCAGCCGGAAAAAAAGCCCATAGTCTGGACCAGGGGTGTCTTGTGGGCGGACAGCAAGGAGGTCATTATCCCTGGATGTCAGGGAACGTGGGGGTAAGATGTAGGAAACCTAGGAAGGGACGAGAGGTCTCCGTTGTCAAGGGCTTTGAATGCCAAACAGGATTGTTGAGATTGTTCTCTGTGGCAGCAGGGCCCTGGTTTCTAAGGAGTGGTGAGAGTATGTACCAGAGGAATATGACTTAGTAAGACTTGATCATCCTTTTCAACTCCAGAACTGAACCAGCCTTGGGACTCCTCAGCAATGCATGCTTCAAAGACATATTAAGTGCCTGTAAAATCTAAGGCACTGTGTATGCTAGGGATTGGGTATACAAAAGTACACATCCCCTGGAGGAGCTTACAGTCTATTGGGTACTGATATGATATGTTGCTGTACTTTACTACCGCTGATTCTGGGAAGTCAATCTATCTGGGCCTCAGTTCCTCATTTGTAAAATAGATAGTGGGGTGGGACAAGATAACTTTTAAATATCTTTCTAGCTTTTAAGTTTCTGATTGTGCACAATTGTTTTACTAGGTTGAATGAAAGGCACAAAAGAGCTCCAGAGTGCTTTAGGAAAATTAGAGGAAGAAATGTGCTCAGTTTTGTGATCAGACTTCATGCAAAAGGTAGCAACTGGACCTTAAAAAGAGACCCACCTTCACTCTTTTTCTGCCTTTTTTTTTTCCAGGCCCTGCTCTCCGTTGCCAAGGTACTGTGAGACTTGTAGTTCTCATTACCAAGACCCTAATCACAACAGTTCTACTGCTCACCTCCTGTCCCTGCCCCATAGGCCTCAGCCACTCCCCTTGCCTCCAGGAATTCCTGCCTCTAGTCCTGGCTATCGATTATTAGTAAAGGGGGGCTGGGAACCTGGATTGGGATTGGGGCCCCGGGGTGAGGGACGGACTGCTCCAATTCCTACAGTCCTCAAGAGAGACCAGGAAGGTTTGGGATATAGGCCAGCTTCCCAGCCCCGAGTCACACATTTCCATGCTGGGGACCTTCAGGCTGTGGCTGAAAAAAAAAGAGCACCTCGAACTGCCACTTTGGGCAAGAGAGAAGAGAGACATCGAGAGGAGAAGAGTCGAGCTTGGGAACGAAGTCTACGGACTTATATGAACCTTGATCTCTGATCCTGACTATATAAACTATGATTTCTTACTATAGACTTTTTGGAGACCTATGACAACCTACACACAAGGATCATTGCTGCTGACATCTGACCTTCAACTTGGAATTTCAGCCCTTTAGGTCTTCTTAGAACTACTCTTGGATTTTCTGTATTTAGTTTGATTTAGCCTTTGCTGGAGGGAAATCGCAAAGGTGGTTCATCCTTGCTTAAAGTTGAGAAATAAACCTGCCTTTTTTTGTTGTTTGTTTTGTTGATGTTTTTCTTCTTTGAAGGGGAGTGGGACAAGTTTGAGGGATAGTGGAATTTGGGGTTGGGATAGCTGGAAAGGGGCAGCAGTAAGCTCAGACTGAGTTATCTTCCACTGTCTTAGCTATGTGTTTTAGGATGATAGTATTTAGAACTGGAAGAGATTTGAGAGATCATCTCATTCAATCCATTTTTAAAGAAAGGGAAACTGGGACCAGAGAGGCCAATTAACCTCAAGTAATCAATAAACATGTGCCTACTTGTGTGCTAAGAACTGTGCTAAATAGTTCCTTAATTGTATCTAGGATAAAATACAAACTCTTTTGGCTTTTAAAACCTTTTCTGATCTGACTTGAACCTATCTTTGCAGACTGGTATATCTACTTACATGTACAAATTCCTTCCCCTCAGCACAATATAAATGCGTGAAGGCCAAGGACTGGTTTATTTTCATCTTTGTATTCTTAAGCACCTACTACAGCACCAACTAAGCAAGCTTAAATGCATTTGAAATTGAATGTATCCCAATTTCTTTTATCCTTACTAATTTCCCGTTAAGAGATTCAGGACGATACCTGTTGAGATCTTGGATTCTGACTGTTATGCAATGTTAGGTTATCCTTCGCAACACTGTGTAAGCTGCAAAAATGATTGTGCCATCTATACCTTCATCCAAGTCATTGACAAAAATGATAAAGAGCATAGGGCAAGCCAGTCATTTGACCACTTCTGTATCTGATTGTATCCATAGAAGTCATCTAATCTGGAACATATCTCTCCATTTCCCTTTCCCCACCTACAAGAATACTGTGGGATATTTATTAAATACTTTGATAGAATATTGATATAATTTACTTAGATTTTTGAGAGGACCGTCAGAGTAGACAGGAAAGAAGAAGTATTAGATGAGCTGCTGCTTGGTTGATACCATTCTTGCTGCAGGAAGGCACTGATGGAAAGCAGAGGGAAGGAGGTAAGTATTTTGAGTGGAAGAAATGAGAATGGAATGCCTCCTTAAGCATCAGGAAAGACTAGGGTAGTTCAAGCTAGATTGGGGTGGGGAGCTTTGAAGGGTAGATTCAGTCAAAGGGATGCACTTGAGGATCTAGAGTGTCTCAAGACCACAGGTTCTACACCCCTGACTTAGACTCTGTGAAAGTAGTAATGTAAGATAAGGCTGTAAAGATAGGTTTGAGCCAGTTCATGGAGATTCTTGAACGCCAGGTGAAGTTTGTGCCAGCAGCTGGCCAGATAGTGGAGCCCTGGCTATAATGCTCATTAGGTGGGAGTTGGGCTAGTTGTCTAACAGGCTGTCCCAGGATAGGGGTCTCAAGATAAGATTTCTATATAAGCTATGATTCTGTGCTCTGTTAATTCAGGGTTGTTTTGTTTGTAAACCTTATGTTTGAAGAACCAGTGGTCTAAAGATCTTGAAGTAGATTGAAGTAGCTACTGCTCTGCAGAAATTGGGATGGTTTGAACCCCTGTATCACATAAGCATAGTCAACAAAAAATTCTTACTTTGGTCACATCCAAAACTGCATTTCTTAAGCATGTTAGCTCATCACCTCTCTGTCATGGGTTGGGCAGCATTCTTCTGGAGTCATTTTAGTTGATCATCTTAAATTTTTCACAATTGTTTGTATGATATTCTATTCAGTCTCTTTTCATCCTTCTTATATCATGCCCCCTAACCGAAGGTGTACCCCAGAGCTTTTAGACCTTCTCTTGTCTCTATACTAACTCACATAGTAACTTCATCAGCTTCCATGGGTTCAATTTTCTCATGCTAACGGATTTCAGAAATCATAGTGTGTCCTAGTCTTGAGTCTCACATTGTCATCTGCTTTTGAGATATTTTGACCTAGATGTGCCCTAGATATTTTGGATGTCGACTGTTCAAAACAGAACTAATCTTCTCCACCCCATAACCCACCTCTCTTCCAGACTTCCCGGTTTTTATCAGAAGTACCACTATCCTTCTGGTCACTCAGATTTGCAACCTTGGTGTCATCCTTCATTCCTTGGTTTCCTCACCCCATGTAGCCAATAAGTTGCCAAATCTTGTTTCTATCTCCACATGTTTAGAATTCCTCCCTTTCCCTGTGCACAATCACGTCCCTATTTTAGACCCTCATCACCTCTCAAGTGATTCCTAAGTGATCCCTTTGCCTTCAACTTACCTTCTTTCTAATTTATCCTTCTTAATGCTACAAAGACTGTTTTTCTAAAGCATGGATGTAACCAAGGTAATGGCCCCATTCTAGTGGCACCTTATTACCTTCGAGATCACATATAAACTCTCTTTGGCATTTAAATTTCTGACTGAAATTCAGACTGACCTCAACCCAACCTTTCAACCCTTATATGTTATTTGCTTCATATACTCTACTGTCCAGTCTAACTGTCCCCCTTATTGTTCCTCACACACAATACTCCCTCTCTTGTCTCTGTGACTCGCATGCCTGGACTATGTGTTTTCCTTAAGTCCCCCTCTTAGAATCTCTGTTTACCTTAAAAACTTGGCTCAAGCATCACCTTCTATATGAGGCCTTTCTTGATCCCTCTTAGATGGAAGTGCATCCCCCTTCCAAAATACCTTTATCTCTTTTGTATACATGTTGTCTCCTTTGTTGGAACACAAATTTCTTGAGGGCAGGAACTGTTTCACTTTTTTTTTTTAAGGGGGAAAGGCAAGGCAATTGGGGTTAAGTGACTTGCCCAAGGTCATACATCTAGTAAGTGTGTCAAGTGTCTGAGACTGGATTTGAACTCAGGTCCTCCTGACTGCAGGGTCAATGCTCTGTTCGCTGCGCCATCTAGCTGCCCAACTGTTTCACTTTTCATTTTGTATTCCTAGTACTGTTAAGTGCCTGGCACATCATCCATGCTTGATAAATACTTATTAATAAATTTAAAAGATCAGGGATGATGGCTCAGTGTTGTAACTGCCAGTGTTATGTAAAGTCATAAGAAATAAAGAACGATGTTTTTATTGAGCCAAGGCAGAGTACTGGGTTATTTCTTCAACAGATATTTCCTCCCTCTCCTTTCCCTTTTATGTTAAAATCCTTTTGATTAGATTCTTAGGAATCCAGGAAAATGCATTTTTACCAACCTTGTTAAGTATACTACAAGTGAGGCCAAGTATATATTTTCCTATTTTATAAAACATGGTGGAGAATTCCAAAACCTATTCGCAGATACCATCTTCTTAGCTAGATGTCCACTTCTCAAATCTGCCTTTTTCTTCTGAAGCCATGGTAGTTGATTGGCATTTGTGATGAAAACACAACTTGGGCCTCTCATGTCTTCAGTTGTGTTCCCAGTACATCATAATCTTTGGCAATACTTTCCAGATTCTTTCTGGCAGCGTCATTTGTGCCTACGTGTATCACCAGAGGTAGGTAATAGTAATCAGGTTTGTCAGGTCTTGTAAAGTAGTATATAGCACAGGAAGACAACAAATCTCTCTATTACTCCTAGAGACAGAGGAAAAAACTTTCTTGGTATCCATCAGGAGCGAGTAAATAGCCATCTTTCCTTATCTTTTTACTATGATGCTTACCAGATTCTCTATATACATTCTCTATATCTATATACATTCTATATCTCTATATCTATATACATTCTCTATATCTCTATATAGAGCATCAAGCATTTGCAAACTTATCCTCACTATGCATCAATCCGTATATCCAATCTGTTACCAAGGCCTGTCAGTTTTACCTTTCTAATATCTCTCTAATACTCCCCCCTTTTCCCCTCTGGCGATGACCATGATAGTGCAGGCCTCTCGTCATATCAGTATCATTGCAATAGCCTGTTACTGGATCTGCCTGCTTCAAGTTTCTCCTCACTCCAGTGCATCCTCTATTCAGCCACTCAAGTGATTTTCCTAAAATGCAGGTCTACTCATGTTACCTCTTCTATTCTGTTAACTCTAGCGGCTCCCAATTGCCACCAGGATCAAATACAAAATGCTGTGTTTGGTGTTCAAATCCCTTTGTAACCTATTCCCCTCCTCCTTTCCAGTCTTTTTACACTTTACTCCCTAACGTGTACTGAAGTGACACTGACCTCCTGGCTTTTACAGGAAGAAAACACTCCATTTCTCACCTCTAGGCATTTTCTCTGGCTGTCTCTTATGCCTGGAATGCCCTCCCTCATCAACTCTACCTTCTGACTTCCCTTGCTTCCTTTAAATCCCAACTAAAATCCTATTTTTTGCAGGAAGTCTTTCCCAACCTCTCTTAATTGTAGTGGCTGCCTTCTCTCTGTTAATTATGCCCTATTTATCCTCTATGTACCTAGCTTTGTATATATTTGTTTGCATGCAGTTTCCCTTATTAGACTGTAAATTCTTTGAGGGCAGGGACTGTCTTTTTGCCTTTTTTTGTACCCCCAGTGCTCAGCGCAGTGATTGGCTAATGGTTAATAAATGTTGATTGATTGATTTTTTACATTTTTGAAAATTTACATATCTGAATGTATGGATATCTTCTTTCAGCTTATTTCCCCCCCCCCAAATTCCTGGAATTTTATTTGCCTCAGGCTTATGACTTGCAACCAAAGACACTGTGCAAAGAAAGCAAAGATTAAGTACACTTTAGAGAAAAGGTAATAATCCACATTGGTAACATAGAAGGTCAGTTTTGATAAAAGAAGTCATCCATTGTACTATATAGATTGCAATATTCAATAGCATTTTTCAACCAAACTTTTAAAAATCAAGAGCCAAAAAAAGGAGCAAAGCTTACAGTTGACATATTTTTTTAAATTGCACAGAAACACTTTAATTTAAAATTTTTTAAGTTTGATTTTTTCTTCTTTTTTACTAGGATTTTTTCTTTCAAGTTTAGAAGTTATGTGTTTTCCCACACAGATAGAAGTCTTACCATTTTATCTCTTTTATTTGCTTTTTGGAGGGGGGAAGGCAAGGCAAATGGGGTTAAGTGACTTGCCCAAGGTCACACAGCTAGTAAATGCTAAGTGTCTGAGGCTGGATTTGAACTCAGGTAATCCTGACTCCAGGACCAGTGCTCTATTCACCGTGCCAACTAGCCATCCCTACCATTTTATTTCAGTAAAAAGTTTTAAAGCCTTTTTTTCCTTTGGACTTTTTTTAAATTAGAAAATTAACATATTTTCTCTTCTGTTCGCTAGAATTATTTTCTTTGCAATCTAGCATTTGATGTTTGCTCTTCTCATTTGGATCTCCCCTTTTTCCTACCACCGTAAACCTCGAGGAGTCCCAATACAATGATTATTGTAACTAGTGTTCTACTGCTTCCATTGACCATTAAGCTGCTACCTGTTACTAAGTTAATATTGACTGTTACTAATCCCTGATACAAGATACTGATAGTATTCGTGTAAACAGGCAGTGTGGTACCAGGGAATAACAAGTGGATTTGGAGTTAGGACCTGGGTTCACATTCCAGCTCTGCTACTTAATACCTGTGTGACCTGGTGCAAGCTAGTGTTGAAGAAAAAAATATTAATAATAATATTGTACTCTTTTTTTTAGGCATCACTTTCCCAGTAACAGTTTTATTTAATACTATATTAATCTATAAGCCATTTACAGTTTGGAGAGAAAGTGGTCCAGACTGGCATAGTGCCCTATACCTTCAGACTCTGCCCCAAGACAATTTCAGGTAACATTTATAGGAATCTTGAACAAGGAAAACATATCTTAAAGTAACCCTGTTTTAACATTCCAGAATTGAGCAACCATATCTTTATCACCTTCATTCAGGACTACTCTCCTAGAGGAATCAATGGAATTCCTCCCAAATATTCACTTCAAAAATACAAATTGGTTGAATGGAAGAGAATACTTTTTATGGATAGACCCTTCAGAGGATTAGCAAGAGGAGGCTGCCCTTAGTTGGGTCACTATCTTAGTCAGGAAGTGGGGAAAGGCAATATTCTTATCTAAACAGAGGTGCTGAGTTACATTTCTGGTTATCACTTTTAATCTATTTATCTAAGGAGAAACCCCTTTTTCCTTTTGTCCCAACCTATTACCTATTCGGGCATCTGGGTGGCACAGTAGAAAAAGCTCTGGCCTAGTATCAGGAAGTCCTTAGTCCTGGAGTCAGGAAGACCTGAATTCAAATTTGACCTCACACTTGAGGCCAAGGCACTTAACCCTGTTTGCCTCAGTTTCCTGATCTGTAAAATGAGCTGAAGAAGGAAACGGCAAACCACTCCAGTATCTTTGACAAGACAACCCCAAATGGGGTCATGAAGAGTCAGATGTGACTGAACAACAACAACAATAATATTTCTATACCTTTTCAAGGGACTTCTTCAGGAGTCTAGAAAAGGCTTTAGAGAAAAATATTATTCATTAATATTTCTACAGAAACTAAAATGGAAATTTTTAATATGCTTCCACACCACTTATCCCTTTCATCTCTAAATCTATGATTCTATGTGTTACTGATTATACAATTGTTTAATTGCAAGTGGTATTAATATTATTGCTATTCTTGTCTTACTGTGTATTGAAATTTTGATGTATGCTTAGTGGGGGAGGAGCTGACAAGAAATACAGTTTACTATGAATAATTATTTCCCAGGATTCATATTTATATATTCAGATCATATCCTAGACTTTTTCCTTTTCAACCTAGAGAGACAGAAAGATCTAATAAGGAAATGAACCAGAGTTCTGGCTCAATTGAATGAATGGAGGAAAAGCAATCTAGCTCTTGGAGAACTACTTCAGCAAGGATTGGAAAAGAGAACCATATCATCAAGATATTAAAAGAAAAACTATAATAAGGGCATTTCCCAGCCCAGGTTCACACAAAGAGAAAGCTAGAAATTTACAGGCAGTACAGGGTAGAGGTCCAAACAAAAAAGACAAAAAACAAACAAACAAAAAACAACCAAAAACCCAGCTTGGGAACATAGTGCACAAAAGCCTTCCAGTGCTCAGATCAGAGATGAGTCAGGGAAACCTGGAGTCTGAAGCTGTGTATCCAAGGGGGTTAGGTTATGAAGGGCTTTGACTGACAAAGAGCACATTTTGTATTTGATCCTGGAGACAACAGGAAGCCACTGAAATTTATTGCATACGAGGAGACAACATGATCAGACCTAAGAAAAATCACTTTGGTGGCTAAATGGAGGATGGATTAGCTTGGGTAGACACTTGAGGCAGGCAGACCCATCAGCAAGCTATTGCAATAATCCAGGCATGAGGTAATGAGGGCTGGCACTAGAGTGGTAACAGTGTCAGAGGAGAGAAGGTGGCATATTCAAGAGATGTCACAAAGGTGAGATCACAGGTAGTGAGAGACAGTGAGGAATCCAGGATAATTCCTAGGTTCTGAGCCTGAGGGAGTGGGAGGATGATGTTGCCCTCTACAGTAATAAGGAAGGCAGGAGCCAGGGAAAGTTTAGGGGGAAAGATAATAAGTTCTGTTTTGAACATGATGAGTGTAAGATGTCTACTGGACATTCAATTCAAGATGTCTGACAGGCTATTGGAGATGTGAGATTCTCAGCAGAGAAACTGGGGCAAGATGTGGAAATTTGAGCATTGTTAGCATAGAGAGGATAATTAAATCCATGGAGAGCCAATGAGATCATCAAATGATGTAGTTGTTTAGAGGGAGAAGAGGGAGAGGACTCAGAACTGAAACCGAGGGACACATATAGTTGAAGAGTGTAATCTGGAATCCAGCAAAGGAGACAGAGAAGTAGTGGTCAGAGAGTAGTGCCCTGAAAACCTAGAGAGAAGATAGTATTAAGGACAGGAGGGTGATGAGCAGTGTCAAAGGTGGCAGAGAAGTCAATGAGAATGAGGATTGAGAAAAGACCATTGAGAAGAAATAAATAGAATTGTCAAGATGTACTTTATATGCAAACTAGCAAAACTGAGAATTTAAAGGAGATGGTAGATTATTTTAAAAGTACAAACAAATTAATCGTATATGATGTAAAAATCATTAACAACTCAATCTCAGGAAATGAAACTGAAGAAGCTATAAAGGAGTTACCAAAAGGAAAAATAAACATTCTTATCCAGACAAATTTACAGGTGTTATCTAGTAAATGTTTAAAAACAACTAAATCCTATGCTAAACAAATTCTCAAATATTGAGAAAGAAAATTATCTACCAAACTCCTTTAATGAGACACATATGGTTTTAATTCCTAAACCAGGGAAGAATAGAGTGAAGAAAGAGAACTATAGACCAATATTACCAGTGAATATCAATGTAAAATTTTAAGTAAAATCCCAGAGCAAAAGATTATAGTGAAGTATACAAAAAATAGTGTTCACTGTGACTAAGTTGGATTTATACCGGAAGTTAAGGAAGTTTCAATATTAGAAAACAATTAAAATAACTAATCATATTAAAAGCAAAACCATCCCAAACCATATGATTATATTAATATATGTATGTGTAGATAGATAGACAGATAGATAAAAACTGTTTGGTGGCTGAAGAAGAGAAATCATTATATTGTCCCTAGACTTAAATAATTTAAATATATAGTTATTGTAATCTAAAACTAAAAGTTAGCATTATTTGTTATGAGGGAGGAAACAGTAGAAATTTTCCCAATAAATATAACAAAGGGTTAAAACAAATATGCTCACTCTCTCCCACTATTCTGTGAAGATTCCCAAAATGATACTGATAGCAACTATGCTTTTGATAAGATACAATCCTAACTTATGCTAAAAACCCTAAAAAGAATAATCAAAGATCGGGTGTTCTTAATATAATTAAAAAGTATTTGTTTGTAAAGGTAGGGTGATTGATTTATACAACCCCATTCCAGTTAAAGTAACTGATAAAATGTTCAATCAGTCCATCTCATTAACAGGCCTTCAGACTATGTGTGGGAAAGTCCTTTGAACTGTTATTGATGTTGTACAAGAATCATGTTCAGATAGGCCAGAACACTTGGCCATGTCCCAGGCCAATTTATAATATAAAAACTATCAATTTGGATAGCTGGGGTCGTTTGAGAGTTTGGAGCAAGCTTGGTGTTACAGCACACCACAAGGAACAAAGGGAAAACAAAGCCGTGGCAGAGAAATGAGATATTAAAGAGGGTCATTGGCTTTACAAGCTTAGTGGAAGAACTACTCTAAGGGAAATCCTAAAAAATGGTTGACTCTTGCCCCAACTTCCCCATATGGTGCCCTTGACTCCATAATGTAATTTGCTATTTTGCTGCCCATGCATTTCCAGTAAACTGAATTTTTGCCTTACCCACAAAGAAGGGAGGGATTGACTATAGGTAGATATAAATGTAAAGTTAGAGAGCCCAACCTCTGATTAAATGTTAGGAATTTTCCTATTTGAAGGTTCAAAGTGACTGTGACTGAACCTACAATTTTTTTGTCTAAAATAAAGTCCCTAAAGCCAAAGAGAAGGAATTACTAATCCTCGGGCTTAAATAAGCTAATTATTGTAACAGGCTGTTACATGTCTAAAACTAAATGCTGGCATCATTTGCCAAGAGGAAACAGTAGAAGCTTTCCCAATAAATAAAGGGACAAAGCAAAGATGCTCCCTCTCCCCCACTATTTTGTAACATAATTCTGAAAATGATATTAATAGCAGTAAGGCAAGAGAAAGAAATAAAAAGTTTAAATGTTGCCAAAGAAGAAAAAAAATTATTCACATTTGTTAACTTGATAATGAGATAGTAGGTATGAGTGGTAGGGAAGTACTTAGGGCTGCCAAAGCTATGCCTACCCACACCTGTCTCCTTTCCTTACTTTCTGCTCCTTACAAGAACAGCATGCTACTAAATGATTAATTATTTTTATGGCTCTGAGTACTCATGAGACAGCTAAAAAATGCTATCAGTAGAATGCTAGACAAGGAATTAGGAAGAGCTGGGCCAAAATTTGACCTTAGATATTTACTACCTGTGTAACCCTGCACAGATCACTTAACCTTTTGTCTGCCTAAGTTTCCTTATCTGTAAAATGGGAATGATAATAGCACCTACCTCCCAGAGTAGCTTCAAAAGTAAATGTGATATTTGTAAAGTGCTTTGCAAATCTCAAAGCCCCAAATAAATGCTAGCTATTATTATTATTACACATGATTTATTTCTTCCACTCTCTCATAGCTCATACCATCTCCCAAGCCTTTGAATGAAGTTAACTGATCACTGATTTCAAAAAAGGGCCAGAGGTTTATCTGGAGTATACCCCTGATTACTCAAAACATGAAATCCCTCTGATCTCTGCTCCTCAGACCTTTGTCCTATGACTAAATGATTCTTCTATCCTCATCCATGACTGTAAACTCGTAAGATTCAGTTCTAAAAAACTCAATTTTTATTTATTGAAATAATTAGGTAGTATATATATAAATCAAATAAATTAAAAGGTTTTCAAGCATCAATCTATAAGATTCCTTGAAACTTGTGTTGACCGTTTTTTTAAAAATTAATTTATTTATTTTCTTGTTTACATCACTCATTTCCACGAGATTTTGAGTTACAAATTTTCTCCCCATCTTTCCCCTACCCACCACCCCAAAACAGCCATCCCACTGTATAGCCCCTCCCCCAATCTGCTCTCTCCTATGTCCTCCCCCATCGCCCCTCTGACTTTCCCATAGGGCAAGATGGGTCTCCCTTCCCCGGTGACTGTGTATGTTAATTCCCAGTTGGATGTAGTTAGTAATAATAATAACAATTGTATATATACGTATATATTTTTAACATTTGATTATAGAACTTTAAATTCTAGATTCTTTCCCTTCCTCCCTCCGTCACCCACCTACACTGGAAGGACAAGCAATTCAATACAGGCTGTACATGTGTAATTATACAGAACATCTCCACAGTGGACATATTGTGAGAGACTGATTCTATGTCCCTCCTTTCTATCCCGTGGGCGCCCCCCCCTCCGTTCTATTCTCTACCCTGTCCCTGTCCCTTTACAGAGCTGTGTACTTCCAGCAACCCTTCCCCTCCCTCCCCCCCCATCTCCCGTCCTCCCCTTCCCTCCATCCTCCCACCTCTCATCCCCATCCCCCCTACTCTCCTGTGTGGCAAGATACC
>CM053586.1:180848495-180901821 GCA_028646515.1 Pseudochirops corinnae
TTAATGGTGCTCCAGCTTCTCATTTCTCAACTCTGTGTGCATCTTTGCATTTTAGTTGTGTTTCTTATAAACAATGTTTTGTTAGATTCTGCTTTCTAATCCACTGTGCTCTCTTCTTTCATTTTGTGGTTCAATTAATCCCATTCACATCCACAGTTATGATGGTTAATTGTATATTTCCTTCCATTCTGTCTCCTTGTACTTTTTCCTCTCTTTGCTCCCACCACTCTCTTTAGAAATAATAAAAATGGTAGAAGAGAAAGAGCTTGCCTGATACTTGTAATCTTACAAATGAAACATCCTCTTTCCTCTCTGTTGCATCTCTTTTCTTCTCCTTACCCTGTTCCAATCCCAGATGTTATTATTTTCTTTCCTTTTAATTTTCCATTCAAGTCCCTCCCTTGTACATGCAAATAATTTTGCTTATGACTCTTCCCTTACCTCTTCTGCCCTCCCTCTTAGAGCCCTCATGTCTACCCCTCACTTGTCCTTGTCCCTTCATGTTTCTCTTTTGAGTTTAATATATTTCTATACAAAATCTCTCTGTGTTATTGTGTTTATTTGATTTAGATGAAAGTGAAGTTCATGTGATAATCATTCTTTACACCCATTCCTCCATGACTATATACTCATCATATTATGTACCTCTATTATGCAATAGTGAATTTTTCTTCCCTTCTTCCTTTATTCTTCCCCAATATAGTTCCCTGTCCCTTCCATTTTTTGTCTTCTCTTAAGACTATTAGAACATAACAAAACCACACACAGACACTGTCATTTTACCTTTTCTCTATGACTATTAAAGACATTAGGGATCTAAGAAGACATTTGTTTCTTATCCCACTATTAACTTGCAAACAATTCATCTCCACGTATTCCTTTTCAATTAAACAAATATGTGCAGTGTATTTTTTCATATTTCTTTTGGTGCCTGCATTTCCATTTCCAAATATCTGCCCAGATATTTTCATCAGGAATGTTTAAAATTTCTCTGTTTCATTAAAAGTCCATTTCTTTCCCTGTAGGATTATAGTCAAGTTTTTTCAGAAGGGCTACCTTTGGTTGTAAACCAAAGGTTTCTTACCTTTTGTCTCTTACCTTTTGGACTTTCATATTCCAAGTTCTCCTCTGCTTTATAGTGGCAGCTACTAAGTTAATCAGGCACTGTGCTAAGTGCTAGGGACACAAAGAAAAATAAAAGATAGTCTCTGCTCCCTAGGAACTCATAATCTTAATGAGAGAGCCAATATACAAATAACTATGTACCAACAAGATATATAATGTAGAAATTGGAGACAATCAACAAGGGAAGACACTAGAATTAAGAGGGAGTGGGAAACCTTCTTAGAAGGTGAGATTTTTGACACACTTACTAGCCTTGTGACTTTGGGCAAGTCGCTTAACCCCAATTGCCCTTCAAAAAAAAAAAAAAAAGCAAAAAAAAAAAAAGGTGAGATTTAAGCTGGCACTTAAAGAAAGCCTAGGAAGGCAGCAGGCAGAAATGAGGAGGGAGAGCATTTCGTATATGAGAGTTGACCAGTGAAAACGCCTGAAGTTGGGAAATGGAATATCTTTTTTATTTTTATTTTTTATTTATTTATTTTTTAGATGGAATATCTTGTTCATATAATAGCCGGGAGGTTATATCACTGAAATGCAGAATATCTGTCAGGAGAAGGGTGTCAGAAAATTGGAAAAGTAGGAGGGAGTCAGGTTGTAAAGGGCTTTGAACGCTAAACAGAGGGTTTTATATTTGATCCTGGAAGTAATAGGGAGCCACTGAAGTTTATTGAGGAGGAAGATTACATAGTCCTATGCTTTAGGAAGATGGTTTCAAAAGCTGAATGTTAGGTGGACTGGAGTGAGGAGGGATGTGGTAGGCAGACCAACCAAACAAGCTGTTGCAGTAGTCCAGATCTGAGGTGATAAATGTTTGTACCACCATGGTGGCATGGTCAGAAGAGGTATGTGTGTGTTTGGGGTGGGAAGGGGCGAGGAGCTGTGGTGGGGGGCTGCGATTATAGGGATGTTATAAAGTAAAATTATTGGGGCTAAACAACAGATTGGATGGGGTGATGAGAAAGAGTGAGGAATTAAGAATGTCATTTTGGTTATGAGTCAGGGTAAATGGGAGGATGTTTGTAAGTTTGGAACCATGGAGCTTTTAAGGGGTAAGAATGAGTTTAGTTTTGGACGTATTTAGTTTAAGACATCTACAGGACATCCATTTTGAGATGCCTAATAGGTAGTTGGAGATGTGGGACCAAAGGTTAGCAGGGCAATTAAAGCTAGATAAGTAGTGCATAACTTATTTTGACTCCTTGGTATTTGAATTCTCTCCTTTTAACTGTCTGTAGTATGTATTTATTTGTTTGTTTCTTTAGCCTGGCAGCTCTGGGTTTTGGCTATGACGTTCCTAGGAGTTTTCATTTTGGGGTTTCTTTCTGGAGGTGACTGGTAGTTTCTATTTTTACTTGACCCTCTAGTTCTAGGAGTTCTGGGCAGCTTTCATTTATAATTTCCTGAAATATGGTGTCCAGCCTTGTTTTTTGTCTGATCATAGTTTTCAGGAGTCTGATCATTCTTGGATTATCTGTCCTTGATCTATTATCCAGGTCAGCTGTTTCTGATATTACAGTTCTTAGATTTTCTTTTTTTCCCCTTAAATCCTTTGGTTTTGTTTTTATATTTCTTGTTGTCTTATTGAATTGTTGTTTATTCTCTGACCTATTCTAAAATTCAAGGCATTTGGTTCTTGAATAGGGTTTTCCATTGCCCCATTTTAAGATGTTGATTTTCCTTCCCATTATTCTCTTCCTAGATTTTCCATTCTGTATCTTGTTTCATTTTCACCAGTACACCTTCAATATCTGTAGTAATCTTTCCTACTTCCTTGCTATCTACAAACATGCTTATATGCCTTTACCACCCTTAAGAAACTGTCACTAGATCCCTACCATCCTCCTTCAAGTAATCCTCTATTTTTCTTCCAAACTCCTTGAAAAAGTCACCTACACTTATTACCTCTCCTTTCATTCTCTTCTAAAGCCTCTCTAGTCTGATTTCTGGTCTCATAATTCAGTTGGAATTTATCTCTGCAAAGTTATCAATGATTTCTTTTTTTTTTTGAGGGGGGAAGGCAAGACAATTAGGGTTAAGTGACTTGCCCAAGGTCACACAGCTAGTGTGTCAAATGTCTGAGGTTACATTTGAACTCAGGTCCTCCAGACTCTAGGGCTCTATTCACTGCGCCACCTAGCTGCCCCTCAATGATTTCTTAATTACCAAATCTATTGGCCTTTTCTCCATCCTTCATCTTCTCTTCATCTTTTGATTCTTTTAATTTAATCTTCTTTCTCCTCTATTTTCTTTGCAGTGCTCTCTCCTGGTTCACTTCCTTTCTGTCTGACTGCTATTTTTCACTTTCCTTTGCTGATTTTTTTATCCATGTCACACAAATTAACTATGACTATTTCTCAATACTCTTTCCTTGGCCCTCCTTCTCTTTTCCTTCTACGCTATCTCACTTGGAGAGCTCATCAATTCTGATAGCTTCATCATCTTTTTGCAAATGATTCCAGATCTATATGCTGATCTGTACTTTTTTTCCTGAGCTACAATTATACATCATTATCTGTACTCATTATCTTTTCCCCTAAACTATCCACTTATCTGAATTCTTCTACACTAATACAGTATTAATATTGAATTTCCTATTAATTCTCCTAATTAATACTATTAATACATCCTCCCAATCATCCAGGCTTGAAAGCTTGGTGTCATTCTTGACTCCTCACTCTCACTTACCCCATATATCAAGTCATTTGCCAAATCTTGTTTCTACCTTCACAATATCCCTTACATAAGATCCCTTTTCTCTATTCAAACAGCAGACACCCTAGTTCAGACCTACCTCACTTCTTGCTTGAACAATATCCTTTTTAGTTGGTATCCCTGCTTCAAGTTTCTCCCCACTCATCCATCTTCCACACAGATACCAAAATGATTTTCATAAAGCAAAATCTGACCATGTTACTGTGTCAGGAAATGTCAGTGTCAGTAAATTTCAGTGATTCTCTGTTAGAGGACAAACACACACACAGACGTGCGCATGTGAAAAGTGAAAAATAGTATGATTCAATCTGCATTCAGATCAGTTCTTTCTCTGGAGGTGGATAGCATTTTGGAATTGTCTTGGATAGACAATGAAGTGATATAAAAAATTTTCACAGCAAGTTTCTCTGATAAAGGCCTTATTTCTCAAATATATACTGAGTATAGAACTATGGAATATAGACCTGGAATGGGGAAGGAATAGATTGGCATGGACATTGAGAAACAGGTGGGAGGGAGAGATGATAGCATCAGAATTCGAAGGACTCAGGGTTGGGTGGGATGGAATGAATAGAGATCATTTGAGGACCAAGAGAATGGAGAGATAATTGTGTGTTTGTGGGATGCCCATTGCACAATGTGTGACAGGAGATGGGGATGGGGAGAGATTATGAAGGCCTTTTCAGAAAAGGAAAGAAGAGAA
This sequence comes from Pseudochirops corinnae, assembly GCA_028646515.1. Lineage (NCBI taxonomy): Eukaryota > Metazoa > Chordata > Mammalia > Diprotodontia > Pseudocheiridae > Pseudochirops > Pseudochirops corinnae. The sequence continues at coordinate 180,853,033 of CM053586.1, forward strand.
TTAAGTAAGGATCATGCTGAAGTTCCTCTTGAAGGGTTTTTAACATTTTTTTTTTCTTTCAAGCCTATGTATTATTCGGAGTAACATTTTTAAATGCATAAAATAAAAATACATAAGATTACAGGAGAAATTAAATCATATTAAAAGTTATCAATATATTTTTAAAAATACAAGGACTTCTTGAAATCTCCACGGACCGGAGAACCTCTGCTCTAAATGAATTTGCCCCAGATTCTATCCTGAATCTGGGCTGGACTCATTTTGGCCCTTTCTCTCTGTCCTTCCTTGGGTGCTTCATATCACAGCTGAGTGATAGAGTGAGGACTAAGCCACTGAGATCACCAGGCAGGTTATGGTGCGGGGTTGTGGTAACGGTAAGTAGGAGATTGGGGTGGGGGGTTAAGAAGAGGTGCATGCACTGGAGCAGAGAAATACAGAGACCCAGAACCCAGAGACAGCTGCAGAGATGATGGTAGAGAGGAAGCGACACAGATGATGAGCCAGACAAGTCAATGGAAAAAGAGACAGGCTGGTGGACAGGGAAAGTCAGGGTAGTGTAGGAAGAGGAGGGACGCTGGGGCCAGCCGGGCTGTGTCTGTCTGCCCCAGCCCCGCCCTCCTCTTTTGAGGACCCGCCCCTTGCTCTCCCCTCCCCCTCCGGGCCACAGCTGCTTCCGGAGTCTGCTGTTCGGCTCTGGCCTCCGGCAGAGGTCCAAATTCCCAAGCCGGGAACCCCGGAGGGGACGCTGCGCCCGGGGTCCGCACGTCTGGGCCGCTCCCTCTGCCTCTTTTGGGGGAGGGGTCTCGCTCGCTGTCACTAGACCTTCGGACACCCAACAGAACATCCCCTGACCTTGGCCCAAGTCCCGGCGCGGCTGCTGACCCAGGGATTGGCCTGGACAGATTCTGGGATTTTGAGACCTCCCAAATCCAAAGAGTGCGGGGGAAACTTGAATCCAGGGAAGAGTTTTTCAGGAGGGTGGACCACACCACCCTTTTTCTATTTCCAGACCTCCCCTTCAGCATTGAAGATTACAGGGCATACAGCTCCTCTCTCTACTCAAGATACAGAAGAACCTGTGGATCCTGGAACACTTTGAGGGGCCTCATCTCCTGGGAGCACCATCACCCATTTTCCAGTGGCATTTTGGGCTGTGGCATTGGTGAGTTGAAAGTTGGGGTGCCACTTTATAGGGCCCAGAATCTTAAATACAGCAGAAAGACTTTTGTGGGAGTGCAAGGCTTTATCATACCCCAAGGCATTCTTGGAATCTTGGGGCATTAATGAATTTGAAGGTCCATAGCTTCCCCAGTTCCTACCTTGGAATCGCCAGTAACATTCTTGGGAGTGAAAAGTGTCCCCTCAGACCCTAAGAGGAGGGAACTGAACTTGATCGAAAAATTGGGAGTCATTGCAGAACTCCCTGGGACCAAACAGGAGCCCTTCCCTGGAGCTGGAACAGGACCTGCCATCTGGGGAGCCTCTCCCAACCTCCAGCCTGACGGCCAGAGGAACACCTAGAGGAGATCCCAGAAGTCTAGGGGGTTCCCCTTGTCCATCACCCAAACTATGTTTCTTCGTCGTCTTGGTGGCTGGCTGCCCCGTTCCTGGGGCCGCCAAAAAGATCCCCTGCCTGTAAGGGAGGATAGCTCTCCTGAAAACTCAGGGAGCGACTGGGACAGTGCTCCAGAGACCATGGGAGACAGGGGCCAGCCTGAGGCTGGGGACTCCAGGAGACGAGTGGATAGGTGGACACCCCCTGAGTGGAGCAGGGACTCTGCCAATTATGGAGATACTGAGCGACTGGGGGACAGAAGGAACTCCCCCAAACTGAGCATGGATGTGCCCAGCTTTGAGGAGTCCAGGAAACTGGATTCTAGGGGAGTGATCTCCACAGCGGGAAGCAATGCCCCACATTCAGAAGATTCTAAAGGACAAGGGGTATCTCTTAAATGGGGAACAAACCCCTCCAACCCTGAGGCTCCTGTGGAAAAAACAGGAAGTCACCAGAGGCTGCTTGGCTGGCTTCAGGGGGAAACAAATAGAGGGTTGGGGGCCCATCCACAGTTTTGGGGGGGCTCTGAGGAGTGGCTCCAGATCTCCACCAACTTGACCCTGCACTTGCTGGAACTGCTAGCTTCAGCTCTGCTGGGGCTATGTTCCAAGCCCCTTCGCCTGGTCTTAGATGCCTTAGGTCTTCGGGGACCTTTGGGGCTTTGGCTGCACGGGCTTCTCTCCTTCGTGGTTACCCTCCATGGACTTCACATGGCCCTTACCCTGCTCACTGCACACCCATTCCACTTTGCCTGCCTCTTTGGTCTTCTGCAGGCCCTGGTACTGGCTGTCAGTCTCCGTGAGGGCACCCAGGTGTCAGGGGAGGAAGGGGAATACAAATGGGAGGGGGGAAAAGGAAGAGATAGAGAGGAGGAAGATGAGATTAAAGGGAGGGAGGGCCTGTGACCTTGGTGTTACAGCACTGCCTTAGAGTTGAGGAACCCCAGGACTTCAGGGAAGGGAGAGAGATCCTTAGGGTGGGGAAAGTGGCCCAGAAAGACCCCCTCCCTCTTGCAATAGGGCTTGGCCACTTAAAAGTAGGGGGAGTTACCCTCTAATTCACCAGCTATGGTCACGTTTTTCTTTAGTGTTATTCCTCTGTCCCCCAATTAAAAAAAAAAAAAAGGAACTCCCTCCACCCCTTGTAATTCCCCCAGGGTTAAGCACTCTAGTAACAGAACAGTTCTCTGTATCTCAAGAGAGGGAGGGAGAAGCTGGGGAATCTACTGGATACTAGGATCCAAACCATAAATGCATAAAGGGGAGGGGTGTCATCTATAAAGCTGATGAGTCAGAGAAGCATGGGTTGAGGAGAGAAGATGTGCTTGGAACTAGAGATCCAGTTAAGAGGCAAATGAGAATCATACTGCTCCAGGAAACCCAGCAGAAAGCTTGGGATGCCACAGCAGAGGCCTAGGAAAACACCCATGCCCATCTAGGGTGTTTGGAAGCTTGATCACTGAGCAATCACTGTTGCACTGATCTCCTAAATATACCACTACAAAAGGGAAGTTAACACTGCTTCCAGTCTTCTTCCTATCGACAACGATGAAGCCAAAGTTGGGTGTCTGGGGACGCTGAATTATCTGCAGGAAAGAAAGGGCAGGGGGCTAAAAGGGTAGGGAAGAAGAGTGAAACTGGTGCCCGTAGACTAGCTCCAGGAAAAAACAAAGGTCAGAAAATCATCTTTATTGTTCTTGAAGGCAGCAAGAAATCTCCAGCTCACTAGAGGGCACAGGTCAGTCACTGGACAACTCACAGGCCTCTGAAGGGAAGAGAAAGAGAGTAGTAGAAAAGGGGGAGAGAATGAAAGAAAGATGAAGGAAAAAAGTGAGGAAAATCTGGAGGCATGTGGCCCCCTCCTCAAAAAAAAATTCTGAGGCATATGTTTAGACACCACCTCCTATTCACTGAGATCTCTGAAATGATCCTTTTTAGGAAGTTGAAGTCTACCCCCCCCCCCCCAAAATGGCCACAGAATTCCCTTGGCCTAGATCGTTTTTTTTTTTTCTAAATCCCATCTCTTTCCCTTTGAAGAATCCACCCCTCTTTGTTGGTATCTCAGAGGTCTTCTCACCTTTCTCCCTGGGGGTCTGCAGGAAGGCTTTTGAGTTCAAGCAAAAGGTCAGGGACCGAAATTCATTCACACATTCTTCAGGGGGTTGTGGGGATCGGTCTGGAGAGGAAAGGAGAGACTGATACTGTTATTTCCCACCCCCACCCCCCCAAAAAAACACTCTCACCCCCTTGCTCCCAGATCCCAGACCTCTGGGAATGACATCATAGACCTCTAGAGCCCCACTCCCCTCTCGTGATGTCACCATGCTCTTTCCAGGTATGAATGTGGGAGAGTAAAGCATCCACCACCTTCTTTTAGAATTTCTACCTCCTACTTTGCATGGATACTCACTGTAGAGGAGGAAGCGCTGGTAACCTTGTCCTGTCTCTCTCAGTATGATCCCATCTGGGCAAGAGCTGGAGAAGAGTTCAGTCTTCATATCAGGGCGACCTGTTGTGGAGTGGGGGAAGGGCAAAGATTGGAGTGGGAGTGGATAAGGGAAGAACTGGGTAGGGAGTTAGAGAACACAAAGGAAAGATATGGAGAATGGGTAACCAACCTTCAGTCTTGAGATCTGTGCTGCCTTCGGTCAGATGGTAAGTCCATTCTCGGGGTTCACAGAGCCCATTTTTCCTGGGAAGTTTGAAGATGGAGGAATGAGTGACCCTTCCTCCACACAAACAGATAAACCCTTTTACCATTCCTCTCCTCCCTTCCATTTAATCTAAGCCATTCAGCAAAGAGCTCATTTTCTTTGAAGGAAAACAACTGAGCTGGCAGAAAGATTTTGTATCTATTAATCAAGATACTAACCAGGGATGAACTAGAGACTAGAGTTAGCTAACCAAGAGAGGTCATGATACTAGATGGCTGAATAATCAAGGGCCCTTAATAGAATCCCAGTTATCTAATGGGGAAAGGTCCTTGCATTTAGCAGCTGACAATGTCCCAATTAGAAACTTAATCTTAGACTTTGGCTTTGGGAATTTCTGGCTTGAAATAATAAATGGAGAGAAAGATACCCGATATAAGATACCCTTCCCTACAACTTACCTTCTGATGGTGGCCCGTAGTTGGAGCATTTGGGGAACTTTGCTAGCAGCCATGTTGAAGAGAATGTTGTCCACTGTGACAAAGATTTTCAGCTGCTCCTTCGTAGGAGCTGCACCCGCAATGAAGTACCATTGACCCAGGTAAGGTCCAGGGAACTGCAAGAGCAAGACAGAGGAAGGAGGGGATGGAATCAATCACAAACTCTCTTTGCAGATAGCTTCAAGTTGGCATTACCCTTCCCTCAACCTGATCCCCCAGTGTTTCTGGAACTAGGGGTAATCTTCCATTTTACTTGCCCCAGGTTACTCCTCTCCCTCTTAATAAGGCTTTTTCATTTGTTAAGTCCTTTGGGCTTACTACTCTAATGGTCTCAGTACTTTTTTGTAGCTCCTCATCACTGACCCCACATCAGCTTGTACCTACAGATATCCCCCAGGTTCCCCACCTTCAGTCCCTCAAAATCTCTTCTACAGACTACCGAAGCTCTGATTAATTCCCTCCCGTTGTCTTTCCCCCACCCTCCTCCCTGCCCCCATACCTCTTTTCCATTTACTCCCAAAGGATTTAATTGATCAGGCTTAGAACACAGGTAAATGGAGTCATAGAGAATCCCGAAGAGGGAGAGGAAACCTGCCCAAATCTGGTAGAACATCCTCAGAGACAGGCAAGGGTGGCAGCTGCCTGAAACCACTCTTCTCTGGGAGTTCTGTCCACTGCAGCCTCTGGCCCTCTTTCTTCAACCCTTGACCCCCTGGATCTGCTAATGAGTAACTCTAGTCTTGTTTTCCAACCCAACTCTGAGTTGTTGACAGTGTTCTGGGCTGTTCTCCCCCTCCTCAAATTATACACCAGCAGCAGAGCTGGGAGCTTAGACCTGGATGGGGGAAGGGAAGGGTGCAACCTTTTAACTGTAGGTTCATTCATTCACTACCAGTATTTATTGTATGCCATATTCATAGCACCATGTCTGGTGAGGGATAGAGAATATAGACAGAAGCCCTGTCCTCAAAAGGTTTATTATCTAATTAAGGAGACAAATACTTCAGCAAAACCACTACCTTAAGAAGTAATTATTAAGTACTTTTTATATATAGAACACTGCTAGGCACAGAAAAGGACAGATAGTAGATTTCAGAGGAACCTAAAAAGTCACCTTGTTCAAACCCTGCATTTTTAACAAATAAGTAAACAGGTCCTAAAAGGGAGTGATTTATTCAAGATGACACTGCTCCTAAGTGGCAGAGTTGGCAAATCAATCCAAGTCCTCTGACTCCAAGTCCAATACTTTCTTTTTCTTTAATCTTTTAAAAAAATTTTAGTTTCTTTTATTTTTAGTTTTCAACATTCACTTCCATAAGATTTTGAGTTCCAAAATTTTCCCCTTCCCACCCCAAGACGGCTTGCAATCTGATATAGGTTATACATATACATTCATATTAAACATATTTTCACATTTATTCATGTTGTAAAGAAAAGTCTAGTACTCTTTCCATTAAACCAAATTACCTTCTCCTATCTATCCTCATTAAACTCACAATCTCGTATTGCACAAAACATAAGTAACTATAGCAGGAAGAGGATAAATATATGAGAGATACAAACAAAATGCACCTCACTGCAAAATAGCAGAATCAGTTGGTAGATGAGAAGGAGCAGACAGAGAAGGCTACCACTACTTGAAGGATATGTCACTTGAAGGTGGCCTTAGAGGATGAATAGGATTAGGAGGTGGGAAAGTTTGGGAAACAAGTAACTCCATTTTGCAGAAGCTTAAATGTTAAAAAAGAAATGCATACAAGGATTCAAGAGAAATTTTAGGACAATAAAGTATAGCCAAACTTCTAAAATCTTGAGTTGGAACCCTATTCAACAGGGAACATATAACCGACTACTCCCCTTCCTCCTTCAAGGGAAGAATCCATTAAAAAGAATCCATTCTACATCATACCCCAATCCTGGTCATTTGGTGTTTGTTTGAATAACTCCAGTGAGGGGAAACCCATCACCTAAAAAGGTAGCACCCCCTTCCACTTGTGGAGGGCTTCATTAAGAAGAAACCCAGTCCATTGCTCCAAGTTCTGCCAGCTAAGGGCCACAAAGAAATGGTATAATTACTCTAACAGATAGTAACTGTTCAGATACTTGAAGACAGTTATATCCTTCCCTTAAGCCTTCTATTTTCCAGCTAACGAATCTATTCCTTCAACCAGTTATGTATATATTTGTATATGTGTGTATTTATGTGTGTATATTAGGGACAACTAGATGGCTCAGGCCTCCAGTCAGGAAGACCCGAGTTCAAATTTAGCCTCAGACAATTGTGTGACCCTGAGCAAGTCACTTAATCATTGTCCAAGCCTCAGTTTCCTTATCTGTAAAATGAGCTGGAGAAGGAAACAGCAAACCATTCCACCAGTATTTTTGCCAAGAAAACCCCAAATGGGGTCATCAAGAGTTGGACATGACTTAACAACAAATGTCTATATGTTTATATAAAATTCCTCCAAGTCCTTTGCCATCCTGGCTGTCCTCTCTTGGATGCCTCCCAGTTCCTGGCTGTCCCTTCTAAAATGTGGTACCTTAAAGTGAACACAGTACTCCAAGATGTGATCTGACTAGGGCTGCGTATCTCAAAACTATTTTCCACATTCTGGACAATATACCTCTTTTAATGCAGCTTATGATAAATCTTACATGGGAAAAAAAAAAGGGGACTTGATCGGAGATCTAATTGATTGGGTTTAAGTAGTCCATTAATGAAATTGCACTGGGTAAATCGATTTTTGTCTTTGGCACATTTGAAGGCCCCAGATAAAAAAAAATCATCTTGAAAACTATCTAAAAGCTGAATGAGATGTTAAAGAGTAGAACTCTCATCCAGTTCTTCAAAGCAGTCTTGATGACCGTTCGTTAGGGATTTCTTGAGGAGAAGCTTTTGTCTTGATGTATGAGTTGGAAGGTGCCTGTTAAGTGCCTTACAGTTCTGAAATGATGACCCTCCTAGCTCCAGGGGAACCTCCAAAAGTCCTTCCTAACCTCCTAGCACTACTCTCTTGACTTGTCGCCTCAATCTATGGTCCAGACTTCCTCTGCTTCCCCCATTCCCGATCTCCGGTTTCTTCCGCTGCCAGTTACCACCGTCCATTTCCCTTCCCCCACTATCCTTTAATCAAGAGTAACAAAATGGCAGCAACCTCCGCCCTCAAAAAATATGGTGGCCTCTTTTCTTCTTTCTCACCCCCACAATTTAAGGTAGATAGTCCCTCAGCAGAGATATCAACGAGTGGCTTTACTACTCTAGTGACACTAGGAAGGGGGGAGAGGCAAACCCGCCCACCCACGCATTAATTCCACCCTGAAAAAAAAAAACAAAACTTCGCGTTGCCCAAAAGAAATATGGCCGCTGGCTCGTGCCCCCTGAGTCAACATGGTGGGCAGCCCCAATCTTCACCGACCCTAACTGCCTGGTAGGAAGGTTATCTAAGGAGGGATGGGAATAGGTTTATTTTAGGTATCTAAAATATTGCCGTCCCATAGACGCTGCCAACCCCTAGTTTCCTCAGATATTGGAGGAGCAACCCCCATGCCAAAAGCACACTTGTTCTGTTCACTAAAGAACTGGCCTTTTGCGAGGTAGGCGGAAAGCACCAGCAGGAAAATTTCTTTCAGGCATTTGCAGTAGTCATCCGCTACGCTACCTCCCTACCCTCCACGCGCTGTGGCGCAGGCGCGCACTGTAGGCTGGTAAATCCAATCAGTAGGGCGGGTCCTCAATCATGTACGCAGGCGCAGTGTGGTTTGCGCAAGCGCAGTAAGGTCCCCCGGGAGGCGGCGACGGTGGCTTCTCTGGGTGCTCGGCTCCCTCCCACCTCGGCCGGGCCCCGATTCGTTTCCTCTTAGGGGCTCGCCGGTACCCAGGGCCGCCCCTTTCCTCATCGTACCCCACAGAAGGAAATCTTGGGGACCGGGGGAACCGGAAGTGCTGTCTCGCGACACCCCCCCCCCCGCCCCGTTTCTATCGGGGAACAGGAAGTGTTCGTAGGCGGAAACTTGGGGGCAGGACCGGAAGTGGCGTTGCCGCCGGGAGGCCGGGGGCGGAGCCGCGGGGCAGGTGTGTGTGTGTGTGTGTGTGTGTGTGTGTGTGTGTGTGTGTGTGTGTGTGTGTGTGTGTGTGTGTGTGTGTACGTACATACTAGCTAGTGTGTATGTATATGTGTATACATACGTGTATGTATGTGTTTGTATTTGTGCGTAGTTCTTGCTGTACCACCGAGGGGAGGGGTGACATCCAGCTAGACCGGGGCCTCCCTTTTCCTTCCGTCATTGTCCCGATTTCCTGATCTATCGCGACAGAAGCAAGCTCGTGGGCTCCCTATCGCGCTGGGCGTGGCATGGTGCGCGTGTGTGGCGCATGCTTCCCTGGTTCCTTCTCACCTTGATAGAAGGGATTTATCCCAACCTTATTCTGGCCTTTACCTCGAACCACTCCCCCTCCCCCAATCCTCTTTTTCATTCTTGTGAACCTCTGGGTCTTGATTCCTGTCCTGACAGATGCTGTTTTGATGTTATTATAGACGTTATTTCAAATCCTCTCTCTTGCTTGAATTTCTGCTTCTGCTTTTTCTTTCCCCCTCACCCAAGATTAGAAACTGGGTATGTGTGCTTGGAATTGGGGTGGGGTTTGGATTCCTTGGGGCGCTATGGTCGAGTTTGGATCAGCACTTGGGATGTAGGAATTAGGTAGGCCCTGTGATAACGACTTAATCTTTCTCCTTTCTTCAGTGTATTGGTCATGGAACCCAGTGACAGTAGCAGCAGTGCTATGGAGGAACCAGCCAGCTTGGAGGTACTGGTGAAGACTTTGGACTCCCAGACTCGAACCTTCACTGTGGGGGCTGAGGTGAGAGCTGAAGGTTCAGAGGTGTGGGGAGATTCTGTAAAAGGCTTTCCTTTAACCATCCTGAGGCAAGGACTCCCAGATTCTCTGTCTTCTATTTGCATATATTATTCATATCAAATGTCAATTGGTGGATTTTAGAACTGGAAGGTAGTTTAGAGATCATCTAGTTCTCTTCATTTTGTAAAGAAACATCTCATGAAAGTGTTTTAATTATTGTTTAGGTCATACGGAGATACATTTCTTAAGATTACAGTCTCTCTGTCTCTATATATAAGTATACTCTTAGAAGAATCCTAGAGGCAAAAAGAGTTTGTATTTCTTGTCCTCGAAAGGCCTCCAGCTGTAATGAGAAAGGATATGGAACCTGTGGGGGTAGGGGGGGGGGGCAGGGCACACTAGGAGAAACCACAAGCAGATTGGAGAAAGTATGAGGGTAATTAGGGATGTTTCTTTCCTTAACATTGCTGGCTCATCATAGTTTGGCTCTCTGAGGCAAGGCCAACAAAACTACATGGCTTTGGAGTCCCACCAAACTGGAAAAGCTTAGATTATAGATCCAAGAGTATATTAAATATTTGTCATTTGAGAAATACACTACTCAAAAGAGGTTGATCATCCCATGATGATCACATGCCTACAAACAGTAAGTTTTTTTGTTACAATACTTTATTAAAATGTTAAGTCTTAGAATAGTTGTGATTCATATCAGTAGAAAAAGTACAGCATGGATGAAATTGAAGAACCTAGAAGTAGGGTTGTTTGAGGATGTTCCCAGATTTTGGAATCTCATGGAGAAAAACCATTCATCACTTCAAATCATCCCCTGGTATCTGGAACAGGGACAAAATACTGGGTTAAGACACACCATAGGTTTGGTCTAGTCGATCAGTATTGTGGAAATAATGGTACACTTGGAGTTAGGAAAGATGTGGGTTTGCTTCCTGGCTCTGATACTGGTAAATGACGTTAGATAAAATCACTAAACATCTCTAAACCTAGATTTCCTGCTTGGTGAAATAGAGATGATAAATTTGTAATACTTATCTTACTGTGTTGTTTGCTTTTGTAAAACGCTATATAAATGTTTGTTACTATTGTTTTTAACTTTATATAAATACAGCAGTGTAAGAAAGGATAATTTTATGTATATGTATATGTACTTACATATATACACACATTTATGCATGTATGTATATATTTATATATAGATATGCAAAAATCCCATTTCTTTGGGCATGCGTGAGTCACTGATCTAGTCTGATAAACCAAACACAGTCTGGGACCCTGTGCCTGATTACAGTTCCCATTCCCTCACAAAATATTCCCTTATTAGTCATACTTATACCAAGGACCTCCCTACCTGTAACTCCAGACATAGAACCAAAGAGAAGGGAGAGAATGTAGAACTTGATGAGAATCTGTTCTTATATCCTGATTCTCTCCTGCCTTGCCATCTAATTTCCATTTAAAACCATTGCTGTGATTTCACATGTGTAATTGATATCATGTTGCTTGCCTTTTGGAAGGGAGGGAGAGAACTTAGAATAAAAAATTTAAAAAGGAAAGGATGTCAAAAACAAACTATAACTGGCAATTTTTAAAAATTGCTGTTTTCTATCAAGTATTTCTTAGCGTAGAACTTTGCAGGCAGTGGATACTTCATAAATATAATGAAATGAGCAACGATTTTTATAATTGTTATATGATTCAACCTCCCCCCACTAATTGCCTGATGTTCTGCATTAGATATTCTCTGACCTTTCTTTCTGTTCCTTTTCATTTCTGCAGATGACAGTGAAGGAATTTAAGGAGCATATTGCTGTCTCGGTCAACATCCCTTCTGAGAAACAACGACTCATATATCAGGGGCGAGTTCTGCAGGATGAGAAGAAGCTACAGGAATATAGTGAGGGGCTAGATGAGGCTTTAGGAAAAGGGTTATTTTCTGGGTAGGAACAAGGGTTGAGGTATTTAGCTGACTCTTTCCTCATTTCTCTCTTTGCTTTTCTCCTTTACTACAGATGTTGGGGGAAAGGTGATCCACCTAGTGGAGCGGGCCCCCCCACAGGCCCAGAGTCCATCCTCTGGGGTTGCCTCAGGGGCAGGATCTCCCTCAGCCACCCATGGTGGGGGGCCCCCATCTGGTCCTCGAGGTCCTGGCGCACCTGTCCATGACAGGAATGCTAACAGTTATGTCATGGTTGGGACCTTCAATCTCCCTGTAAGCTGAAGGGCAAAGCTGTGTCTTTGGTGGGAGGTCAATGGAAATGGCTGGGTGGGAAAAACTGGAAGGCCAGATACTTAGGTCTTTGGGTTGGAAGGTGGGGATCTGGAGGGCCTGATAATCTGTCTATTTCTTGGGTAGTAAGGCTGGAGGGAGAGAGTTGGGGGTGGGGGCATGGATACCTGGGTTCTCTAGAGCTCAGTTGTCACAGCATCCTCTCTTCCCCCTCCCTGCCCCTTCCCTCCCCTCCCCCCCCCCAGAGCGACGGCTCTGCTGTGGATGTTCATATAAACATGGAACAGGCGCCAATCCAGGTATCCAGGGGCTGGGAACATCAGGGCAGGGTATTTGGGAGGGAATGAACTTGAGATACAGATTTGTACACAACATACAGTGTGTACAGTGGAATTATCTACTCAGTGCAGAGACTACATCTATTATATTGTGTCCTGGGTGCCATGTTTTAGGGAGGACATTAATAATCTGAAAGCATCCAGAGGAGGGCAACCAGGATGGTGAAGGGCCTCAACATCATGTCATATGAAGATTGTTTGAAGGAATTGGGGATATCTAGCCTAGAGAAGAAAAAAACGTAGGGAGGATGTGATTGTTGTCTTCAAGTATTTGAAGGATTGTAATATAGAAGAGAGATGAGACTTTTTCTACTTAGCCTCAGAAGGCGGAACTAGAAGCAATGGGTTGAAGTTACAGAGAGGCAGATTTAGACTTACTATAAAGAAAAACTAACCAACAGTTAGATTCCAATCCAAAAGTGGAATGGGCTGCCTTGGAAGGCAGTAAGTTCCCTTTCACTGTAGGTCTTTGAGGAAAAGCTGAATGACCAGTTGATGGTATGTTGTAGAGTGGATTCTTTTTCAGGTATGGGTTGCACTATCCTGCTTCTGAGGTTCCTTCCAACTACAGATTTTGTGAGAAAGCAGAGACCTGGTTTGGGTAGGATTATGGGGCTAGTGGCACCCATGTTTTGACCATTTGCTTTTTCTGTGCTTGATTTTTTATTTCCAGAGTGAGCCTCGTGTTCGATTGGTTATGGCCCAGCACATGCTGAGAGATATACAGGCTGTGCTATCCCGTTTGGAGGTATATGGGGAGAGGTTGCTGCAGATTTATTCTTGGGTTGCTGCCCCTCAGAATTTGACTGGTGATGTGGCCATATTAAGTTTCTGTGTCTCCATCCTTGTTTCCACTTCAGTTTTATCTATTTTCTTCTAAGATTTTCGGGGAGAAAACAGGGACTTGGAGAAGTTGTCTTATTTATATTCTAACTGGGTCATGTCTGTGAGTTCAGGAAGCTATTTTCTGATTTCTTTTCACACACAGAAGAATTTTTACCATTTTTTAAAGTCTTTTCCCTTGCAAGTAGAAAAATGTTCCACAGTCTTTTTTGAGGTCCTTTATTCCAGTTATTTAAAAACAGTGCTTGGGATGGCTAGGTGGAGCAGTGAATAGCGTACTGGCTGTGGAGTCAGGAGGACCTGAGTTCAAATCCAGCCTCAGACACTTAACACTTAATAGCCACCTTGGGCAAGTCACTTAACTCCAATTGCCCTGCCTTCCTACCTCCAAAAAGGAAAAAAAAACAGTGAACAGTGCTTACTGAAGATTTTTCATTTGGTCTCACTTGACTTGCTCCTATGATAGCATGAACCAGTTAATTATCTTGGGTTTTGTCCTCCTTGCAGTTGGAAAATAGTTCTCTGTCTTCTTCCTTACTTTCTGCTGATACGTTCAGAGAACTTACATAATGAAGTTGAGTTTTTTGTATTTCAAATTTTATAAGCTTTGACTTCTGATTCAGTCTCCCCTCAATAACCTCCATCCTTTTTAACCTTTAGGGCCGAGCCAATGGAGGGCAGCAGCAGCAACCACCACCACCACCACCACCGCCACCTGCTTCGGAGTCATCCTTAAGCTCAGAGACTCCTGAACCATCAGAGGGTGAAGCTTCCTCACGAGAACCTATGGAAGCAGGAGACCCAGAGGAAAGCACCCAGCCCCGGAGCCCAGAGTCCTCTCCTCCTGGCCCAGCCCCGGCTCCCAAGTGAGTGATTCTGAAGGGCAGGAAAAGTAAGGTTAGAAGATAGGAGGAGGGAAGTGAGTTGGAGCAAGGCATTGTTGACAGGGAGATTGGGTGGGGGGGGTGAAGTTTGTCTTTTTTTTTTTTCTTTTTGGAGGGGAAAGGGCAGGGCAATGAGGTTTAAGTGACTTGCCCAAGGTCACATGGCTAGTAAGTGTGCCAAGTGTCTGAGGCCGGATTTGAACTCAGGTCCTCCTGACTCAAGGGCCGGTGCTTCATTCACTGTGCCAGCCAGCCACACCCCTCCTTTTCATAGTCAATTTTACTTACTCATTTATTTATTCATTCATTCATTTATTCATTTGTTTTTGGACTTTGTTGAATGACAAGTGAAGTAGATGAAGATTCTTTTTAGGCAGGATAGGTAAATAAACATAAGTATGAACATAAGAAGTAGGGATATTATTAGGTCAGTGGAAGTGCTGGCTTCTTGGGATAGGAGAACTCTGAAGTTACTCTAGTCCCATAAAGTCTTATCTTCCCCTAGTTTTTGGCTAGGAAGGAAAGTTGTTTCTGGTTCTTCTGATAGAAAAACTAAGGAGCAATAACATTCCCTTAGCTTAAAGGAATGGGTAAGGGAGAGAAAGGACATGCACAGTTGTGCCTAGGAAACCTCTGAAAGCCTTAATGAATGACTGCTACTGTCTCCTATAGCCATCCATCCCCTTTGGAGTATGTTGAAGTGCTTCAGGAGCTACAACGGGTAGAGAACCGACTCCAGCCCTTTTTACAGCGATACCATGAAATATTGGGATCTGCTGCCACCACAGATTACAACAATAATGTGAGCATTTTTTTTATGTCCTTTTTCTTATCTCTCGACTTAAAGACAGGACTGGTTTTGAAATCTTCCAGCCTACCCAAGGCGGATATCACATTGTCTATTTAATGTTTCCCCTTTATAGCAGTATATAATTAGAATGGTCCAAACAAACCTTCTCCGCATGACATTGGAATAGTCCAAATAATCATCCTTAGCATACATACAGTACTCTGAACACATTTTTTACTTTGTTCTCAGTCCCTGTTTCCCTACCTCAGTGACTGGTATAGGAATACTCTGCTTTAAACAAACTCTACATGAAATTTGAATAAGAGAACATGGATTTAAAAGATAGATAATTTACTGGCTAGTGATTTCAAAAGGAATCACCATAAAGATTCTTTCCAATAGTTAACTAACTCCTTTTACTGTAACTAAATTTGCAAAAATTAGTTTTTACATAATTATGTCTGAACAAAGCTCTTTAATAAACGTAGGGACACATTCTTGTTTTTCTCTTTTTCTCTTGCTATTACATGGAATTGTCCTTTTGTATAGCTCTTATTTATAAAAAATGTTTTATTAGAAATCTAATATTGAACATCAAGCTAACAACTATACTTGCTTCATAACTAGCTATCTTTTAATTAATTTCAGTGCTTAATGTATCAACTTTTTTCCAGTTTTTTTCCTTTAAGTCACCATTGGGATTCTTTGTCCACTTATTCTTAGACACTTTTCTTCATGTGATTGTAATTAGTGTATATTTTCTTCTGGTTATGTTTTTTTTGTTTTTTTGCAATAATGCAATATAATAATGTTAATTAAATAATGCAATAATTTTACATTATTTTGTAAAGGTCTTTCCAGATTTCTTTGTATTGCTTATCAATTATAATGGCTTACTTGTAACATTCGTTGATATTAACGTGCCTTAATTGAACTGTTCCCCTATTATAAGATTTTTAGGTCACTTCAGTGTTTAGAAATTACTGTATGTATAATACTACTATGAAAATTTATGAACAGACAACTTAAAAAAAAAAACTATCAGGCATATTCCCAACAGTGGTATTACTGGGTCAGAGGGTACAATTGGCTTTTTGTCTACAGAAGGTGATACCGTTTCAGGGAGATGTGGTAGTTCCAACCAGTTCTTCTCCTCTTACTTCTTGTTTGCTTTTGTTTTCTCCCTGCTTCTCGGTCTGGGGAATTGGTTTCAGACTGAGGGACGTGAAGAGGATCAGCGAGTGATCAATTTGGTTGGGGAGAGCTTGCGGCTGCTGGGTAATACCTTTGTGGCATTGTCTGACCTGCGCTGCAATTTGGCGTGTGCCCCTCCTCGACACCTGCATGTTGTCCGGCCAATGTCTCATTACACAGCTCCCATGGTGCTGCAGCAGGCTGCTATCCCCATTCAGGTCAGTGCAACAAGAATCCAGGGTGAGAATTTGATGTAGTATACACCAGGGAGTGATCTGTGGGGTTCTGTGGTGTGGGAGTGAGTGGTGTTTATTGGAGTCAGTGCTGAGTGAGTCAAAGGAGGGTAGTGAGACTGAGAAAGGCTCTAAACAGAGAAATGAGTAGTGAACACTGGAATGGAGCAAGAGATGTGGGGGCAGCTAGGTGGCGCAGTGAATAGAGCACTGGCTCTGGAGTCAGGAGGACCTGAATTCAAATCTGGCCTCAGACACTTAACACTTACAAGCTGTGTGACCTTGGGCAAGTCACTTAGCCCCAATTGCCCTGCCTTCTTCCTTCCAAAAAAGCCAAAAAAAAAAAAAAAAGATGTGAGAACCAGACAGCTGGTAAAAAGCAAGAGAAGAACATGATGAACATATTTGTCTTGTTTTTCTCTTTGTTCATTTTTCACAACTAGATCAATGTGGGGACGACTGTGACCATGACAGGGAATGGGACCAGGCCACCCCCAACCCCTAGCTCAGAGGCACCGCCCTCTGCTCCTGGGCAGACTTCCCCTCCTGCGCCTTCCCCTACTACAGGGGAGCCTGCAGCTGAGGGGGCTCCTCCTGCAGGCCCAGCCCCACCCCCTGGGCCTGGCCATCCCAGAGTTATCAGGATTTCCCACCAGAGTGTGGAACCTGTCGTCATGATGCACATGAACATCCAGGGTGAGCTGGAAGAATCCTTAATTTGGGGAGAGGACAAAGCAGATCAGAGTCAGGGTTATTTGCAGCAGGAAGAGGGAATGAGTTTAACAGTGGAAGAGAGGAGCATGGGTGTAGTGGTGTAGGTGCATTGATTCTGGCTGATCCTGGCTCTACCATGAACTTTTCTATTATAAACTTTGGGATCTTTTCAACTCTTGGTAAACATGTGATGTGTTTTTATGCAGGGGATTGAACATATAAAGTCTTTTCAGTCTAAAGACCGGTGATACAGGGATTTCATTACCAAAGTTTGCTATAGAATTGGGGAGGGGGCTGAGAGTATCTTAGCATAGGAGATACAAGGCAAAGTTTGTCTGATTGGAGCTAGAGACTAAGAAATGGAGGACAGAAAGACCTTTGGAGGAGAGATAGTAAGTCCCTTACCCTGCCTCTGTGTTTGATTTAATGTTTCCTTTTTTTATTCCAGATTCTGGTTCACAGACAGGTAGTGTTCCCAGTGCCCCATCAGGTCCTTCGGGCCCTCCTGGTCATGGCCAGGCCTTGGGTAAGAATGAGGGAATTTCTGGGAGGGGGAAGGAAATGGGATTACTAAGTTAGAAGACTAAAGGAGTATAGTGATTAGTGTTCATTTTGTCCCTTTCCTTTCTAGGTTCCACTCATATTCAACTGCCCTCCTTGCCTCCTGAGTTCATGCAAGCTGTTGCTCACCAAATCACTCAGCAGGCCATGGCAGCAGCTGCTGCCTCTGCAGCTACAGGTAACCAGTCCCACTGGAGGGGAGAAGGTTTAGGAAAGAAGGTAGTGAGTAGTCAATTATTAGGTTTGGGTCATTTCAGGAAGGTGGGAATTGGGAGGAATAGAGCTTCAGCTTTTTTGTTTTCTCTCGTATATATCCCCAGGACAGCAAGTTCCTGGCTTTCCATCAGCTCCTACAAGGGTAGTGATTGCTCGGCCTACCCCTCCACAGGCTCGGCCCCCCCACCCTGGTGGGCCACCTGCCCCTGGAGTTGTGGTGAGTGAGGTAGAAGGGAAGTGGGTGGAGGTGAGTACTGAAATATGATGGAGTTTTGAAGAGAGCGGTATTGGAGTGAGGTAGAAGAATCTTGGGTGTAGGTGGGTAGGACCCAACCCTTGCCCCTTTTCTTCTTTCAGGGTCCAGGCTTGGGGCCAAATGCATCTCTGGCTCAGATGGTGAGTGGGCTGGTAGGACAGCTTCTCATGCAGCCTGTGCTTGTGGGTAAGATCTTTCTCACTCTATGTCTTGACCCCTCTAAAAAGAACAAAAGTTCTTATCCCTTCTCTCCCTCTAAAAGTCTTCCTTTGCTTTTCTAATCTCTTGCTTCTTCCTAAACCATGCCATTTATTTTTCTCAGTCTAACTTAAGATGTGAAAATCTAGGGGGCAAAAAAACCCTTTATTTCTTTATTCTAAAAATAACAATTTTTAAAAAAGATTAAATGTTTTAATTGTTTCTCTCTTTCTATGACAAAAGATAAATTTATGGAGAAAATCATACATAATTTTTATGTGTCAGAATGAATTATGATTTGCATTCTTTGAAAGGCGTTCCTATGGCTTTAAAATTAATACAAAGTTATGACAGTTTTTTTTTTAATTTTGCTGGGAGGATTTAGCCAGTCTTTTCTATTTACAGATGAGGATCTGAGGCCCAGAGAAAAATTATTTTTATATAAGGTCAAGACTAAGGTCTTGACTAAGGTCAAGGTCAAGACTAGAACACTGGTCTTCTGAATCCTAGTTCAGTGCTCTTTCTATCGTACCATTATGTCTTTTATCTCCAGTCTCAGCCCCCTTCCTAACATTGCCCCCACATCCAGATTTCCACCAGACTTCTCCATTTCCCTTTTTGACTTCTCCAAGTTCTCTTTCTTTTTACCATTTGTCATCATCTTCCTATCTCTCTTTACAGCTTCCCCTTCCTCTGCCTTCCCTAGTTCCTTGGGCCCCTTTTTTGTGGGTTGGTGACACTTAGTCTTCTCCATACTGATTGTCTCTCTCTAATTCCTCCTTTCTGCGTTAATAGCTCAGGGGGCCTCAGGCCTAGCCCCTCCCCCTGCCCCAGCTACAGCCTCTGCAAATGCTGGTACCACCAACACAGCCACCACTGCTGGGCCGGCCCCTGGAGGACCTGCTCAGGCTCCACCACCACCACCACCACCACCTCCTCCTCCTACTGAGCTTCAATTCTCTCAGCTTCTGGGGAATCTGTTGGGGCCTGGAGGGCCAGGAGTTGGAGGGGCCAGTGTAGGCTCTCCCACCATCACTGTGGCCATGCCAGGTGTTCCTGCCTTCCTCCAGGGCATGACAGATTTTCTTCAGGTGAGTGGTGAAGTTGTTGATAGGCCTATCTTGCAATCACTGTCCCTACCACTGTAAGTGTGAGCACTGATCTCTCCCATGGGGTTTTGAGGGAATAAAGGGAAGTATCTTATTCTTAATTCTCCTATTAGTATACCAGTTAAAAAACAAATACTTATTGTGTACTTACAACCTAGCCTTTTGTGGGGATGGGGAGAGTACAAGATATACTTAAGTTGTTTAGCTTTAGGAGCTTAATAAAACCTGGTCCATAGTCCAAGATTTAACTTAATTCATTTTCTTATTTTGTACCATTGGCACAACCTCTGCAGTCTGTTGCATCATCTTTACCCCTCTCCCAGAGGTGGGATCTCAAGATACATTCTTTAGCTTATTTAATCCATTCTTCTCTCTAGTTCATGATTTATTTGGTTTTCACTTGCTGTCACTGATTGCTGTGCTTTTTTATAGGCAACACAGACTGCTCCACCACCACCTCCTCCACCTCCACCACCTCCTCCTGCTCCAGAACAGGCACCTCCACCACCTGGGTCTCCTCCAGCAGGGCTGGGGGCACGAGGCCAAGGGGGAGTGGGACCTGAGAGCCTGCCTCCTGAGTTCTTCACTTCAGTGGTACAGGGTGTGCTGAGTTCCCTGCTAGGCTCTCTTGGAGCAAGAGCAGGTAGCAGCGAGAGCATTGCAGCCTTTATCCAGCGTCTTAGTGGCTCCAGCAACATTTTTGAACCTGGGGCAGATGGAGCCCTTGGTAAGTGGAGTGAGGGAACAAGGGGAAACCTTGAGGGAGAAGAAACTTAAGGATGGAATTGGGTTTCCTTGATAGGGAATTGGATATCTTGTTCCAGGGGGAAACCTTTGGTGGAAGGGGTTACTGGTCCGTCTCAATGTGAAGGCTAGGAAAGAAGACCCCAAAATGAGCCAAAGAATTAAGGAAGTATGCGTGGTAGGAAGTGTATAGGGTAGAAAGTGTGAGCACATAAACTCTTCAAGCCAGTTCTTTTCCTAGGTTGGTGTAACTGTGTGGGGCACTTAGTGATTTTTTTCCATTTGTTTCTCTTCCTAATGTTTCCAGGGTTCTTTGGGGCATTGCTCTCCCTCCTGTGTCAGAACTTCTCCATGGTAGATGTAGTAATGCTTCTCCATGGGCACTTCCAGCCACTCCAGCGACTACAGCCCCAGCTTCGGGGCTTTTTTCATCAGCACTACCTGGGAGGCCGTGAACCCACAGCCCACAACATCCGGGTGAGGGGAGCTTCTTTTCTGAAATGACTCAATCCTTAGTTCTGCAGGAACCTGTGCAAATCCTGTAGTTTTTGTGGGCCTTACTATTGTTAACTGTAAGATGAGTGGGTTGAACTTGATGGCCCCTTCCAAGTTAAAATCTGTCATCTGTTCCCATGACTTGCCATAATGTCTAGCTGAAGGCCCTCTATCTCTGCCGCCAGAATTACTGGCTGAGCATGGTAAGAAGGGGAGTGTTCTCCAGAGGCTACTTTTGTTGCTGATTTTTGTCTTGGTCTCTCCCACAGATGGCAACCCATACACTGATCACAGGATTGGAGGAGTATGTTCGAGAGAGCTTTGTGAGTAGTGAAACATGAACTCCCAACACTCAGCCACTGCCCCTTTTTCTGGCTTTTGGAGGGACCTGAGGCAATGGTGTACCTCACAAAAAAAACTATCTCTTTTTTCCTCCTCCTCCCCCATACTTACAAGGTACAGTGTTAGGGTGCGGTATGGGGTGGATTCCCCTCTTCTAGATTAAGCACTGTCACTATTAGTGTTGCTGTTACCTTGTCTCCTCACTTTTTGTTTGTCTTTGTTTCTCAGGCCTCTGTACAAGTACAACCAGGTGTGGACATCACCAGGACAAATCTGGAGTTTCTCCAGGAGCAATTCAATGGCATTGCTTCTCATGTACTACACTGCACGGGTAAGGGCCAGGGATTTGTGAAAGTCAGGGATTGGGAATTAGGTATGATGAGGAACAATTTCTCTCCTTTCCTTTACAGATGGTGGGTTTGGGGCACGACTACTGGAACTGTGTAACCAGGGGTTGTTTGAGTGTCTGGCCCTGAACCTGCATTGCTTGGGGGGACAGCAGAGCGCACTCACTGATGTCATCAATGGCAGAATTGTAAGACATAACCCTTTCTAGGTCCCTTCATCTAGTCTCCTACCTTTTCCAGGGACTCTCCCATTATATACATTCCTCCACCGTCCTCTCCTGCCCAGTTGCTAAGGGGGCTGGGTAGAAGTATTGGAGTTGGTAGGGACCACTAATAATTTTCATTTATTTTTACCAGCGCCGGATGTCTGGAGGGGTGAACCCATCCCTGGTGAGTTGGCTGACTACCATGATGGGACTTCGGCTGCAAGTTGTGCTAGAGCACATGCCTGTAGGGCCCGATGCTGTCCTGAGATATGTTCGAAGAACTGGTGATCCCTCCCAGGTGAGGGCAGTGGGTTCTTAGGTTTGGGGTCCTAATACTATGTTGGCACATAGTGGGGAAGAGGGTAACACGTTCGGTTCTATTGAGGGAAAAAGCCTTTAAGGAGAGCCATCACATCTTCCTTTCTATGAATTTTCAGCCAGTTCTTGAGGAACCAATGGAAATCCAAGGAGCGGAAAGGACTCCTGAACCCCAGGTATTGGGGAAGAGTTCTTTTGGGAATTGGGTATCCACCAATGGGGAGGAGAATAGGAAAGCTCAGAGATGTGATACATTCTCCCAGCGGGAGAATGCTTCCCCAGCCCCTGGCACCACTGCGGAGGAGGCTATGTCCCGGGGACCACCTCCTGCTCCCGAGGGCACCTCTCAGGAGGAACAGGATGGAGCTACAGCTGAAACAGAGCCCTGGGCTGCTGCTGTTCCTCCAGTAAGTGTGTGGAGTGGCTTTGGGGGGAGGTGGTTGTGGTGTTTGAAGTGCTTAAGTGTTGTGGATGGGATGAAACAGGACAATCCATAATTCCCTGACTCTTCCCCAGGAGTGGGTTCCAATTATCCAGCAGGATATCCAGAGCCAGAGAAAAGTGAAACCACAGCCTCCTCTGAGTGATGCCTACCTCAGCGGCATGCCCGCCAAGAGACGCAAGGTTTGGCTTCTTTTCCCTTGGGGAGGTGCTATCAAAGTCCCTTAGACATTCAACTCCTCCATGGGGGTAATGAAGCCAATTCCTTTGCTTGCCTATTTCCTTTTAATATGATGTATAATCCTCCCACCCCAGTCCTCCCTTCCACCCCCCATTTTTTGGTGAATGCAAATGTGAGCTTAAGTCAATACAATTCAGATAAGCATTTATTGAGCACCTACTTGGTGCTAGGCAATCTGCTAGCATGGCATTCATTCTCCCCTTCCAAATGTATTCACATAACATTTCCTTTTCTCTGCTAGTATGGAAACTTAGGAGTTAAGTTTGTTGTGGGATGGAGAGCTGGTCTGATGCTGAAAGTCGTTCTTCTCCCCTTAGACGATGCAGGGCGAGGGCCCTCAGCTGCTTCTTTCAGAGGCTGTGAGCAGGGCAGCCAAGGCAGCTGGAGCCCGACCTCTGACTAGCTCGGAGAGCCTGAGTCATGACCTGGAGGCACCAGAGGTTCAGGAGAGCTACAGGCAGCAGGTGCAAACAGAGTAGCAATTCTTTAGTGGAATGTTTCATAAGGGCCATTCCTTTCCTTTCCTAGAGGTGAAATAATAGTCTAGGGCAGGCGGGTTCATTTTGAAAAGGGTGGATTCAAGTGGAAGAGACCCTTAGATCAGGTCAGCAAGGGGGAGATTAGCTGGGATGGACTGGATCACTGTCGTTATTTTTGATGCCTCTGGTGAGCGATATTGCCATATACAATCTGCATGGGGAAGATGGATAAGATTTGCCTTCTGAGTCACCATCCTAGTGGAACACATGTTTAAGGGAGGGGGTGTTGGCATATGCTAAGGGCCCTTTTACTCTGTTCTTAACCCATTTGTTCTTCCTCAGCTCCGTTCTGACATCCAAAAACGACTTCAGGATGACCCCAACTACAGCTCCCAGCGCTTCCCCAATGCCCACAGGGCCTTTGCTGATGACCCCTAGGTTCTTGCTTTGATGGCCATCCCTCACCATCTTCTCCCAGGGACCTCTCTCTTCCCCTTCCTGTTCACAGTATTTAAGAAATAAAGTCGGATTTTCCTGGCTTTGGCTGTTTTTTACCTCTACAAATCGCTCACCTTCACTCACTCATCACTAGTGAGGGTGTGAGCTATGATCCAGTATTACATTACTTTTCATTTCCACCTGTCCCCTCTCCCACAATGGCCTAGCTATTTAGTGAACTTGTTCCAAGGGGCTGGGAGTTGGGGTGAAGGAAGCAGGATGAATGCTGACTGTGCAATTTCTTTTCCTTCTGATGGCCATTCAGGAGAAATACGTCCTTCTCACATTCGGTTCTCTAAACAACTTGGACATAGATTTTTTTTAAATCCTTTTATTCTTTTTTAAACAAAGGGCCCCAGGGACAGGGGCCCAGGGGAAGAGGGGGGAGGGGGAGGGAGGCCCCAGCCCCACAACCCCTCCCCACCCACCCCCTTCCCCCTTATATATTTATATCTATGTACAGGCCCCGTGGGGGGGATAGGAGTGGGGGGGGGCCGCTCCCTCAGCGGGGTGGGGGCAACCCAGGATCCTTGTCCCCACGGGGCCCTGACTCCTCTGCCCGCCGGGGTGGACCCTCACGAGAGGGTGGCCCTGCCCGCTCCCAGGGCTTCGGCATCCAGCGCAGGGCATCTGGTGGGGAGGCCTGAGGGCAGGTACACATGGAGTCAAACTGGGAGGGTGAGAAACAAACTTGGGGATCATTGAGGGTAGGCCAGTTTCCAAACTGTGGGCAAGAGTTAGGATTTGGGTAATATTTATTTCACAGATCATGTCAAATAACTAAGGTGGTATGTCATTTTCCTCACCTGCTGGTAGAGGTCGAAGCGCTGGGTGCGGAACACACCAACACCACTATAGCCAGTGGGTGGGGCCTTGAGTCGGGAGCTGAGACCAGAGAAGGGCCTATGGAATATAGAATAATCATCATGGACTAAGAGATGACCCTTGTCCTGAATACCATGGGGTAAGCTACAAGCCCCCAGTTCCTCACCTTCCAGCTGGGGGGGTTCGAGCCCCAGGTCCCCCGAGGTTGCTCAGTTTTCGATAATCCTGGAACGGCTTTAGTTCCATTGGGTGTAGCTGGAAAGAAAGAAAATTGAAAAAACCTCAGGACCTGCCTTCAAGCCTCCAGTTCTTACAATCTGATCCTTTCCCCATCAATTTCTGGCCTCTCACCTCTGCTCTCCCCAAGCTGGAAGGGAAGGGCCGGGTGGGTGAGGGTAGCACCCGGGCTGCCGGAGCAGGTGGGGGCCGGACAGCCAGACTGGGGGGCTGTAGGGCAGGGCCTACAGGCAGCAGAGAAAGTGGAGGTGGGGCAGGAGGTGGGGCTGGAGGCAAGGAGCTAAAGTTCACCACAGGTAGCTGGGACTCCACTACTGGTAGCAGCATCTATAGGAAAAATTGAAGTATGATACAAAAATTTAAAAATAGTCACCATCACCACCACCACCACCACCACCACCACCACCACCACCACCACCACCACCACCACCACCACCACCACCACCACATAAGAATATATTTTTTCCTCTGGGCAGGTCTAGAAACACAAAAAATAAGGCACTTAAGAGCAGCTCTATTAGAAGACTTGTAGGAGAAGATGAAAGGATGATCATAAAACAACAAAGAGATCTGGGGAAGGTTTGAAGGGTGCTACCTGCTGGGTGGGGGCAGCCGGGGGCAGGAAGCCATTTTGGCTACCAGGCTGCAAAGGAGTGGAGTAGAAATCTGAAGGGGATGGCAGGTCCTGGCGCACCTAGAGAAAGGGATTTCATTGCTCAAGGTTCCCAAATTCTCAAGCTTCAACCACCCACACCAATGTCTGTTATTTCTTACCTGCAGCAAAGGGGGGTCAGGCAGGGGACTGGGACAGAAGGCTGGTGGGTAGAGGAAGGAAGGTGGGGGATAGAGGACACCCCCAGCTGGCAGCTTCCCCAGCTCTGCTGCCTGCAATGCTGAGAAATCCAGGAACTGGCCCTTGAGGGCTACGCCTGAAAGCAGTGCTGAAGCAGGGGCTGGGCCAGGGGGTAAATAGAGGGGCTGTGACCTGAAGAGTAAGGAGAACAAAATGAAGAAGAGAAAGGTAGAAAGTCCAGTTACAAAATCCCTACTAGTCCCCTATTCTTTAACTGTCTCAAGGTCCCCAGATTTCTTATTTTTCTTTACCTGTAGGGGTGCAGTGAAGGGGTTCCTGGGCGGAACCCACCATTGGTGGGGTGCAGCTGAGAGTCCACTGTTCCCACTGGGACCTGAGGGAAACAAGTGGGGCTGGGATAGCTCTTCGTGTTTATCTCCCCACGTGCGATCTTACCCACCCACTGATGAAGATGTGCCTGGGAGACAGTGCAGTGTCTGTTCACTGAAAAAACATTTGTTGGGAATCTACTATATGCTAGGCTCTGTGGTTGCTGTGATGGAGCTTAGCAGAGATATGACCCACAAAATGACTACTAACAAAGTATGATGTGAAATGAGCACTCTGACAGGTAAATGAATGGAAAAGAAGAAATAGGGAAGACAGGTAGCTAGTTTGCCAGGACTCTCTGATATAGTGTATAGGTATATCTATGGAATCTGGAAAAAAAAAAAAGACTGGGATGAAGGCAGGGGTGGTGATGAGAAGGGAGAGAACATACCTGGGTGCCTGGAGGCCCTGGGCTGCTGTAGAAGACCTCAGGGTATAGGCGGGAACCCGAGGGGTTGGGCTCTGGGCCACAGTGGCTGGGGCCCAGACTTTTGGATGATGGCTCAGCTGAAGTGGGACCAGAGGGAAGCAATTCCCAGTCTCGAGGTACTGGAGCAGGCTGAAAAAAGGAAAAGCTTCCAAGTCATATGAGAGAGCCAGGCACCTGTCCTTCCTTCCCAACTCTCCTCTCCCAAACATCTGACCCCAAACTTTCTCACCACCTACTTACCACCTCAGGCCCAGATTGTGACAATTCCTTCTCTGGCTTTAAGCTGTCTCCCACCACCAGGCGGAGGTCAGAGTCCTGAGAGAACACAGCAGAATATCAAAAGACATCAAATTCTTGCATCCTCTTTCCCCTAGCCCTTTCTCTACCCCTCAATATATATCCAGATGCAGACAAACCTTGTCACTGGGTCCAAATTGGATAGGGGGGCCAGGTCGGTGAGAGGGCCGGAGTGGACCAGGCTCCGGTCCTCGATCTATTCGCTGGGATCGTTCTGTGCCTATGGGGCCAGGGGGCAGGGGTGGGTCCTAGGGTAGGAAAGACACAACAAAAAGGACCAAAATCAGGGGAGCTCAGTGCCTTCTGGCGCAAAGGTGGAAGTGAGGGACTGTTACGGGTTGCACCACCCTTCTTTTCTTGATCCCTGTTACCTTCTTGTCCCCATCACGGGAGGCAGGAGGATGTCTCCTTGGAGGGTCAGAGGGTTCAGAGCCAGATGGACCCTCACCAGGGGCAGTGCTCAAGGGTGAGGGGCCTCCAGGCCTCTTGGGTGCACCCTCCCCTGTCCCCTTTAGTCCCCCATCAGGGGAACTTCGCTGGCTGCAGGGGCCTGATGAAACCTGAGAGTCGCCACTCAGATCCACCCCACTGTCAGACTGGCTCATCTGGCATTGGATGGGGGAGAAGAAAGTAATCAGTCTCCAATTGAAATACAATCTTCCCAAGTCACCCCATAGACAAAGGACACACAGATGAAGAAGGATGAACACGGGAGATCTGAACGTGTATGGACATCATATTGAATGTGAGGCAATAGAGTGGTCAACCTTTATGGATATTCCCACTCTGGATGCCCAGATTCCCCCATCTTGCTCACTTCTGTGCCAGCCACATCTTCAAAAGGGCTGAGGGGCTCCATCCAGGGTTCCACTGAACCAGGTCGATAACTCTTTCCGCCGGCAGCTAAAGAGGCCAGGAGGAAAAATTAGTTAGATGGGGGCTATATCAGCCCTAGAATTTGCTTTGGACCATGCCCAAATCTCATCTCCTACTACAATTCACTCACTAGTATGCAAACGATTCCAGATATGGGGAGCCAGGGCCTCTGTGCCTGCATCTCTGGGCTCTCCCCGTGGATTGGGTCCCTCTGGTTTGGGACCTAGGAATCCAGGGCTATGAGGAGGAGGCAAATTCTCCTGCAGGCAGAAAGATCAGAAGAGAGGATATTGAAAGTGGAGGGGAAGATATGAGGTGGAAAATAAGACAAAGAAAGAAAGGAAGGACAATAGGGAGGTAAATGGAATATGGAAAATAAAGGAGCTTGAGACAATGAATAACAATACCAAAAGCTCAGCATGAGGGCAGGCCTGGAAACCTTTAGGACAAGGAAAATAAAAGAGTACAGCCCCAGCCCCCTCTCACCTCCTGTAGCAGCTCAGGCTTTCGAGGAGGCCGATCACGACGTTTGGAGGGGAAGGGATTAACCCCAGTAGAGTCCTGGGAGGTCCCACTCACCCCTGTCACCAATGGCCCTGGCTCCGCAAAGTGGGGCTCTGAGAAAAATGTGGAAAACCTGGTAGCATATGGATCCAGAACCCTAGGGCCTCTTCATCATCCCAACCTTTACTTTTTTTGGAGGATAAAGGGATGGGGCAGGGGCGGGGTAGAGGATGGGAAGAGATCCTAGCACTTTGGGCCCTGGATAAATAAACCTCCCACTTGGACCCATTTCCCTCTGGTGACAAAGGCATTGCCCACCCCACCCCACCTCCAATCCATTTCTCCCAGCTCACCAGTGCCACCTACACCGTTGCTGCTGGCCCCTGGGGGCTCGAATCGTGCTGGGGGCCGGGGAGAAGGGCCTTGAGGGGCTGGCGGGGCCCCTGGCTTGGGCCTTGGGGGGCCCCCTGGGGCAGCTGCACTCCCCTGTCGGCTGCCGAGTTGGGCCAAGGCCTGCTGGATACCAGCTGGGTCACTGTGAATGACTCTGTCCAGGCGGAAGACGGCAGAGCTGCTGGGGGGTGGGGGAGGCAGGGGAAGTCCCGGGGGACGCTCCTCTGGGGGTCGGCTGAGGATATGGCAGGGGGTGGCTGGCATCAGTCCCCGTGCTGGCCAATCCCCTGCCCTCTCCCAAGCATCCAAGTTGTTAAATCCCTAAACTTTTGTTGCTTTCCTAACTGTTCTCTCCTCAGATGTTATCTTCTCCCTCAAATGCTCCCTTCTCTTCCCTAATAGCCTCCTTCTATATGTTTAGATCGGGTGAGCAGTTGTGCTTTAAAATAACCTCTACCCTGAGCTTGTCCTAGGCACTTATTCCTCCTATCGAGGAACCGCAAATCCTGCCTCATTCTTAAATCTCCACATGGGCCCAAATAACACCTCAGCCCACTTCCCTATGAAGTCCACTCTGACCCATAAGCTTAAGTACCTATCTCTACTCACCTTCGATTCTTGGGTGAGGGCCAGCTCCTTTTGTCCCCTCGCCCAGGGCCAGCCCTTCCCCCAGGAACCCCGCTGCCTCCGCCACCACCTGTCTTTCCCCCTGGTCCTGGGCGCCGGTTCTGTCGTTCCATGCCAGGTCGCTGGCTGGAGAAACTCCGCTTGCTCAGGTCTTTGGCTCTCTGGCTCAGCTCACCTCGGGGCATGGATGGGACCCCAGGACTTGCCCCAACCCCTCCACCTCCACTGCCAGGGGTTCCCACCACTTTGGGGGTTAGCAGAGTAGGTCCTGGAGCTTCTTTGTCTCCCCGACGCTCGCTGGCAAAATCACTGCTCTCTGATGCTGTTTCCCACTCCTCATTGGCCTGGTCTGAGTTCTGGTTTGATAGGTCAGGTGATTTGGCAGCTGTCCTTCGTGGAGGCGGGGCCACCACTGCTGCTGTAGATACTTCCTCAGTACCAGGGGGTGTGGCTGTGAGGGGCAAGGGTGGAGCCTTTCCCTCAGCCCCCCTGGCTGCATTCTCCCTTTCTTGCTTCAGCCTCCGGAATCGAGGTGGTTTGTCCTGCTGTTGGGCCCGTCCATGCCTCCTTCTCCGGGGACGTTCCCCATCTTCTATACCACCACCACTGCCTCGAGCCTGGGGTGGCAGAGGTCCTGGAACCAACTTCTCCTTTGAGGCTTCTTTGCCTGGTGGCAGTGAGCCAGCTGGAGGCTTCTTGGGAGCCAGGGATTTGGCAGGAGGGCTCCAGCCTGGACCAGCAGGGGGAGGAGGTCGACCACCTCCTCGACCCCTTCGTGATGGGACACCTCGGGGAGTGAAAACACGCCCACCCCGAGTAGCAGGGAATCGAGCTGGAGCTGGCGAAGGTGGGGCTCCTGGTTGTGGGGGAGCTACAGGTACTTGAGGCAGTGCCCCCTCCTTCGCTGGAGGAGCTTCCTTGTCGGAAGGGGCTAGATCACTCTCATGGGTTTCACTCCCTGTTTCTGAGCCTCGCTGCCGGCGTCGCTTAGGGATCTCCTCATATTCTGAACCCTCACTCCTTGTCTCACTCGCTGTTCGGCCTCGGGCAGGAGGAGGATGCAATGGTCCTCCAGCCCCACTGCTACGCCCATCATCTCCTCTGAACTCCCGGTAGCTACGGAACTCCCGGCTTCGAGCACCCCTGCCCCTTCCCCCATAGGTTCCCCTAAAGCCCCTACCCCGGGCAAAGTACTCTCCACGGCCCCTGCCTCGGCAGGAAGTTGGCCCCACATGCTCATATGAGTAATCCCGACGAAGTCGAGGTGCAGGGGACAGGGCCCCAACTGGGGGAGCTTCCTTGGGGCCTCCTGTTTTTCCCTTAGAGACCTTGAGAGCATCTTGTTTTGGGACCTTAGAGGTTTCATCACTTGGCTCAAGAGGTTTGGGAGGCAGTTCTTCTGCCTTTGCAGGGGGTGTTTTTTTGATAGGCCCAGCACGGCGAGGGGGTGCCCCTGGCTCCTCAGGTGGTCCACCACGGCGGGTACTACCTGGGCGGGGACCCCATCTGGTCTCTGTTCGGCTCTCACGACGTGGTGGTGGTGGGCCTTGGCCCCCGCCCCCACCACTCCGGGGGGGTTTGCGCCCAGCTTCTGGTCCCCCTAGCTGCTGGGATTCTTCTTTAGGGGGTTCCTTCTTAGGTGGGATTGATAATTTGGCTGATTCATCACTGCCAGGAGGCCAAGGAATTGGACGAGGGCCTGGGGGGCCTGATTCCTCCAAGGGAAATCGGGAAAGTGGAGGACCAGGGGCTCCATTCTCAGGGAAGCCTGGATAAGAGGCCAGGTAGGGTGGTGGAGGAGGAGCTGGAGGGGTCTCACTCCTACATAAAAAGGAATGTTGGAAAGTAGAAAAGAAACAAAAAATGGCATAGAATCAGCATAGTGGGCTACGAAGGAAAAGACCTGGGATTCATTATGGAAACATCATTTCTAGCAATTCAAACCTTCCCTCTCCCTAAAAGTGTCCAACATGTCAACTAATCCTTCCCATCCAGATCAAAGGTTTTAAAGTCTATCTGTTTAGTCTATGAATCTGCTGAGGACTTAAGATTTCTTTCGTCTCATCTCACCTTATGCCCTTATCATCCTCTTCCGGGGCCTGGCGCAATGGAGAGGTGAGAGGGCGGTTGTCAGCAGGCACAGTGGCAAAGACATCTCCTGCCCAAGCCAGCTTTGAGTCCACTGGTGGGGTGCCCCGTTCCCTTAGGAGGGGAGGTGGGTGTCGATCAAAAGGCTCTGAACCTGAGCCCCCACTGTCTGAGCGCTCCCGGGGAACCAGACCTGAGGTATGGGATGGTGGTTAGAAAAGAAAGGACTTTGGCACCAACATTCCCATATAATGGGTACAACCACTCAGAACTCCGAAAACCTCGTCAAAAATCAAAAGAATGTCTTCCTAACACTAATTCTATCTCAGTGATCTTGTTCTCCCTTCACCAGCCCATTTAACAATCTGCCCACTCCTTACCAGAGGGATGTACACCTGGAGGGTAAAAATCAAGGGGGGGCCGCCCCTGGAGTAGCCTGGGATCCATGTAAGGTGGGATCATCATCCAACGAGGGTCAAAGTTCATTGGGGGCATTGGTGGTGGCCGGCCTAGAGAGCCAGGGTACAGGGCCTTAGGTGGCGGGGGTGGAGCCTGGGGGGGTGGCACAGCACCCATGGCTACAGGCTGTGGAGGTGATGGGGGCACTGGAGCAGGAGGGGTGGGACCCTGTTGGTGTTGCTGCCACTGTTGTTGCTGTTGCTGCTTCAAAAGCTGCTCCTAGAAAAAAAAAAAAAGCAAAAAACTTATCTTTTCTACTGAAAGGAGCCTAGGATGAGGGCGGATGTGTGTTCAGTGAACTGGAAAGGGGAAGAAGAGTGAATATGAAAAAGAAAGATGGGGATAGAAAATACCAAGGAACCAGAGAAACCAAGAGAGATAAAATGAGAAACAAAGGCCTAAGTTAAACCAAAATGAAGACACAGATAAAACTGGAGACAAATAGCAGAATAATCTAGAAAGTGATCAATAAACACTGGTGAAACTGGAGAGATGGGGAGCCATGGAAAAAGGGCCTCAAGCTCACCTGCTGTTGACGTTGGAAGCGGGGAGGCAGCGACTTCTGGTATTTGGGATAGCCCAGTCCCTGGTTAGGGGGCTGTCGTGCTGGCCCAGCTCCATCAATCTTGGGCTCCACCTTGGGAGCTGGGGGTGTGGTAGGTGGGGGTATCTCTTCTGGTTGCTCAGGGGCCTCCTTTGGTGGTTGTGGAGGCTCTGCTAAATTGAGGGGGAAGAAGAAAAATCAGGTGGTTCAGGCAAACCGATTCCTATCTATACTCGACAATAACTATCTCCCTCCCTTCAAAACAGAAACTGTTCTCAGTTAGACCCAAGAAACCCTCCCTCACAGCTAGTGTTCATCAAGACAATGTTCACATCTTTTCTATTTGCCCTTATTCTTCCTTGTCAAACCAACTGGAAATCTGAGGCAACTCACTCGAGATTATTTAATCCATTAAACCATTTCTTCCCAATTCACAAAGTCACGTAAGTGAGGGCTCTTCTTTCATCCCACCACTAACTGTTCTCTGGGCCCAAACCAGTCAAAATAACTCCATAAATCAGGGATATTAGTCTGGCTATGTACTGCATACCTGGACCAGCATCAAAGCTGCTGCTGCTGGTACTGCTACTGCTGCCCCCGCTCACTAAGGTGGGAGCTGGAGCCAAAACAGGGACAGGGGCAGGCTGGATAGGGGCAGGGACCAGGGCTGGCTCTTCAGGCTCCTCAGCAGGTGGGGCTAGCACTGGAGGTGGCGCTGGAGGTTCTTTGGAGGCAGCAGGGGGAGGAGCTGGAGTAGGTGGGGCAGCAGGGGGAGCAGAAGGCTCTGCTTTGAGTCGTTTGTCAGGTGCCCCAAACTTTTCATCTAGTCGTTTGAGCTTCTCTGCACAGGCTGCCCGTCGCTCCTCT
Source organism: Pseudochirops corinnae (assembly GCA_028646515.1). Lineage (NCBI taxonomy): Eukaryota > Metazoa > Chordata > Mammalia > Diprotodontia > Pseudocheiridae > Pseudochirops > Pseudochirops corinnae. The sequence continues at coordinate 180,885,615 of CM053586.1, forward strand.
TGCATACGTCGTTCCTCTTCTTCTCGGCGCCTTCGTGCCCGTTCTACTGCCAGAGAGATCTCTGATGACGACTGCTTGCGACGTTGCCGCCAGGCTTCATCCTCATCTTCAGGTGCTGGTGGCTTACAGGGTGGGCCTCCACGATCCTAATGACAGACATGGACCAGTGTCAGATACTCATGTCCACATAACTTTACACTTAACATTTGGCTCTCTGGTTCTATATTCTACCATATCACCTAAACCCTGCCTAGTCCTGGCACAGGGACCTCATCTACGGACAAGATGGAGAAACACTTCATTAGTCTTCCCCCCAGCCCCATTTATTTCAGGGGTTCATTCTCAGGGTTTTTATCACTCATCTCCCTTCTTTCTACATCTCAGGCTTGATCCATCCTCAACCAATTCTCCACTATTTTGCCTTTGACTTCACTTTACTTCCTCCATCTCTTCTTTTGGCACTCTTAAAACCCCGGTATTTCATGTGGTAAGAGGCCTTAGAGATCATCTGGTCCAACTTACTTGAGACGAGGAAACTAAAGGCCAAAATTAGAAAAGTACTAAGTCCAGGATTTACACCCAGGTGTGTCTGCCCCTAAGTCAGTGCTCTACCACCTACACATCACCTTGCCTCTTAACTCATATAATCAGTCCATATTGCACTAACTTTCCACAAGCTACCGTTCTCCCCTCTGATACCATATTCTTTATATATCTCACAATACTCTATGTCAAAACTCACTGGATAGTCTCCAGGAGGCCCCCAATTCCCAGTGGGGCCTCTGTGAGGTGGGGGTGGGGGAAGCTTAGGGGCAGGAAGCCCAGGCTCTGCCTCTGGAGGCCGGGGGGTCTCTGTCCAGGCTGCCTTTGGAGGGGGCGGCTCATTTCCAGGAGAGCAGCCCTTCTTATTGTCTGTGTCAGGTCGATCCTCACTAGAAGGATGAGACTCCTTGCTGTGGGAAGAGGAACAAGGGCAATAAGAGCAAGGTTAACAGTACTCATTTCCTCCATGATCAAAGGTAAATTACTCCAAGAACCACAGAACCTCAGAATTCAGAGAACTGGAATGCCCCCACCTTCCACCCTGACTCACTGGCCCTCTGCTCCCTCTTCATCAGAATCATGACCATCTTCCTCATCGCTGAACTTGAGCTTTTCCGTGTAGTCTACCTCCTCATGGGCCCCTGAAGGAAGACGGCATAAGCTGGTAAACCTGGTCTCTTTCTGCTGGGACCTGGGCATTTCTGGCTTGAAATATTTGGCCTGTTACTCCTCCCTCTAGGGTTGGGAGCAAGTCTTGGTGGGGGGACAGAGGAGATAATTGTGGATAAATTACATTAATTGGTGGATACAGTAATTCAGTGTCTGTCTCTTCCAACTCTCCCATTCCAACTCACCCCTCAAAGTGTGTCCTTTAACAACCTTAATTTCCCAAACTCTTCACCATTAGTACTTCCACCCCCCCAGGTCCCCATATATCCTGAAAGATCTTATCCTTTCCCTCATTAGTCCTAGCTTTTTTTCTCCCAGCAGATCCTGTTTCATAGGTTCCCTTTATCCAGCTCTCCTTGGATTCTCCACTCACCCGCCCAACCGTCATCATTCTCCTGATCCAGCTGGTCAAATTCCTTGAGGTTATCCTCCTTGAGGATGGAGGGTCGGCTCACAGGCTCTGCCAGGCGCATGGGGGGACCTGAGCCCCGGGGGCCAGCCAGCCGGGGGAATCGGCTGCATTAAGGGTATGTGAATGGATTACACCTCTAAATGGGGCTCTGTTTCCTAGGAGATACATCTCATTCCCTCATAGGTCCCAGTCTCCCAGACTCTATAGCCTAACCCTCAGCCCCACAACCCATCCACCCCAGGTCCAAACCCAGTGCTTGCTGCTCTCTCACCTGGGCCCATCAGGAGTAGGGTATCGGTAAGGCCCCTGTGGTCCATAAGGAGGGAACGGGAGATATGGGGGGTACATCTGCAAGAGGTCCCAACACTTGTACTTAGAGGGGAATCTATGAGTTCCAATCCTCCCCTCCAAATCCCTGGTCCAACCCTTTTGCTGTTCCTTTATTCCCTAGCCCACCAAGACCCCTTTCTCTCAAGACCCACAACTTACAAAGGGCGGCATCATTCCGCGATAAGAAGGGAACTGGGGGGGGCCTGAGGGCTGGAGCCCCCCCCGGGGGTCGTGACCATGATGGAGTTTGGAGTCCAGGCCCTCTAGCTCATCAGGGCCTCGCCCGCCTCCATCCCTCCAAGTTGTGGCATCTGGTACAAGGTTGGGGGTTAGAGACAGAAAGAAGGGAAAAGAAAAACAAAGAGATGTGACTATTCAGGAGCAAATGTAAACAGGTAACAGGAATAGGATGAACAAAGCTGATCAGGTCAGCAACTGGTTCTGGAATAGAAACTTTCCCTTATTGAGAAAGGATATGTTAGAAATACCACACAGGTCAAGAGTAACGGAATGAAAAAATAATTTTGAGTTAACCCTTGAGAGGATAAAAATAAGGTACATAGCTAGTGAAAATGAAAATTTTTAAAGTAGCAATAAAACATTTTTTTTAAAGAGGGACACACTTTGGGGGCGGAGGCTTGGTCCGGGCCCAGACAACTGTTCGGCAGACTCCCTTTCCTTGGCAGCCTTGTCCTGGTCGCCAGCCGCCTGCAGGGTCGGAAATTCCTCTCGAGAGAATCGTGACAGTAGGTTTGATGCCCTTCCACCTACAAGGGATGAGTGAAGAACAGAAAGACCTTATCACTATCAAACATATCAAACATCTGTAGAGCATTCAATTATTAGGTGTTAGACTACATTCCCTTTCTCTCCCACCTCACAGGTAGATTTGGGGACTCCTGCTTATCACTCAAGGAGAGCTGGTTCTGCTAAATATTCTGCCTACCCCTAAAAAGCCTAAAATTACAGAGACTTGATTCCTGGGAAGATGAACCTGGACTAGAGGATCAGCACATGGCCAAAGAAAACAATCAAATCTCTGACTGCCATTAGGGAGGGTAGCACCACCACCACAGAGCCTAGGCCCAAGAAAAAGGGTTACTAAACAGGAAGGCAATGAAGGAATATTGTGAAGGAAACATACACATATCTGTCCTTTGGGCAGAACAGCTTATTCCAGTGCCCCCCACTTACCATCCCCGTGCGCTCCATGGGTGACACTGGCTTGTGCCCAAGACTTTACCCCGCTTGGAACCGAAGGGGCGTTCTGTTGGGAGAGGAATAAAAGTTGGAAAGTGAGCTAGGGGCCTCAGATGCCTCCCTCTCTTTATCCCTAGCATGACTGAACCTCCCTAAATACCTCGGGGACTGCTGGGGGGCGCTTCGGCTGGCTGGAGGCAGGCGTCTGTGAAGCCGGCAGCGGCTGCGATTCCGGCGGCTGAGCAGTTGAGGCATCGGAACTGGAGAGAGATGGAAAGATAGAGTGGTTGAGCTTGGGACCATCCATCTCTCCTATCCATTTAGAGAAAACATCTTAGCAAACCACAATCAAATCAGAGAGTGATGAAAACTCAGGTCCCAACCCTCTTCAGGTCCCTATTGTCCTTGCTTCTGGTCCTCATGTTTGTGCATGGAAAGATAATCCAAACCCTAACTCTGTTACATCAGATCCCCTATGAGAAAAGCTAAAGCCCCAACACCTATTCTCTGTTCCCCACACCTCTTGGGGTCGGGCTGCTCCTGTTTGCTTGCCCATCCTGTCCCGTCTTTTGGCACTAGCGAGACATTAGGGTCATTGCCTTTGTTCTCGGCTTTCAGACTTGGCAGATTGGCTGGGGGTGGCATGCGCCGGGCGATTGCAACTTTCCCAAGACTCTGTAAGCCATGTCGAGGAGCAACTACAGGAGAGAGATAGAGAAGGGTCAGGAGTGCCTCTGACCTAGCCCTTGAGAGATCTGGCTCACATTTAGGAGACTCTAATGCCAGATACCCACAATCTACAACATTCTTTGATTAAGGACCCAATCTGACCATTAATCTATGGGAATTAATGTAGGAGAGAAAGTCCCTGGGCTAGCAAGGGTAAGGTATGCTAGCCCTGAACTTTTCCTAGCCCTCATTTCTTTGCCTCCAGTTCTTACGTATCTATGGATGGGAAGCCACAGACACGCCTTTGTGGGAGGTAAAATAACTCCTACCCAGAATCAGGTTATCTACCCCCTCCCTCTCTATCCCTAGGGTAGACCTGCTAAGCCCTCTGTGTTCCTTTGGCCTCCCATGTTTCCACTATGTCTGGTTCCCCCAAAGGACCTTGAACACTCCCATCATTTCAGTCTCCCCCCCCCCCAACATGGCAACATTCCCATAAGGGCCCTCACCAGCGGGTTTCTGGATCTCTAAGGACTTGCCCTTGTATGTATCAAACAGGTTGAGCGAGGAATACTTCTTTCCATCCTTCCCCTTGGCAGTCGGCCCCGAGCGATCGGACATCGCGCTGGAAGCTCATTGAGTACGTTGGGTCCTGCAGGCGCCTCCCCCGAAACGTGCTGGAGCCTGCAGGTGGGGTTCCAGTACCTCACTCCCTGTCCCCTCAGGAACACAAGAGGAAGGCTATGCCTAGCTCTCACTTCTTTCAGAGTCAAAGATACCTTAGATCCCTGGCTCATTTTTGAAAGTCTCAGCTATCATCCTCGGACACCTCAACAGTCAAGTTTCTTGTACCTTCCAAACTCAGAGAGGTTTGAATTTCAAATCCAGCAGCCTTTCAGCAATAGATCTTCCTACCTGGCCTCATCCTCTGATACCACAATAAAAAGTCACAGATGGGGGGGGGGGAGGTAAGGAATATTAGCAATTTTTAGAGTTCTATGGACATCAGGTCTCTCCTTCTTTGTCCTTTAGCTCTTTCCATCTCCCAGCAAATAAACAAAAAAATATTTATTTTTCTCTCAGAGGGAATAGATACATTAATCCTTATTCCAGAGAAAACCAGGAAGACCATAGCTCACCAAAAAAAGAAATCTCAGTCCCATCACTTTTCAAACCTCCATTCAGTTTTAAACTCCCCAACCCTGTTTCAGGGCCCAGGGCCCAGGGCCCAGGGCCCCAGGCTCTATTCCCAGCATGCCTTCTGTCCCATCTGGGGAGGGTTAGGAAAGAGGGATGCTGGGAGTCAGGGAATTTTATGAGCTTGCTCAGCCAGAATGGAGGTTGGCGTCTGAGAAATGCTTGAAGGAACAATCAGTATTCACCCACACTCTGGCTGAAGCGCCCCAACTACCTGTACAACTGCCTGCCTGTATTATAGCCAAGCCCCTGGAGAGTCCAGGACACTGCAGACCCAGATTCTGGGTAAGGCACTAGCCAACTTGTATCTTCCCAAATCCAGATGGTGAAGAAATAAAGTAATACGGACCATCGACTGGACATTCCCTTCCAAGGGGCCAGTGCTGGGCCCTTCTACCAATGCCAGAACCTTCCCTTTTACCTCCCTCTTCTCAGAACTTAAAAATCCCAAACCCTGGTTGCTCGCCTATCTTCAGGCACAGGACTGCTTATCCCCACTTCCCCAGACACACTATGACTGCCATATGTAAGGGAAGAGAGGCAGGGCATCCCCTTCCTTTAGGGCTGCCACCAGGATTGGGCCCCAAAGATGGGAGGTACAATTTCTTTTTGTCAAGCTGTTGAAAGGGGAGAGGGTGGAATATTCTTTGAGGAGAAGAACAGAGGGGTTTGCTTCCTTACAGACAGCAAAATAAGGTGTAAATAATCAGGTACATCTCAGGAATTATTCCCAAAGGGAAGGACTGGCCCATACCCAGTAAGGGAGGAGAAAGGAATGGGGAATCATCCTAAAAAAAAAAACTCACTCGTGTTGGGCTACCAATGGTGAGGGGCTGGAAGAGGGGATGTCTAGTTTTATCAAAGAAGGCGGCAAAAATGTGAAGGGAGAGGGAAGCGAAATGTCCACTGGTGAAGGAAAAAAGGGCTGCTGGGGGGGAGGGACGGAGGGTGTGACAAATAGGCCCTAAAAGGGAGGAAATTACTGTGGGAAGAGATCAAGTTTGGGGCTGATGTGGAGAGAAGTAGAGGACAGAAGAGACAGGCATGGAAAAAGGAAAATGAGGAGAAAGGGAAGGATGAGTGTTCGGTTGGGGTGGGGGGAGACAGAAAGAGCATCTAGGGGATCCGGGCTCAGAGTGACTCAAAGGGAGAGGGGCGACCCGGAAGGAGGGAAAAGGAGGTGACATGGGGAGAAAAAACTCAGAAGTCTGGGAGAGGGCGAAGTTCCAGCGAGTCAGTGAAGAGCCAGGCGAGGGGGCTGAGGTATAATATGGAGGAAGGGGATAAAAAGAGGGTTGTTTCTGCGGGATAAGCTGTTACCCCTAGTTGAGGGCATGGAGCCACCCCCGAAGGATGAGCAAGGGTCACCCCGATAGAAGCTGGGGGAGGCAGGTTATTACCCCCTTAAAGACAGGGGAGAGGGAGGGAACTGGGGAGGGGGTGGGGGACCCCGGGGGAGGGGCGGCCGGGCCAGGCAGCGAGAAGAGGACAAAATGGCGGCGGCGGCTGATGGCTGCTGCTGCTTCTACCTCCTCCCCCCGCCGCTACCGCCGCCTCTAGCGCCAGCCCCTCCGTCGCAGCCGCCGGCTGCCACCCGCCACCCGCGCCGGGAATGAGATGGCCGCCCCGCTGCGCGCCCCCCAGACTCACCTGGCCGGGTGCGCGGGGTCTGGGGCCGGGGTCTGGGGTTCCCCGGGGCGGGATGGCGGCGGGGCGGGGGCGGATGGCGGCGGATGGCGCCGGCTTCGGCTCCTCCCGTCTCCCTCGCTCGCTCGGCGGCTCGGCTCCGACTAACGGCCCATCCGGGCAACCGCCGCCCCCGGGAGCGCCCCCCCCAACCTCCCGCCTCCCTCCGCGCCGGGGCACGCCCCCTTCATTTGCATAAGGGGTGGAGTTCCTGCCACCAGGCCCCACTCTTTAATCACAGAGCTATTCGTTTAAAAAAAAAAAAAAGGAAGAAAGAAAAGGAAAATCCTGGGAAGAAAAAAAAAGGGGGGGGTGACAAAAAAACGGGGACAAGGGAGGGTGGAGGATGAAGAGGTTATTTGCATAAAGAGGTGGGATAAGCCATAGCTGGGACTGTGGTTGGCTAGGGAGGCAGACTCCCTCCTATTCTCAGTCGGCCGTTACGGCAGGCGTGAGGCGTGCGGGAGGGGCGGGGCCACGACCCAGGCCTGTTCGGCGGTTGGTAGATGTGTAGAACGTAAGATACGGAAGGAGGCGGAAAAGGGGCGGAGCATGCGTCTTGCGTACACGGCGGGAAGAGGCGGGGGTAGACGTAATCGACGTAGCTGGAAATAGGGGCGGGACGCGTGGAACTAGTGAATCGGTAAAGGAATAGTTGAATATACAGAGAATGAGACTCGTGTGGGCCTCCTGATAGTCTCGCGAGTGTTATGTACACAGTAGTGGGGCGGGGCTTCACGGTTTTCAGAGAATAAAATTCGCCTGGGGTTCATTTACGTATATACTTAGATAAACAGAGAGGAGCCTAATCCAAAAGGTAAGGAAGCCGACTTTATGTGGCGTTCGCCGGAATCATTCAAAGTCCCGCCATATGTATAGAGATAGGGGTTAGAGACGCCCAGGGATTTCATTGATGTGAGGGTTCCTGACCGGCGCCGGTCGGCGTCTTCAGCCTCTTACAGGTTCAGTGATTTGCCCAGGGTAAAAGAGGTAGGACTTGAGCTCAGGTATTCTTGGCCTCCGGGACTGGTTTCCATCCACCATTCCATGCTGCCTCTCTGCCTTGTAATCAGCACTCAACTTTTTTTGTCTGGGAACCCTTCTGTAATCTCAATTATTCAGAACAACCTTTCTCCCCTACTAAGACTCCGTCCCCACAGAGCTTTTGTTTATGTGGGTTTTATCTATCAATATTTACCATTAAAAATAAAAACGTCTCCATATTATGAAAGTCGTTTCTTACTTCCAGCACAGCCTAAAAGGGTAAAAAGGTCCCTCCCCACCCCTGGAGCACTGAGAACCACTGCTGTCTTTGGCATAATATATGCAAACCAGATGAGCAGCACAGAAGGGAAATATTTTGTCAGTACATTTTTTTAGCATAATACAAGCAATAAGTGACGAAAAGCAATGTTATTTGCATGACATATAATTGTTTTTAAATTATTTCTTTTTTTTTTTTTTGGAGATTTCTTTTTAAAAGTTTGGAATTCCAAATTCTCTCCCTCCCTCCAGTCCCTCTCCCACCCATTGAGAAGGCAAGCAATATGATACCCATTATAAATGTGACCTCAGGTAAAACATATTTCCATATTAACCATGTTGCAAAAAAACCCAAGAAAAATAAAGTTTAATAAGTATACTTGAATCTGCACTCAGTTCATGAGTTCTCTCTATAGAGGTGGATAGCATATAATTGTAATGAAAGAGAGGTAGGTTCCTAGTGCACTTAACATATTGCAACAGGTTTTTAAAAGATGACAGACAATATTCCCTCAACCTTATTTCGTAACTTCTACTTTACCTAAATGCCCTGCTTCAAACAATTCTGAGTAGTGAGTGGCCTACTCATTCAGTCACAAAACATTTTCTGTGGTCCTATCATTTATGAGAGACAGAAAGGCATAGGCGGACAAAGTGCTGTACTTGGATGGTGAAAGAAAGACCTAGGTTCACATATCATCTCTGACAAGATATATAACCATGTGGCAAGTCACTTGACCTCTCCAAACATCAGGAAACTTTTAAGACTCTAAAGTTGTAGACTTGTTGCTCAAGAAAGTTCTCACATATATTAAAACACAAGGTACTGTAGGGGATTAAAAATAGACATGACCCAGTTCTTCCCCTCAAGTGATTTAACAATCTGGTAAGGAAGCTATAGTCAGAATATACTTCCAGTTTCAATACTAAAAAAAAAAAATTCTTTCAATTCCATCTCTACCTACCTACCTAGTCTTCCAAGTCTGTTACTCCATGTATTGCCTGCTCTGTGAAACCATTCCACTTCAGCCCAGAGTAACTTCTGAACTTCCCACAGCATTATGCCACATATAGGGAGGGTCCTGTGTTAATTAATTATGACTTTAAATATATGTTATCTTTTCCTGTCTGTCCTGAGAATCCATCAGTAAGGTGTAGGAAAAGGTCACTAAATGTGGAGTTAGGAGACTTCACTTGGTTCAAATGGGTGGGTGGGGGGTAGTTAATGTTTTCACTTTCTACCCCTTTGGGGGTGTGTGTGTGTGTGTGTGTGTGTGTGTGTGTGTGTCAAAACAAAACAAAACAAAACAAAATAACAAAACTTCAGAGTTGTTTGGTAAGTTCCATAGCTGAATAAGCATTCACAATATACTTTTCATCAATTGATTACCTAAGTGAGAGAGCCCTTCTACCCTGTCCCAGATCTGTGCCCCCCCCCCCATCCCAAATCAATCAAACAAGCTTAATTTTGACAGGGAAGGAATATATTTAATTCACAGTTTGCTTTCCAGTTTCAACTTCCCATCTTGGGGTAGGGGAAGATGAACCCTCTGACAGCCTCCCCCTCCATAGTCAAGGCAATTCAGAGATTGCTTTCTTGGCTGGGGGTGCCATTGGTTTTTCTTGTTCTCTGTTTTTTTCCTCATACATCAGTATCCTGAATTGGAGAATTGGAAAGACAGAAGGGTGGGAAATGGGGAAGAGTCTGTTTGAGAGAGGAGTTAAGAGGTCAGAAGCAAGTAAATTAAGAAGACACAGGTTGGGGTATGAAAGTAACCAAGGACTTCAGAAACATGGGAGGAAATAGAGTTGGTGGAAGGGAAAAGAACCATGGCTTTGTTGGGGAGAATAAACTAGACTAGGGAAGTTGTCATTGGGAGGCCTGGGGAATGGGTAAGGGCAGAGCCCAGGAAAGGATTCAGATGAAGAATATGGGGGATCCAGGATAGTTTATGGGGGTCTGACACTTACATTTTAAGAATGGCTGATTTCTTGCCTAACATCATCCTGAGGAAGTCAGGGTAACAGATGGTCTCCCCAGAGCTACTTGCCACCTCTGTAATTAGTTTCTTCAGCTCCAGGTGAGTCTTGGGGACTCCTAGTTTCTCCAGCATTCTCTTCAGGGACATTGTATCTTCCAGATTGATTGGAGAGGATCATACAACCCCATTTCTTTAGATTCCTATCCTCTTCTTTCCCACCCCAAGAAGGGAGTAGGTTCCACCCAACCCAGTGAGTAGGACTGAAGCAAATGCCAGGCCTCTGGTAGTTTGGCAAAGACTCAGAATAGACCACCCTCCCTGACAGCTAGACATGTTTTTAGAAGAAATATTACTTCCTCCCACTCCTGCAATTACCCCATTCTCACCAATATTGCCATCTCCATTCAGGTCAAACTCCATATATTTCTCTGAAGGGATGAGGAGAAAAAAAGAGAGCAGAGAGAGAGGGTGAGGAGAGGAATGCATTTGTGGTGGACAGGAGAGACAGGTTATTGGCAAGAGAGGGTTGGAGAGACGGGATGGGAGATAGGAACAATTAGGGAAATTGAGGAAGAAAGGAGGGAAACAACCAGGTGCTATTGGAAATTAAAGTGTAGGGGAATTAAAGGGTTAGAAGATAGCTTCCACCTGAATGCAGAGAGATTTTATGTCTATTACTAGCTCCCTGCCCTGACTAGGATTTTTCCCTTTCTCTTACTCTTAAAGGCTTCCAGTTTTGGGGGTAGATCCTCATCATTGCTATATTTGGGGTCATCCAGGAATTCCTGTTGGGGACAGGCAGGGAAATGAACAATCCTCTTCTCAATTCCTTGCTTCCTGTCCCTTTTTGTTCCTTTCCCCTCTTTTTTCACATTCTTACCTGGTTGATTCTATCCATTTTCTCCTCTTGCTGAGTTTTCAGCAATCCAAATTCCTTGCCCCCTAGAAAGGGAAGGATGTAGGCACAGAGATTAATAGCACTCAACTGACTTTCTCATTACTTACCTTCTTGTAACATATAGTACTCTGAATATCCTCACCCTACCCCTTGAGTTGACTCCCCACTCCTAGAGTTCCTCTCTCACTCCTTCCCTATCCAGTTCTCCCAGTTCTGCCCCTACTACCATTACCCTCTCTCTTACCTTGAAAGTCTCTGGTCTGGTTCATGACTCCTAAATGGCCAGCGAACAGCTGGAGCCAGGCAAAGATGTCTGTCCTTCTGTCAGTCCTCTCCAAGACAATATTTTGTGCTGCCTACCTCCTAGACTTCCTCTTTCCCAGAACCCTTTCTCCACCACCTCCTAGTCTTCACTTCCCCATCAGCTTTTGCTGACTCCAGCACCCTAAGGGAGGGGCTAGACTTGGGGTGTATGTATATAGAGTGAGTGAAGAAGGAAAAGGAAAATAATGCATGATGGATGAGTCCTCCCTTTGTCCCTTTTGTGGGTCTTCTCAGCCCATCCTCTCCAAATGAGACTGAGATGACAGTGGATCCTCTATTTCCTGAAACACCTCTCTACTGAGCTAACTGAGGCTGCATCTACTTTCCCTTTGTATAACTGATTTCTGCATCTGTATCTGGAAGTTTTTTACTTCCTATTGCTCCCACTCTGACTCATGGTAGGCCAGTGTGAATTTATGATACTCTCATCAGATTCTCTCGCTTGTATTTTATGTAGTTTTCATATGTGGTAGGTACCATTGATGGAAGATAAGATACTCTTCCAACTTCTTCCCTCCCTCTCCCTCTACTCCTTTTAAGTCTGTCTTTTCAACGAAATTGCCCAGAGCCCAGTGATTAGAACTTTTGAGGAGAGGAATGGAGAGTAGATAGAGGAGTGAAACTGTTGAAAGTGGCGAAGAAAAGGATAAAGTCTGAGGAGAGTGTGCAGGTGAGATGTAAGTGTTCAGGGATGGGTAGGAAATAAAGTATGGACTTCATACAAGTTGGAGAATCTTCACTAGAACAAAAATGGAAACATAGACCAAGGACCCCACAATGAAATGCACTAGGAAGTACAGAGAAGTCCCCCATAGTTCTGGGATTGATTAAGAATATTTAGCCTTACCTCAAGGTAGAGGAGAGAGGAGGAAAGAAGTTTGGTGAGAGAAAAGGCAGGGAGTCTATGAGAGAGGCCAGTCTGGAGAGGAAGAACTTATACCCAGTCCGAGGCCTGTGGTATAAGAGGAAGAACACAAGTCTAAAAACAGATGTGAAGGAAGGGCCTTGAAAAGTAACTATGTGAGTGTATTCCCAGATCTAGGACCTAGGTACCTGTTTCCCACTGATCAAAAAGACAAGATAGCTTAGAGGTAGAGATGGGGTGGGAAGAATAGCCTGGGTTTAGAGTCCTGGCAGTGCTTGGAGGGAGAAGATATTCATATCCTAGGAAGAAAGGGGAACAAGAAAGCTAGGTAATTATTTCAGTGATTCAGGTACTGACTTGGAAGAAGAAAAATGAGGTTTCTCAGAAGTCCAGGGAAAGAAGATGCTTGGGAGAGATCAGAACTAAAAAGGTGGGGTGGTGGGGCATGTAACCAGAAAGAGTCAGGTAAGCAAATTTTGTTTAATGTGTTCCCTGGGCACACTTTCTGTTGGCACCATGGGCATGGTCCCTTAAATTTTATGCTCACTCAGGTAAGGAAAGATGTTAGTAGGAGTGGGAAAGAAAGGTCTAAGAGGGGAAGGGGACATTAGGCAAGAGAGCCTACTCCAGAAAAGTAAGGCAGTACAGTGGGAAAAGTTTGGAACTTGGAGTCACAGGACCTGAATTCAAATCCCAGTTTGGTCATTTATTACTTATATGATCTTCATGCTTCATCTCTCTAGGCCTAATTTTCTGATCTGTAGAATAAAGGGGTTAGAATGAATTATCTCAGATGTCCCTTCTAGGACCTGCTGTCTTTCACTTTCCCAATTTCTGGAAATTCTGACCCAAGAAGGTAGTTCTTCTGTTCTTTCATGAACAACCACGGGAGGCCTGTGATCGACTCAGCCGTTTTTCTCAAGATAGAGAGATAAGGAAAAGGAAATCGGAATCCAGAAGCTGCTGAGGCCCCTCTGATTGTGCCTGCTTTCTCCGGGAGTCCCTGGCCATGCTGTGGATTTGGAATATTGGGGGCTATTTTACTAGATCTAAGATTTTCACAAGGCTGGGCGGTAAAGGTACAGGAGCAGGATGGGCAGTGGAACACAAACATGGACGTTTGGTTCTGGCTTTTTGTAGGGGCGTCCATAGCCACGGTTAACACCTAGCCAGTGATTCATTTCTGAAGTGCCCAGCAGATGGCAAGCTGTTCTAGCTGGAGGCCACAAGTGAGGCAGTCTGCCCATGGACTGAATGCAACGTTTTCTCTGGCTGCTAAAGGACACTGAGATCCTGAGGGGCTTTAACACACACACACACACACACACACATACACACACACACACACATACACACACACATACACACACACATACACACACACATACACACACACATACACACACACATACACACACATACACACACACATACACACACATACACACACATACACATACACACACATACACACACACATACACACACATACACATACACACACATACACATACACACACACATACACACACACACATACACACACACACACATCAATTTATTATTTATTTTTGACATTCTTTTAAAAATGTGATTTCTAAATTCTCTCCCTCCCCTCACATACCCAAATGAGAAGGTAAGCAATACCAATTGATATGAATATGATATCAGTCATTGCAAAATCTTGCAAAACAAATGTCCATATTAGTCATATTTCAAAAAAAAAGAAAGAAAAAAAAGAAAGTGAGAAAATTATATTTCAGTTTACTTTCAGAGTTTATCAGTTCTGTCTCTAGTCTGGAGGTAGATAGCATTTTTTCAACATGAGTCCTTTCAACATGAGTAATTGTCTTGGATCAGAGTAACTAAGTCTTTCCCAGTTGATCATCATTGCGACATTGCTGTTAGGGTGCATGATGCTCTTCTGGTTCTTCTCATTTCACTTTGCATTAGTTCATATAGTTCTTGCCATTTTTTCCCCCGAAACCACTTTCCTCATCATTTGAGCTGCTTTTTCCACCGGGGGCTGCTTTTCACTTTCATGTCAGGCATGAAACTTGGTCTTTGCCTATGCTATTGCTTCCTAAGATCTAGCTCAGCTGATGAAATTTTCTAAGTAGTTAAAGAGGAAACCATTACAATTATCTTGGTTCCATTTCCAACCTCCTGCAGTAAATTATCAGATATATTGATAGATACATATAGGTACACATAAATAGATCCATCTGATATGTGGATCACTATAGTTTTAATAAATATGAAATTAAGGGATGTAAGTCAGGAAAGTTTCTTACATTCAAATAAATAAACTTCTTTTCCTTTTTCCTTTTGGTCTTCTCAGAGGAGAGGGAGGTTTTGGGTCATTCTTCAGGAAGAAAAGAATACAGAGAGATCAGAGGCCTTCCAAACCCTCAGTCTGATTGCTGAACAGAATTCATAGCAGTTTTTGGTGTTTCAATAGGTAAGAGTGCTGGACTTGGAATGAGGAAGACCTGAGTTCCAACTCTTACTACCTATGTAACCTGGTTAAGTCACATAACCTTTGCCTGCCTCAGTTTCCTTATCTATAAAATGGAAATAATAATAACATCTACCTCCTCTTGCTATTGTGAGGATAAAATGAGAATATTTGTCAAAGTACTTTGTAAGTGTTAAGGCACTATATAAATGCTAGTAATTATAATAATTTTCATCCTCATCACTAGCATTAGTGGTAGTGGTATGGCCCTTAGCAGACTTTGGGTGGCAGACTGTTGTGTGGCAAATTCTCCTCATACCTAGCATCTGGCCATACCTGTGATGTTTCAAGTGTAATCTTAAAGTTCCAAAAAGAGAAAAGAGTATAAGTTGTGGCCAGGGTTCCTATTATAATGTTCTCTGTCACAGAGAGAATCTATATGCCCAAAGGACAATCTGATTAACTGTAGAAGAATATGTTCTACCTAGCCTTACTAAAATTGTTTTAGCCTTATGAGAAGATTCTTCTAAAAAATTAAATTTATATATTTACTTTTACATGCATCCATAATCTGGCCCTTCTACTATCCCCTATGAAGTAAAAGGAAGGAAGGAAAAAAGGAAAAGAGGGAGGGAGGGAAGAAAGGGAAAGAAAAAAAAAACAAAAACCTTGAGCTTTCACCATAAACTTGAATAGTCCAACAAAAAAAATTCCTACATTTGCACACCTGAAAATTTTTCTGTGTTTTAACTTCATCTCTGTGGCTGAAAGTGAATAACATGTTTCATCTTCAGTCCTCTGGATTTGTAGTTTATCATTGCATTGATCAGAGTTCTAAAGTTTTTCAAAGCTGTTTTTCTCTATGTTGTTGTCATTATAGAAACTGTTTTTCCAGATCTGTTCACTTTACTTTGCATTATTAGTTCATAGAGGTCTTCCCAGGTTTCTTTAAAAATGTTCATTTTGTTATTTCTTATATCACAATAATATTCCCTTATATTCACATAACATAATTTATTTAGTCATCCCCCAATAAGACAGTCCCTTAATTTCTCATTTTTGACTACTGTGAAAAGAACTACTACAAACATTTTTTTAAATTAAATTTTATGTTTATTTTTAGTTTACATCATTCATTTCCACAAGATTTTGAGTTACAAATGTTCTCCCCATCTTTCCCCTACCCACTTCTCCAAAACAGTGATCCCACTGTATACCCCCTCCCCCAATCTGCTCTCTCCTATATCCTCCTCCATCCCTCCTCCCACTTTCCAGTAGGGCAAGATGGATCTCTGTACCCCAGTGCCCATATATCTTATTTCCCAGTTGCATGTAAATGATAATAATAGTAATAATAATAATTTTTAAAAAACATTTGATTTTACAACTTTGAATTCCAGATCGATTCTTTCCCTTCCTCCTTTGTCACCTACCCTTACTGGGAAGATAAGCAATTCAATATAGGTTGTACATATGTAGTTACACAAAACATTTCCATAGTGGATATATTGTGAAAGATTGACTATATTTCCCTCCATCCTATCCCACCCCCCACTTGTGCTATTCTCTACTTTGACCCTGTCCCTTTTCAAAAGTGTGTGCTTCTAACTACCTTCCCCTCCCCAACCTGCCCTCCTCACCATCATCCCCCCTCTCATCCTCTTCCCCCCATTCTTCTGTAAGGCAAGATACCCAATTTAGTGTTCATGTC
>CM053586.1:180902321-180942022 GCA_028646515.1 Pseudochirops corinnae
AATTCCAGCACTATCTTTTGTAACTTGCCTCTTCTCCATGATGAGTCATGGAGAAGACCGCCCTCTTCTCCTGGGGAAGAGAATAAAGTCCTGTTCTTATCCTAAGAGATCTCTGTGTTTATTTCTTTTCACTAAATTAAGGATGAAGGATATTTTTCATTCCTAACAACAGGCACAGAGAAATTAAATTACTTGCCCAGGGTCACACAGCTAGCATTTGTGAATAGAGTGCACCTGGAAATACCTGACCTAAGACACTTGTATGAGGCCTTGGGCAAGTCACTTAAGGAAAGGTAGGAAGCATTTATTTACTTCAGTAATATGCCTACAGTATTTCAGGAACTGCACTAAGCACTTTACTAATATTACAAATATCCCATTTGATCCTCACAACAATAACTCCAGGAGGTACGTCATGTTGTTATTCCCATTTTACAGATGAGGAAACCGAGGCAGGCAGAGCTTAAATGACTAGCCCTGGCTCACACGGCTAGTTAACATGTATGAGGCAGGATATGAACTCTGTCTTCCTGATTCCACCACTCTGTGCACTACACCACCTAGCTGCCTCTCTACCACGACCAGGCTCAGTTTCCCCATCTGTAAAATGGGGATAGTAATAGCATCTCTGTGCCAGGGTTGAGATGAGGATAAAAATGAAATACTTGTAAAGCACTTTGCAAGCCTTAAAGCGCCATATAAAGTCTTATGATTAGTATGTGTCTGAGGTTGAGTTTGAACTCCAGAACTCTACTCAGCTGAGCCCCACCTCGTTCCTCTGCTTCCTCTCTTCTGTCTTTTCCTTCTTTCCAGTCCTTTCCCCAAGGATTCTATTTCTGTCTCTACATTTCTCCCTGCTTCCACTTCCCACCAGCTCTGTGTCTCTTCCCCGTGCCCGTATCTCTCCTGATTTTTCCCTCTCCTCAGTTCCTCCGGTCCAGACCCCCCACCCTAATCTGGGAAGGCAGTCGGTGGGGAAACCACTGCACACTGTTATCCTTCTCCAATTCACGCCGGCGCTGAACAGAGTACAGCCCCTCCCCCTGCCCCTGCCCCGGCCCCTCCCAGTCCAGCGGAACCTTCCTCTCGTGCCCCTGGAGGTTCGTCGGTGGCCGAAACTCGGCAGGAGTTGCCATCCGTCCTATTCCCGCCCCCACGCCCAGCTCATTTCCGGTTTGTTTCCGCCCTTTCTCTCTCTGGCTTCCCAGGCCCTAGGCAGGGCCGCGGTTCAGTTTAGCTCTATGTAAGAGGTTTTACCTTCCCTCACCGACACTCACAGACGACACACTTGTCGCAGCTCTGGACCTCGTGTTCCAGGCTGCGCTGGAAGCAACCGAGGGCCTAGATTCCCAGACTCGGCTCCTTAGTAGCTGCCGGACCAGGGACCGAATCTTTTCGTCTCTCCCTCGGGGAACTTCTCCGTCACGTGATTGGGGTTGGGTCAGATCGGGGACTCTAACTTTTGTGTGTGTCGTGGACCCCGTTGGCTATCTGGTGGAGCCAGGGACTCCTCGGAATAACGTTCTTAAATTATTTAAGAAAAGACCATTTTAGTCCGAGGTTAGTGAAAATAGAGATGTCATTTTTCCCCACCCCAGGGAGCTAGCTTATTCGAATAACCTCTAGGATCCTGAGAGCAGAACACCAGTTTGACACCTTCAGAGCTGTCCTGTAAGGGACCTTGTCTTGCAGGGCAGTATTCCCACGATTTAGCTGGTAGACTGGGGCAACCCCAAGGGTCATAGCATGGGGCCATCATGGCAGGTAGAAGCTTCTTGGATTGGTAGTGGCTCTCTGGAACCCATCTCCAGCCTGAGGTGCCCTGAAGGAGGGTCTGGGCCGTGCTCATCTCCAGATAGAGATATCTTCCATGTGTAGACAGATAATTACCTAAACTAGATGATTACAGAATTGATATACTCAAATTTTGCCACTAGCCCAATGTACCTCTACTCTTCAAAATCCTTTTAATTGTACTTTTTAAATGTAATTAATGCTGAAACATGTTTTACATGACTTGATATGTATAATTTCTTGCCTTTTCAATGAATTAAGGAAGGCCTGAAGAGAGGAACTGAGATTTTGGAACTGAAAATAAAATGAACATGAAAAACTATAATGAAAAGAAAATTGTACTTTTTGGCTCAAAGGACCCCAAACAATTTTACCTCCTCTCTGAAATTATGTAGCTGCTTAACATAGAACTCTACAACAAAGATACTTAAGTTTTGAAGAGGAGACAGTTTTTGTTTCAAGATTTAAAGTGGAAGGTAGAAGTGTACAAAAGTGGGAGAAGGAGGGAGAGAGTACCGGAAAACGGAAAATGAAAGGGACAGCTTGGAGCTTATGTTCTCTTTTGGTTCTGATCACCTTACTTTTTCTTTCTCAGTCCAAGACCAATCATGGGTTCTTCCTCTCGCCAACGTAGACGTGAACGACGTTTCCGAAGATACCTGTCTACAGGGCGGCTGAGCAAGGCTCAGTCCCTCTTTAAGCACCACCCAAGACTGGATATCAATGCTGGAGAACCACCACCTCTCCACCAAGCCTGTGCCCGCCATAATGCCTCTGCCCTTCGACTGCTACTCCACCTTGGGGCTGACCCTACTTATCAGGACTGCCATGGGAATACTGCTCTGCATGCTGCTGCTGGACAGGGTCCTAGTGGTGAGTCCAACCCTTACAGGACAGCTTTGAAGGTGTCAGACGCTAATAATCTGCTCTCATACTCTGAGATGAAAGCAGGAACCTTGGGATGGAAGATATTTATCTGGTTATTGGATTGAATTTCTTTACCTATAAAGTGGTAATACTAATGATAGTTATACTACCTATTTGACAGGGTTGTTGTGAAGGTCATAATAACATGTAAAGGTAGTTGTAAATCCTAACATATAATATATATGTATGTGTGTGTAAATACATATATACGTATATATAGGCATGTATAGACATACATATATATGCACAATCTATTGTGTACATATTTATTGGATATGTACGTATGTATCTAAGATGGCGTTCAAGATTTTTACATCCATTCATTTAGCTCTTACTCTGTTTATTTCCAATAGGGTAGTCATTTTTCCAGCCTGCTTTTCCTGTTCAGATCTATTTGTATCCCCAGTGCCCACTATCTGGCCCGTGATGGTGGCCTTCTCAGTAAAAGTTGGCACCCAAATGGGTAATTTTTCTCACTCTCCAAAGCTCCCCCCATTTTATAATTTCTCTGGCACCCAGATAAGACAGGTAGGTGGCACAGTGGATAGAGTGCTGGGCCTGAAGTCAGTAAGACTCATCTTCCTGAGTTCAAATCTGGCCTCAGACACTTACTAGTTGTGTGACACTGGGCAAGTTCCTTAACTCTGCCTCGGTTTCCTCATCTGTAAAATGAGCTAGAGAAGTAAATGGTGAACCACTCCAGTATCTTTGTCAAGAAAACCCTAAATGAGGTCACAAAGAGTCAGACACAACTGAAATGGCAAAACAACAATAACAGGGCCCAGATAGCAACTGACAGCATTCTTATAATCTGAGAGCCACAGCAAACAATTTTACCCTTTGACCCCTGCCAACAGCCTACAAGGACTTCTTCCTGCCTCTGATGACACAATGTCCCACTGCCATGAAGATGAAGAACCAGCAAGGAAAGACTCCTGGAGAACTTCTGGGGTGGGAATGTTCCCCAGAGCCATCTTTGGGAGTGGAAGAAGAAGAGGAAGAGGCTGACAGGGAGAGAAAATGGAGACAGAAGCTTCAGGAGGAGCTAGAGGATGAGTGGCAGGAGATACTGGGGAGGTTTGAGGGTAAGGATACCACAGACTAATGCCCTCTAGATCCCTGCACTTCCCCTTCTTCACATATCCCTAATTGCTTAGCTGCTCCACACTCATTCCCCTCCCTTTCAGCTTTTCTGTCTCCATCTCTTTTGCCTCCCATCTCTCTCCTGACTTCCTTCCTCCTGGCCTCATTGTTTCTCTTCCTGATCACTCCTTAAGAAGCCTTTCCCTTTATATACTCTTTGTTTCTTAGGTGATGAGGATGCAACCTTAGATACCCCAGAGCCCGAGTCCTTCTCTGCCTGGACTGAACGGCTGGCCCGAGAACATGCCCAGAAACGACAACAGCAACAAGAAGCAGAGAGAGCCCAGCATCCAAAATGTATGTCAGCCTCCTACCGTAGCTGGCAGCAACAAGAGGAGGAACGTCGTCTATTCCAAGAGCAAGCCCAGGCCAAGGAAGGAGAACCGAGGGAGAGCCAAGCCAAGAAGACCCAGGAAGCCAGAGGGCATTGTTGGGGAGGTCCCAATAGGACAAAGCCCAGGGCAGACCTCACCAAGGAAAGGGAAGGATTTTGGTGTTTTGGAAATATACCCTGGCCCTGTCCTGGGGGAAGGGACCCCGAAGCAATGGCAGCAGCCCTGGTGGCCAGGGGCCCCCCACCCACAGATCGAGCAGCTCTAAGAAAGTATTTGAAGGCCCAGCAAGTCCAGTGGCATCCTGACCGATTCCTGCAGAGATTTGGGTGCCAAATTGAAGCTAGGGAAAAGGAAAAAGTAATGGAGATTGTGACAGCTCTGTCCCAGGCCCTCAACCAACATGCAGAAGGCCTAAAGTGACCCAGAGGAAAAAGACAGTGGGTAGACATGATATGAATAATGCAGACAACAGGATTCAGGGAATAAGGACAAAATATAAGCCCTGGAATGAGGGGAAAAATTGAGTTGTATGAGCAGATGCTAAGGGATGGAAACTGTAGAAAAGGATGAGGCCTGAATGAGGACAGGTTGTGGGTTAAAGATGAAGTTAAGCTGGAGCAGTCGTGGGAGGTTGCTACCACTAAATCCCTTCTCTTCCTACTTATTTCCTAATAAAACATAGTTCTGTGCCTTTTTCCATTGCTGTGGTTTCTATCACCTATTACATCTCCCTCCTGTTTACAGCCTACAGTTCTCGGATGGCAGAGACATCCATGTTCCTGTGATATACTCTTGGCCTGTGATATCGCTTCATCCTAGCCACTGCCCACCCCGACACCCCCCATCAAGGTCTAAAGGCTTTAGCTTGCCTCACCAAAGCTCATGTCTTTTCCTTTCTCCCCCTCACTTTTAGACCAAGTGCCTAAGTCTCTTTAACCCAGTTGTTTGCGGCTGGAGAAATAGACTTAATATGAACAGGGCAAAAAGGGAACAAAGTTGTGGTCTCTTCTTCACCCCTTCCCCCCCCCACCAGAACCACATCCTCCATCCTCTTACCTCCCCACCCCCCACCCCCCACCCCCCAGGGCTTTCCCTTTGCTGAGTCACTAGGATTTGAGGTGGGGGACAGTTGAGGCTGGGAGACCCAACAGGGGGATTGTAGGAGGGCAGAGTTAAGGAGAGCCAAGACCAGAGAGGGAAGCAGCCCCTCTGTGGGGGAGTGGAATTTCGGTTGCTAAAAATAACTTCAGGGGAAGGAGGAGGAAAGGGCCAAATTGTGTAACCTGGGCTGTCTGTTCTTGGGTAACCTGAGGTCCACGCCCTGGGAACTGGGCCCAACCTTGCTAGTCTTCCAACTAGAAACAAAACATCCAGACCAGGCTTCTCAAGGAATTCAGATATCAGTATACTTTGGAAATACCACCAAAGCACCTTTTAATCCCTACTGCCTTTCAGAATTCAAGGAATTGTCCTGACTCTCCTCCCAATTCTCTCTTCCCACCGCATTCTTCCCTGCCTCACCTCTTCCCCCACTCCCAATTCAGGGCTCTCATTTCCCAGCTCCCGCTCCCCTCAAGGACCTAGGAACTTTGATCTTTTCCCCTGGTCTGTAATCTCTGGGGTGATATGGGTCCAATTTATACAGGAGATCAATATCTCCTCTTCCAGGAAACAGTGGTTGAAGCTCTGTGGGGGGAAGGGGGTTTAGAGGTCAGGTGGGGATTCCCATGGAGGCCATTCCTTACTCCCTCCTCTGGCCTCCCCATACCTCCCACCCTAGCCTCCAGGAAACAGAAGGTGGGAGTGAAGATCAGACAAAACTGCTTCCCTTTCAGCCCACTCCCCACCCAAATCACCCACTCTACTTTAATTCTAAGAGAAGGAGCTAGAGGAAATGGAAGAAGATGCCTTTTCCTGCCTGTGGGTGCACATGCTCATCTATCCATTATGTTAGAAACTAAATTTTTAGATAAAGAGCTCACATCTGCACGGAGGAGCCCCAGAAAGATGGAGTTAAAGATAGGGCATTAAGTTGAGGGTGCCTCTGGGGAGACTAGTGAAAACAAAATGGGAAGGGGAAGTGGACACAGAAGTCTCTGAGTGGACATAAAGTCTTCAGTTACCCCTAACTCTTCACCCTTACTGGACTTAATTAGTTGCTGTATCTTTTTTATTCTACCTTCATAACATCTTTATCCTCTTCCAGTCCACCCTAGTTTAGGCTCTTATCACCTGGACTGTTGCCTTGGCCTCTTTCCATGGTTGCCTAATTGTTTTCCTTTGTGGAGCCTTTTTCCTCTGCAATATGACTGCTAAATTTATATTCCTAAAACACAGGTCTGACTAGGTCACTGCCCTGCTTAAGAAACTTCAGGATAAAGAGACTGTAGAATAAAATATAAATGTTCAGCATTTAAAACCCTTGACAATTTGGCTCCAGTCTGTCTTTCCAGGCTGATTACACATTATTTCCCCCTCAGTCACTCTATTTCAAGGCTAATGGTCCTGCTTTGCTTCCCCAAACACATTCTGTTCTCCATCATGACACCTCAGACATAGGCCATATATTGTTCCACACTCAGAATACTCAACTGGTTCCCTCCAAGACTCAGCTCAAGTGCCATTTCTGACAAAGGGCCTTTCCCAATCCTTCCAACTATTAATGTCCCTCCCCTCAAGAGATTCTGTATTTATTTTATATATACTTTATGTTTTCTTACCTATTTACATACTGTTCCTCTCCTTCCTCTCCTTCTCTCACTCCCACTCCAGTAGAATATAAGACCCTTAAAAACAAAGATTGGGGTGGGATTTTTTTGTCTTTTCATCCCAACACATAACAGCAGTGCCTGGCACACATAGTAGATATTCATTAGAATGTCTTTTGGGTTTTAATTTAACTGAATGGTGGTATGGATGTTATTTGGATGTAGATATATGGATATAGATGTGATATGGATAAGATTTTCTGAGAGAGATGAGACTGGGGTGCAGGACATGTCTTTTGAAGGGATAGTGTGGTCTCTGGGAAATTGAAGGTTTTCAGAGGGAATTGCTGTGATTTAGAAGGGACCTTACTTGAACTGTGAACAGCCTGGGCATCCAGTTCTTCATAGAGCTTCAGAACCAGAATGCAAAGAGTCCCAGGGTTGGGAATAGTAAGATTTATGCCCTGGATAAGAGGGCACAGTGAAGAGAGGGGACAGGAAGCACCCGTAGCTGGGAAACCCCTCCCTCTTCCACCCAGAAGAACTTTTTCTTTATTTCTAAGCACATTGCCTCCTCCCTTACAGATGTTATATAAAATATATATGCAGGTATCTCCCACCACCCCCAATTCTCCAACTCTTCTCAGGTCCCACTCTCAAAGTGTCTGGCCCCCCCAGCCGTGAAGGGGGTTCCCCTGAGATGAGGGTGAAGTTCACTTTCTCTCACCACACAATTTCCGGTTCTATGTCTTGCTTCTGAGACCGATAAAAATACTGGTCCCCTAGGGGCCCTTAGCTTCCTCCGACCCTTGGGGCCAGGCACCCAGGCATCCTGTGCCCCTGTTCTGGGGGGGCAAGGATCCCCCTTATTAGTGACTCAGGTTCTTAACTAAGAAGTGGGGAGGGGTGAACTATGTCCTTGTGATCTCCAGGATCAGAGCCAGGAATTTGGGTTACAATAGAAATTGTACTGGAGTCAGACTGAGAACCAGTGGGAATAATGTTAGAAATGAGGCTAGTGGGATTGTGTGTCAACACTAAAGTTTGGGATTACTATTGAGTTTGGGATTAGGGTTAGGGTAGAAATCTGTGGCTAATATCTGAATCAGGGATAGGATTAGGATTGAGATTCAATAAAATCTAAGATAGGGAAAGATACCAGAGGAAGAATTAGATTATTGATGAGAATACCGTTGTACCTTTCTTTTGACACATCACATATTAACCTTATATTAAAATTATTTGGATATATGTAATTTCCCCTACTAAACTCCAAACATTATGAGGACAGCTATGTTTCATTCATCTTTGTAATTCCCATGGAAACTTGCCTGTGTCATTCCTTTAACAAACCTTTATTGAATGAATAGGTAGGGTTAGAAATGGGTTTAATAGGATGAGGTCAACATTAGTGTTGGGAGTTCAGGTTAGAGGTACAGATTAGGGTTTAAAGTTAGGGTTGGAGTAAAGGTTGTATTCCTTTTGAGACTAAAATGCCAAATGGGTTTGGAAGGTGAGTATTGAAATCATTGTGAGGTGGTTGGCTTTGATTTGAGGTTAAGTTCAGGGTTAGGGTTCAGTTAGAATTAGGATTAAAGATAGGATTAGATTTTATTTAGAATAATATTAATTTCCAGGCTGGGGTTGGGTTAGAGGCTTATTTGATTTCTTTTTCTGTGTGGAGACTCCAGTGATTTCATTAATTTCTATGCAAAAGCCTCCCTGCTCCATGTCACCATAAAGTTAAGTGAGAGCCAGCTCTCCACATTATCACCCTTCACACACAGGGAAACCTTGCAACCAATGACCTGCTTCTCCACAGAGAGAAACTTAAGTCCTTCTCAATTTCTGAAACTGAGATTGAAATGAGATCTGCCCTTCCTTAAGGGATTCTAGCAGAATGTCATGATGTCTTTGACACCAGTCTCAGGTACCCTACCTCAGCCTTTGACTTTTCCAGTCTCAAAATGAGTTCATAACCCTTCTCTCAGTTTATCTGCATTTCTCTATCCCTCAGTTTCCCTTTCTTGATTCCTCACTTTCTTCTCCCTCTCTAGGTTCCACCCTCTCTTGATCCTTTAATCTTTGTCTCTTTCTCTCTTTGGCCCTCAGTCAATCCCTGATCCCTTTCAGCTCTTCACACTCCCCACCTACCAGGACTCAGACTCCCCAACCTCCCATCCTTCAGTCTCTTCATTTTCCTCTGTTTTTCTCTATACCTCAGTCTTCTCCTCTCCTCTGTCTCTGTCTTTCAGTCTCCTTCCTGCCTCTCACTGATATTTGGAGGTTGTACATCAACTTATTTGATTCCATTCTTCTCAAGGGTCTCCCTGTCCTTTATCTGCCCCCACAATGACAGAAAACCTGGGTCAGAAAAATACGCAGAAAGGAACAAGAACACAAGAAAAGACTAAAAGAAACAGAGATGACAAAAAGATAGTGAGATAAAGAGACAGACAAGCCCAGATTTAAGGAAAAGGAAAGAGAAATAGATAAGGGAAAGGGAAAGAGAGAAGTAGGAAATGATAGAAGGGAAGGGGGATGGTGACAAACTTGGAGGATGAGGTTAGATTTGAGAGACAAGAATGAGGTGTGTGTGTGTGTGTGTGTGTGTGTGTGTGTGTGTGTGTGTGTGTTTTGTTGAGGGGAAGTAGGGGAATGAGTTGGAGTATATTATAGCCAATATACCTTATATCATGTATGTAGTAGCTCAGAACATGGAAGGACATGTACAATGGAAGCCTTGTCAGCTGCATGCTGCTCCCACTAACAATAGTTTGCCTGGCATGTGTATGTAGAATACACAAAAGATAATTATGCCACCTGAGGGGGTGAGATTAGGAGGGGAAGACAATTCTGTGCAGACTTAGTCTGGAAGGGGGAATATGTCACACATGGCTACATGATTTGTTCTTTGTTGACTCTCAGCCAACACAGGCTAGAGATAAGTAGACTCTATGTGGGCTAAGGAATATGTAATTTGAGACATCAGGAGTGTGTGTACAGCAAGTGAAATAGCTATAAATAGTAGGAAATGAGGAAAATGGGGGTAGCATAGTCTGGGGGGAGAATGGCAGGAATAAAAAAGGAAATAAAGATCTGGAAGATCTCAGGGCTCTTTCAATTCAGTTCCCCCCCCTTCCTATTCATGTTACCTTCCCCCTAAACCCTCCTAACCCCACTCCCTTTTCCCAGAACCCTGGTCTCCGGGCCCCCAGCCTTCAGTTCTGCCTTTCAGCCTCAAACTTTCCTGCCTTCAGCAGAAACATCAGCTCCTTCTTCTAAGCCCCGGGGGCTTCCCCAGGCCAGGCTAGGGCCCTGAACCCTCCCGCCCTGCTGCCTCGCTTCCTTTATAAAGGGACCCAGGCGTCCCGGCCCAGGAAGCCCAGCTCATAGCAGGTAGGGGCCCCTGGCTGAGACACTCCTGAACCCTGAACCATTCCCCCTGACCCTTAAAACCCCCTGATTCCACATTCCCTCACCATAACTTCCTGGTTCTGTTACTTCCACCTGCACCTCTCTAGGTCTGCTTTGGGCTCCAGCTCTACCTCATTCTTTCTGGGTTTCTGACTTTCTCTCTGTCAGTCTCTTTCTGTCTGCTTCTGTTTCTGTTCCTCTCTACCTGTTTCTGTTTCTCTGTCTCATTTCTCATTTCTGTCAGTTAGTCTCTCTCTCTCCGCACTTCTGTTTTTCTCTCTACATGTGTCTCTGTCTTGGTACCTCTGTCAGTTTCTTTATGCCAGCATGTTTTCCATTTCTTCCCATTTCTGTCTCTGTTCTCATTTTCCATTTCCTTTCCCTCTTTCTCCCCCTCCCTGCCACCCCCCACCCCATTTTCTCCACCCTGGCCCCTTCTCCACTTTCTCTTTCTCCTCAGGTTCTCCCCATGACCTCATCTGGAGTCCTGTGCCTCCTGGGGGCACTGAGCCTCCAGGTGCTTTTGCTACAGCCACCAGTGGCTCAGGTGAGAGGCAACAGGACAGCGAATGATTTGGGGGTCAGGAGCTTAAAGGAGCAAGAAAGAAATCTTGGCTCTCTGGTGCCTTCTTAACCATGTTCTCTCATAGGGGGCTCCCAGTCCTGATAACTCCCACTCATCTAGCCCAGCCCCACCACAGACAGCTCAGCATCTCAGCCAGAAGAGCCTCAAAAGAGACAGCCTCAAACCAGCTGCCCACCTTGTTGGTAAGAACCTAAGTGTTACACCTTCTCCACTTCCCCTATAGACTCAAGCATCCAGCTCCAGCTTTTCTCCCCTTAGTGAGCTGTGCATCTGTTCTCTAGCCCCATAACACTCCCTGACTTCTGTGTCTCTCCCCTAGGAGATCCCAGCATCCAGGACTCTATACATTGGAGGGCAAGCACAGACCATGCTTTCCTCCAAAATGGCTTCTCTCTAAGCAACAACTCCCTGTTGGTCCCCACAAGTGGCCTCTACTTCGTTTACTCCCAGGTTGTCTTCTCAGGAACCAGCTGTTCTGAGGTTACTCCCACCCTACTCTACCTGAGCCATGAGGTGCTCCTCTTCTCTTCCAAGTACCAACTTCATGTGCCCCTCCTGAGTGCCCAAAAGTCTGTGGGCCCAGGGACTCAAGGACCCTGGATGAGATCAGTCTACCAAGGAGCTGTGTTCCTGCTCACCCAGGGAGATCGGCTGTCTACTCATACAGATGGTGTCTGTCACCTGCTCCAGTCCCCTAGTAGTGTCTTTTTTGGGGCCTTTGCACTATAGAGAAATAGAAAAATAAAGAGGAAAATGGCTTCACAGTTCACCACCATGCCCCTTTCCTCTATTCCTATAGTTTCAAGGGTCTGCACCACTATTCCTTGCCTCCACCATTGCTTCAGTTTCTTTCAAATATTTCCCTTCTCTGCAACCTCCAGAGATGGAATTCTGGGTGGTTTGAAGGCACCCCAGGATGGGGGTTAGAGTGAGGGCAACCATATATACCACCACCCCTGACCCACTGCCAGATGTTGGACTGGGAATTTCAAGTCTAGCCAGAAATACCCAGATAAAAGTAATTTGATTGGCTGACTGGTAGTCTGAGTGGGGTTTAAGCTTGGCCATGAAAAAAGAAAGAAAGAGTATGTGGGGTGGGTATCAGGGGTTGGTTGGGACAGGGAACGGGGAAAATTATTTATGAATGGTGATTATTAAGTTATTTATTTATAAAGAAACTGAGAATGGGAAGAGGGAGATAGAAAGGTAGAAAGATTTCTCAGGAAGATATATCAGGCACACACAGAGGCAAAATAGAGGAAAAGTATTAAAGAAATTAGGGCAGGAGGGAGGTGGTTTACTTAGGAGAAGGGCTTGTGGAAATGGGGATAGCAGAGTGCTAGGATCCTATCTGGACCTATGTCCTCAGCAAAGTTCAATAAATATTTTTCCTCTGAGATGTCTGTCTGTCTGTCTGTCTGTTTAAAGGATGGGGTAATATGGGGGTCTTTGTGTAGGGGGACACAAAACGGGAAGATACTAAGAACCATGTTGGAAGGGAAGGATACATGATGAAACATGAGGCAATTGGGGAGAAAAATACATAAGGCCATGGAAGAATGAAAGTAATATGGGGGGCTTAGAAGACTTGAGTGATAAAGGTGTGTGTGGAAGGTGACATCAAAGAATATAGGGGGCTTCTGAGAAGATAAGGATGCTCTGAGGGGGTCATGGAGGACTTGGGGAACCTACCTCAAGGAACCTGTAGGCCAAGAATGAAACCCAGGATGGGAGTCCAGAGGTCAGAATGAAAGAAGAAGGACCTTCCCAGGCCTGGTTTCACCCACTTTGGGATGTCCCTATTCCTTTCAGACATTCAGATCCCAAACCCCAACTTTCTCCCTTCTCCTCTCTTCTCAAGGGAGCTCCAATCCCAGAGTCCCAGACATCTGAATTTGGAAACACTAAGCTCGACACTTAAGCCCCAGTCTTTCTTGAATGGTGTCTCAAGATCCACGGGGCCAGAGTCCTGGGGGAATTAGAATTGGGAATCAGTTCAGGACACTTTCTCCCCTAGAATCATCATTGAGGTTAAGGGGAGTGATATCCCTGTACTCTTGGGTTTCCTCAAGTCCAACTTTCCAATACCCACCCCTATTGGGAGGAAGAAACTGAGAGGAGCTTGGGGACAGTCCACAGGGCCCCACTACAGCTTCCTTCAGATGACTTCATGGGTTTCTCCCCCAGGGAAGTTTTCCGCCCGCTGGGTGAGAGAGCCTTCTCCCCCGCCCTCCTCACACCCTCCCCTTGGGGCATATAAAGGCAGCTGCTCACTCACCCAGTTGACAGAAGTTGCCTTACAGAGAACATCAAGGGACTAATCAGAGAGGGAGAAAGACTGCTCCAGGCTCTCTGAAATTCTTTCACCCCTTAAAAAACACCCAAGCCACTGGGTACTCTCTCTCTGTCCCCTGGGTCATTTGCCTCTCTGCATCAAGGAACTATAAATTTGGACTTCAGCCTCTCCCAAGCAATACCACTGGAAACTGAGCAGCTCCACAAAACAGGAACCATGAGCACAGAGACCATGATCCGAGACGTGGAGTTAGCAGAAGAAGCACTCCAAAGGAAGGCAAAGGGGCCCCAAGGCCCTGGACGCTACCTCTGCCTCACACTTATCTTCTTCCTTCTTCTTGCTGGGGTCACCATTCTCTTCTGCCTGCTGCATTTCGGGGTGATTGGACCCCAGAAAGAAGAGGTGAGAGACAGATAATGTTTTCTAATGCTTCACAAATACTTAGCCATAGAAACAGGAACAGAGAGGGATTGGGGGAGCCAGTATAGATGGGAAAAGAAAGATAAGGAGATAAAGAAAGAGAGGGAGAAACATGACAAGAGATAGAGGGATGGGGAAATTGCAATAAAGAAGACAGATGGAGAAAAGAAAGATAGAGAGTGATAAAGAGAAAGGAAGAAAGGGGAGAGAAGAGCTAAAGAGAGATAAATGGGGAGATACTTAAAAAAACAAAGAGAAAGATGAAATTGGGAGAGAGATATGAGGGAAATGAAACGAGATGAGAATTATGAGAGGGATGTATAGGGGCACCATTATAGCCTCTCTTCTTAACTCTCTTTGTTCATAATTTATCATTGACCTTTTCTTTCTTTTCTAGGAGTCTACAGATGCCTTTCTTGGCATGAAACCTCTGACCCAGAGAGTCAGTAAGTATCCCCTGTTGATGATCCCCATCTCCTAAACCTTGATTTCCAAGAGGGACATATCTGGGAGGAGGTTGAGAACAGGGATGGGAGAACAGTTCTTAGGGGAGAGGAAGCATCTCTGAATTTTGATTTCTGGTGGAGGGGAAGGGAAACAAAAGAGAGCTAAAGCTCAGTTTTAAACTTTCATTTCTTCCTTCTGTTTTCTCCCCATCCCAGGATCACATCAGACTGAAAGTAACAAGCCTGTAGCTCATGTTATAGGTAAGAACTTGAAACTTTGGAACTGAGGCCAAGTGGGAATCAGGGGATGGGCTGGAAGTCAATATGGAATTTTAGGGATAAAGCAGAACCTATGGGGGAAGAAATATTGGGAGGGAAGGAAGAGGGAAAGGGTGGAGAAGAAGATGGCTAGAACTGGAAGAACAGGATGAAGAGAATAGAAAGAATCAAGGGATAGGATTCTATGGGGATGAATAAACCTGAGTGACATGACATAAAGAATGTCTTGAACTTTAGAAATGAGATGTGGGGAACAAAGTTTGGGGAATAAAATGTAGAAGATGAAACTCGAAACATGTGGACTCAACTTTTCCTTCCTCTTTCCCTACAGCTGATTCCCAGGCAGTAGGGAAGCTCCAGTGGTTGCGTAGGCGTGCCAATGTCCTCCTGAGCAACGGCATGGATCTGGAAGACAATCAGTTGGTGGTGCCATCCCCTGGGCTCTATCTGGTCTACTCCCAGCTCCTTTTCAAGGGTGAAAACTGTGCCAATGGACCCCTGTTCCTCTCTCATACCATCTCTCGGATTACACCCTCCTACGAAAATAAAGTCAACCTCCTTGCTGCCCTCAAGAGTACATGCCAGAAGGCAGCACAAGGAGCTAGGGAAGCCAGTCCCTGGTATGAACCAATCTACCTAGGTGGTGTCTTCCAGCTTGAGAAAGGTGATAAACTCAGTGCTGGAACCAACTATCCAAACTATCTTGACTTTGCTGAGCCTGGCCAGGTGTATTTTGGGGTCGTTGCCCTTTGAGAGAAGCATGGAAATCATACCCCTGCCCCCATGCCCTTCCTCACTCCTCATTCACTTTTATCAATCTTCCTCCATGCCCCTTTAGTGCCTTCCTTTTCTGGGCCCGAAAATTGGTTTAAAGACTTGGAACTAGAATTTAGAACAATTTAGAATATGACAAAGGACATTGAAAAAACAAGGGTCAAAAGAGTCCAAGTAGTAATAATAAAGCGGTATTGGCTATATGTCAAGGATTGTAGAAATTCAGGGTCCAGAGTAACATAAAAATCCATCGAGAAATCCATATGCTGAAACAAATTTAGAACCCGGGACCTAGAGCAGAGTGCCTAGCACAAGAGTGAGCGCCAAGCCCTGAAGCCTGACCTGAGGGAAAGAGCCCTCTTTATTTCAGAATGCTCCCTGAGGCATCTGTCTGATCTAGACACTGAAAGGCATCAAAACCCAGATCCTCCCTGTTCTATTTATTAGAATGCAGGAGCCTGGCTGCTTGCCCCCTGCGGTGGCTTCTCTTATTTATGACGAGACAATATGTTTATTTATTTATTTATTTGTGTATTTATTATTTATTTATTTATTCTTGAGTAGATTTATTAGGGAGATTAGCAGTCATGGGGGACCTAGATGTTGAGGTTTCCCCAGCTCAGGAGTATTTTCTGTGAAAATGGAGCAAAACCAAAGGGTACTTCTGTCCTAGCCCTTTGCCTACCCTACCATCTTCTTATTTAAAAACAATGTATCTGATTTTGTTACATTGCTGATCTAGTGGCTCTATGTCGCTGTGTCTCTGAACCTCTGCTCCCCAGGGGAGCCGTGTCCGTAAGCACCCTATTTGTCAGTGGTGAGAAATAAACTTTGCTTTGAAAATACTTGGAATTTGATGAGATCGTTATTTCTTGCTTATTTATTAAGTGTTGAAAGTGTTTGGGAGATCACAGTACATTGAATGATTCAGTTGTCTTATTTCCTCTCTCTGCCTCATTCCAAGTTTGCTTCCCAATTCCTTCTCCCCAGGACGTGAGAGCCTTCTCTACAATCCCTTCCTCATCTCTAGTCCTTAGGTTCCAAGATTGGAGAATCCAGGAAATCTCACAGAGATAAAGACTGGAAAAGCGTCTTTATACCCTGATACTTAGAGACAAAGATAGCTTCCACCTTTACCAAGCCAATTGAGACCATCCTACAAGAGCTTCCTCAATACTACTCTTCAAAAGTTCCAATTATCATTGCTTACCTTCTCCTCCTTTCATCCTTCTTCTCCAAAGGGTCATATTCCTACCCGTACCTTGCCCTGGTGCCCCCTACCTCCAGTACCCATCTGCTTGACTCCTTCCAAACTCCTACAAACACGCTCAGGTCCTCCCAATCCTACAAAAATCTTCCCTTGACTCTTGACCATTGATCCCATCCCTCCATTTCTCTACCAACTTCTTGAAAACTTCATGTATTCCCAGAGTCTCCATTTCTTCCACCCATACTTTCCTAGATCCCATGCAACTAGCTTGTGTTCCTGTGTTCCCGTCTTCTCATCTGAAATAAACTTTTCTTCTTCAGTATCAATAACGAAAATTTCTTTAGTCTGGGAAAGCAGGAGTCTGTGGAAGGAGAAGGATCCCATATCAGAGGAAGAGAGGAAATGAGGTTCTGTATGTATTGGGAAAGTTCTCATATTAAAGAGAGAGATTATGATGTGTTGTCATCCCACATGATGTCAATGAAACATCTGCATCTCCACAAAGTGACTTTCTTCCTTGCCCTGGAATTTTTCAAGTGTTACCAACAAAGAGGAAGTGTGCTATTTTGGAGAGAGCATTAAGCAGAGTCAAACACCTGGCCTAGACACTTATTATGTGACCTTAGACAAATCATTAATGTCTCTGTATCTCAGTTTCTTAATCTGTAAAATGAGGGAGCTGAACTAGATCACATAGCAACTGTCATTGCCCAACTCATAACCAAAAGGAATTGCCTCTAGAATATATTTGACAAGGGGTCAACATTTAACCTCTCCTTGGAAAGGAAGGGGAATGCCCCACCTCTCAAGGGAGACTGTTCCACTTTTGGACAGCTCTTGGAAGTTTTCCCGAAATCAAAACAAAATAATGGCCTCTTTAATACTACCCCACCTGGCTCTGCTCCTGGTTCTGCCCTCTCAGGTCAATCAGAACAAGTCCAATCAATCCCTCCTCCACTGAACAATCTTTCATTTACATGAAGAGAGCTATCACTCTATCACATCCACCTCCCCAGGAGTCCTTTTTTTTTCTCCAAGCTTCTTCAAACGAATGTCTCTAATTTCCTTTCTAGTCTTAAATCCTATGAATATCTATGAGAGTGGAGCCAGGCAAAGGAAACCATACCTAGAGAATTGGGAATTTCCAATTCTGGGCATTCCAATTGCTATCAGGGGAATTCCCCACAACTCAGGTGAAGTTTCCAGATTTTGTGGCCTGAGAGAGCAGGGGAAGGGCACATTCCCTTTGACCTGAGTCACAGTCAAAGAACTTCCAGGGAGTCAGGTGTCCAGTCACCCAATTTCCCTCCCCCACAGTCTCCTTTCAGGAATCTAGGTTTCCTGCACTCCCAGCTTTCCCTTACCTTTCCTGTTCTCTGAGGAATGAGGCTAAAGAGATTTGAGGAAATCAGAACCAGAGCAACAAAGGCTATTCTGAAAGAGAACCTGCTTCCTGTCTGGTCTCTCTGACTTGGGATACAATGGGGAAAGGAGGATGTGGAGTCAGACAGAGAGACAGAGACAAAACTATAAATGAACAGAGTTTTCTTCTCCCCACCCACTCCTACCTCCACCCTCAATTTTGCTGTATAGATGAACAAATATGTTATGTTTCTCAGGGCAACTAATTCTTTGGCGGAACGAAAGGAGTCAAGGCCCCATAAGAGAAGAGTGACCTAGATCGAGTGTTGGGTCCCCATCTGCTTCCTCCACACCGGGACTCTAAATGGGTCAATAGTGGTGGGGCGGATGCTCTTGTTATTACCCCATTTCCCCCACTCTTCCTGGAACTGGTGACCTGAGGTGTGAACTGGGGACTAGGACTTTCCATTCTACCTTGGATTTAAGAATGTTTTCCCCTGAAACTTCTTTTTTCTTTTTCTCCTTTGCCTCCCCCATGACATGATAATTTTCTCCACCCACCCACCCCTATTTTCCCTCTCTAGGACATGACAGCCTTTCCTTTCTGCTATACAGACACTTTCTCTCTAAAATAAGACCCTTCCCTCCATATTTCTTCCAACCCCTTATCTCTGGCATAAAAGTCCTGGTCCCAGAGCTCTTCAGGGGAAAGAAACATCATCTAACTACCAATTATACCAAAACCCTCCCCTTGATGGAAGAATTTTGCCAAAACACATATAGTTCAACTCCCCTCTTCCTCTTTAGTCTTTAGTCTTCCAAGGCTAAAAAAAAATTTGACTATTTTTACTGCAGGAAAAAAAAAAGGCTGATTTAGGGATGCTATAAAGAGAGTGGAGGTAAGGACAGAGACTAATGATGTTGCTGGAGTGTCTAAGTCCCTCTGACTGGCTGTTCTCCTTTTTCTCGAATTTCTCAAACTATTCCTAGGATAGAAACTACAGACAGCAGGTCAGACTTCTTGACAAAAAAAGGGGTGCCAGGCTGGGGTGGGAGTAGCTTTACAGAGTGTTGTGAAGATGTTTTAAAATTTAGCAGGAACACTTCCCTTTACCCTCAGTCTGAGATGGCATATGATACAGAGGAAAGGGCATTGGATTTAGAGCCAGAAGACCTGGGTTTGAATCTCGTCTCTCCCACTTACTACCTGTGTGGCATTGGGTAACTCACTTAACTTCTTTGTACCTTGATACCCATGTCAATGAAGGAGTTGGACTAGATTATTTAAATCCTAAATCTATGATCAGGCTGAGTAGAGGAAGGGGGGTGGGGTATACAACATGGCAGTAGTGTCTTGGATGGAAATAGAGTGTGTCATGGTGTGGTGCCGAGCAAAGGAAACAGCAAAAGATAGGGCAAAGGAGGTAAAAGTCATCTTTATTGTCAGGACAAAACTTAACAAGATACTCTTGGGTTCCTTGTTCAAGAAACTCTAATACAATTATGATTTCATTTCTCCTTCCTTCCTTCCCTCCATCCACCTATTACCTCTAGGACCTACCCAAGTGACCACTTCTCCTAGGGACCCTTTACTGGTACAACTCCACCCCCACCCCCCCACCGAGTTACTGACACCCCCACCAATGAACATTTCCCATAAGATATAGGTGTCCCTTATCCCACCATTACAGCCCCAAAGAATGTCTTCCCTCTCCTGAAGTCCACCAGGTCAAGGTGACTGACATTAACATAGATCCTCTCACCACCTCGTAGCTGAACCAACCCTCCAAACCCTACAGTGGCATACCACAAAGTGCCCTGCCCAACTCCCCGGGTGTGCTGCACAAGAGTGGTCACTGTCTCAAACCCCTGAAGCAGCAGTTCTGGCTCCCCTGACCCAGAGGCCCCCCTAGCCCGAAATAACTGACTGCTGAGGGTGACAGGGACACCAGGGTCCCCAGCCTGATGAGAGAGGAACTGTTCTCCACTAGAGGGAGCTCGGCCCCTGTAACCGATGTGACAGTAGAGGAAATAAATTCCATCATGGGGAAGGGCCAGCAGCCCTTCATCCCCCAAGAATTGTGTTCCACTCTTCAGAAATGCTTCCTCATATCCTGCCACCCAGCGCAGCCCCTGACCTGATTTTGAGATACCTGTGGAAAAATAATGGTGAAATGGTGAACATTTTCTCCTTAAAAACCAGCTCTTGAGCTAAGTGATTCCTGATCAAGCAAGTTTCTTGGACACTGAGTAGGAATAGGCTGAATGGGTGGGGAAAAGGTTGGAAGATTCAGGGAAGGGTGGGAGTGGGAGGTGGGGAGAGGAGAAGAGTTCTAAACAGCCCAAGGGACTTAACATTGAGTTTTGTGACCCACAGGTAGGTCTTGGTATGGGAATACAGATCTGGGTTTATGGAAGAGAGAACCTTTACAAATTCAGGTTAGATTTTCTGGGACAGCCCAAGACCCAAGGTGCTAAAGGAATGAGAGAACCAGTAGGAGGCTAGGATGTAAGTCTAGGGCAGTAGGACAGAAATTAATGGGAAATGGAGACCGGAAATAGGATGGACACCACTAGGGAATAGGAACAGAGAAAAAAGAGAATAGGAAAGGATCCGGGAACCGACTGAGGAGTGCGGACGTAAGACAACGGTAAATGAAAAATTAAGCCAATTGGGAAAGGGAAGGGGAGACAAAGAGCCCCATGGAAAAGCCAGTGAGGTAGGATGGGTTTTGACTCCAAGTCAGGTTTACTCTACATTCACTCCAGGTTTACCTCAAATTTCATCAAGTTCAAGCCTATCTCCACTTCCCTAGGTGAATCCAGGTTCTTACCTATGAGGTGTGCAGCTGGGGGAATGGAACTGAGATCTGGTCTGGACTCTACCGGCAGCTTACGGAATCCTAGAGAGAAAGAGAGAGGAGGGTGGGAGTGGGGGGAAATTGAAGGGTTGGGAGAGTCCTTGAAGGAATCAAGATTCTGAAGATCATGAGCTAGATAGCGTTCGTGAGATGAAAGGAAGTAGGAAGAAGGAGCTGGGGCCACATCTGGGAACCACCCTTACCCAGTTGCTGCAGCAATTGTCCTCCTGGACCAGAGGGATCAGCTACCTGGGTGGGGAGACAGTGATCTGAAGTTCAAACATGGCCAAGGCTACCTCCTCCTCCACTAGGATCCAAGAATTAGATTCTTCAGCTCCAGGCTCTCTTCCTCCCAGCCAACCCCCATTTCCCAGGACCAGAGAGTCACGGGAGTCAGTGTGAAAAGAGAAAGGAGGGCATAAATTCTGAGAACCCAAGAAGAGGTAGAAAAATTCAGGGTGTATAATCCACAGGTTCCAGGAAAACACAAGACAATGGATGAGGCAAGTTGGGGAGGGGGGGTTGTAGATGCTCATACAGGAACACAGAGGAATATAGGAATGCTAGATATTTCACAGAGGTGGACAGTGGGAACCTAAGACACAGAAATTCAGAAAGAAACCAGGGCACAGAAAGAGAAACAGAGATGTTCCACAACAAAGGTGTGGTTTACAGAGAGAGACTCAAAAAGCCACTGTTCACCTGTCCCCCCTGTTCTTGGGTCATCAGGGCCAACACAGTCAGGATAGTGAGCGGTACAGACAGCAGCAGAGTCCCCAACACTGCAGCTCCTACTGAGGCCAGCAAAAGGCAACCCTTCCTGTTAGGTCCACCAGCACGGGTCTCCAGCCCAGGAGCCCCCATTGATGCACTGAACTAGGGCCTGAGCCAGAGAGGAGGGTCTTTCATACCTCAGGGGTGGGGTTACCATCACCCCACACACAAATACCATGTACACACCTGTCTGGGACTTTCCAAATACCCCTCCTCTCATCATGGTTCCTCCCCCCCAACCCCCAACCAAGTTTCCTGTTTACCCAGAGGTTGGGCAGAGCTACTAGACGCCTAGATTCTCTGAAGTCGGGAAGGAGATAGGCTGCTGTATAGCTTGATGCCTGGGTCTTTTAGGGGAATGGGCACTGGGGGAGGGGAAGAGAAAAGAGATAAGGTTTGTATGCCTGTATCCTTATATGCCCAGAGGAAGCATCCTAACCTAAGGCGTGGAATATAGACAGATCCTTCACATCTCCTTGTCAATACCCTAAATCTGTCTTGGTAATGAATGTTGGATGGCAGGGCTCAGTCCCAGTCACAATAAAATGTAGCTGAGGCAGATGAAGAGTTACTAAGGAGTATATCTAAAGAGATAAGCAGTCAGTAAGTATTTACTAGTACTAGATGCTATGGGTATGTAAAATCTAATATACAGTCCCTGCCCTCAAAGGGCTTACAATCTATTGTTAAGTGCTAAGGTTGGGTGACAGATAGTAACATGTATAAAACTAACACATAACATAGGACATCGTACCAAGGGAAAGGTGATGACAAAAATACCTAACAAAAAGCACAGAGCTCTTTCCCTACAACCATCCTGTGAGGTGGATACTACAAGTTTTTTCGCCATATTACAGATGAAGAAACAGGTTCTGAGACCTTAAGGGGCTTGTCCTTGTCAGATAGCAAGCAAGTATGTGGTGCAGAATTTGAACCCAGGTCTTTTGATTCCATTTCCAACTCTCCTTAAAGAGGTTGCCTGCTCTGAATTTGAAACCAGAAAACCCGAGTTGGAATCTTTGATCTTCTATTTATTAACTGAGACCTTGAACAAATGATTTCTCCTTTCTCTGAATCTCAGTTTCTTCATCTGTGAAATTAGGATAAGATTTACATTTCCTTCTTCAATCACTTGGTTATTAAATATCTACTACACGTTTATTATGTGCCATACTAAGCATTAGGGATAAAAATATAAAAGTGAGACTGTCCCTGTGCTGAAGTAATTTACATTCTACTAATGGGTTACAATATGAGTACATAGAAAGGAAGGAATAAGCATTTGCACAGTACCTACTATATGCCAGGCATTGTGCTGGTGCTTTACAAATATTTTCTCATCTGATCCTCACAACAACCTTTAGAGGTAGGTGCTGTTATTATCTCCATTTCACAGTTGATGAAACTGAAGCAAACAGAATTTAAGTGACTTGCCCAGGATCAGAAAGCTAGTCAGTGTCTAAGGCTGGATTTGAACTCAGGTCTTCCTGACTCCAGGCTTCCACTCCATTCTACTCCACCCTGACTCCAGTGCTCTGTCCACTGTGTGGTATACACAATAATAGGGGAGGGGGAAGCTGACATCTAGGGAATCAAGAAAGGCTTCTTGAAAGAGAAGGCTTGATAGAGCTGAGCCTTGAAGGGAGCTAGAGGCTGCAGGAGGCAGAGGTGAAAAGGGAGGGCATTCTAGACATGGAGGTTCTCTCTGTTTGTCCTTCAGGGAAATGATGACATGACTTGCAGTCGACTTTGATTTGAGTGAGGGAGGGCTGTGCAAGATGACCAGACATGGAGGACAATTTGTGCAACGGCCTAGAATCAGAAAATGACATGAAGAACACCAAGTCAGCCAGTTAGACGGGAGTATAGAATTTGTGAACAGGAATAACAGTTAATCAACCCAGAAAAATGGACTGGAGTCAGACTATGAAGAACTCTAAAGGTTAAAAGAATTTGAGTTTTGCCCTCAAGCTTGGGGAACCACTGAAGCTTTTTTTTTCTGGTTATTTAATTAACATTAATTTTTTGAAAAAAATATTTATTTTTACTTTTCAACTTTCATTTCCATAAGATTTTGAGTTCCAAATTTTCTTTCCCTCCCTCCCGTTTCCCACCCCAAGACAGCATGCAATCTGATATACATATACATTCATATTAAACATATTTTCACATTAGTCATGTGTAAAGAAGAATTAGAACCAATGAGAGGAACCCTGAGAAAGAGGAAACAAAAAAAGAGAGAGCTAATAATATTCTTTGATTTGCATTCATACTCCATGGTTATTTTTCTGGATGTGGATAGCATTTCCCATCCTGAGTTGGAGTTGTCTTTTGGAGTTGTCTTAGATTCTTGCGCTACTAAGAAAAGATAAGTCTATCAAAGTTAGTCATCACACAATGTGGCTATTACTATATACAATGTTCTCCTAGTTCTGCTCACTTTGCTCAGTATCAGTTCATATAAGTCTTTCCAGGTATTTCTGAAGTCTGCCTACTCATCATTTCTTATGGAGCAATAATATTCCATTACATTCATATACCACAACTTGTTCAGTCATTTCCCAATTGATGGGCATCCTCTCAATTTCCAATACTTGGCCACCACAAAAAGAACTGCCATAAATATTTTGGCAGATGTGGGTCTTTTTCCCATTTTTGTGATCTCTTTGGGATACAAACCTAGAAGCAGTATTGCTGAGTCAAAGAGTATGCATAGTTTTATAGTCCTTTAGAGTGTAGTTCCAAATTGCTCTCCAGAATGGTTGGATCAATCACTGAAGCTTCTTAAGTAGAGGAATGAACTTCAGGAATGTCAGTTTGGCACCTGTGCAGAGGATGGTTTAGAGAGGACAGAGATTGGTGGTAAGAATACTAATTAAGAGACTATTGCAATAGTCCAGATGAAGGTTTGAAGAGAGATGATGAGGGTTTGTTGTGTATGTAAAGAGAAAGGGATGAATGTAAGAGGTATTGAGTTAGTGGAACTGACAAGGTGTGGAATAGCTTGGATGTAGGATAAGAATGGAAGTGAAAAGTAGAAAATTACACATAGATTTTGAAACTGGGTAACTTAAAGAATGGTGGTTCCTTTAATAGACAGAGGAAAGTTATGAGAAGGGGAGGAAAGGAAGGGAAGATAGGAGGAAAAATAATGAGTTGTGTCTGAGACATGTTAAACGTGCAGAAATAGCCTTCAGGAGAGAGATGTATAAATATGGGAGTCATATGCAAAAGAGATAGCTATTGGAATCCATGGGTTATTGATGAGAGCACCAAAAGAGAGAATGTAGAGAAAAAAGATAGGAAAACCCTAGACAGAGGCTTGGGGTATACTCATTCAATAAGAGACAGCATGGTGATATGAAGGACAGAGGATTAGGTTGATAGAGATTCATGATAGAGCAATGCTATAAAACCCAAGGAGGAGAAAGTGTCCAGAAGGAGATGGGCCATCATAACATTGTCAGATACTGACAGTGGTCAGAGAGAGGTCACAAAGGATGAGGTCTGAGAAAAGGCCACTGGATTTGTCAATAAAGTGATCGCTAGTGACCTTGGAGAGAGCAGTTTTAATTGAGTAGTAGGGATAGAAGCCAGGAAATGAACAAGAGATTTAAAATGGAAAAAAGTGGCATAAGAAGTTTTCCTTATAAGGATTATTTTAAGGAAAACATGTTTTAAGTCCCAAAGTGCTGCACTATTATGACTGGTGGTCATACTACGTTCTCATATCCTAATTAATATTTTCTCCAGTATCATGTAATTTGGGGAACAAAATGAGGAAAAATAGTCTCTGAAAATGACCATCCTCTTCTCCTCCTTCATCTTCCATTGCTCATGGAAGACAGGTCTGCCTTTGCCTTTTGACTTTTTTCCCTATAGACTTGGAGCTTCAGAAAGGCGAAACTACCACTGCTGATGCATCTGAACCAGACTTATGGGGGAGAAGAGACCAAGGTCCAGAGAACAGCCAGTCAAGAACCAATGTGCAGAAACAGCAACCAAGACATTGTGAAACATCTGGACTGGTAAGAAGACAAGGAGATTGACCCATCTCTTGTCACTCCCTCAAGTTACTTCAGTGTTCTCACTCTTCTAGACCCAGACCTAGAGCTGGGTCCTGAACTCCATTCCCCTTATCCATTGTCCATGAATCTTTGGGTTTGAAAGGAAGTTCTAGTATATGGCATATGTAACATGTGTAAGGGTACTGAAATTTTTCCCCTTGTAACTTTACTAAGTTAAATAAACTTTATGGCTGCAGAAAGTTGATTGACTGGGCTTTATAAACGAAGAGGGTCATTCAGATGGAAGAAAGAAAATCTCAGATACAAGGTGGGGCATAGCAAGCTAGAGATTTTCCTATTTTAATAATCCTGAAAATATTCTATAACAACTACTGAGGTAAGTTCATTAAATGGTGGTGGTGGTGGTGGTGGTGGGTGTGTGCATGTGTGTGCATGTATGTGAATGTGCATGTGTGTGTGTATGTGTGTGAGAGAGAAGGAGGATGAGAAGGAGGAGGAGGAGGAAGAGGAGGAGGAGAAGGAGAAAGTGGACAATCCATCCAGTACAATAGCTTGTTGGAAGTGGGAGGGGATTCTGAGATATCATGGGATATTTCAGAGGAAGACTTTTTCATTTTAGGCAGTGAGCAGTGCAACTCTGATAGGAGCACTTGGATTGAAAAGATTGCCATCTGTTAGATAAATTATATATCACATGCACTCTTTGATTTGTGGTAACTAGGTGGCATATTGAATAGA
The DNA here is from genome assembly GCA_028646515.1 of Pseudochirops corinnae. Taxonomy (NCBI): domain Eukaryota; kingdom Metazoa; phylum Chordata; class Mammalia; order Diprotodontia; family Pseudocheiridae; genus Pseudochirops; species Pseudochirops corinnae. The sequence continues at coordinate 180,928,420 of CM053586.1, forward strand.
GTGCCAGGCCTGGAGTCAAGAAAACTCATCTTCACAAAGTAGAGAATGGAACAAGTGGAGGGCAGGATAGGAGGGAGGGAAATATAGTCAGTCTTTCACAATATGTCCATTGTGGAGATGTTCTGCGTAACTACACATGTACGGCCTGTATTGAATTGCTTGTCTTTCCAGTGGGGGTGGGTGACAAGGGAGGAAGCTATAGACTCTGGAGTTTAAAGTTCTAAAATCAAATGTTAAAATATGTGTATATATATAATAATTATTATTATTATTATTTACATGCAACTGGGAAATGTGATATGCAGGCACTGGGGTAGGGAGATCCATCTTGCCCTACCAGAAAGACAGAGGGTGATGGGGGAGGATATAGGAGAGAGCAGATTGGGGAAGGGGGTATACAGTGGGATCACTGTTTTGGGGTGGTGGGTAGGGAAAGGACGGGGAGAAAATTTGTAACTCAAAATCTCATGGAAATGAATGATATAAACTAAAAATAAAAGTTAATTTTAAAAAAAGGCTCATCTTCCTGAGTTCAAATCTGGTCTTAGAGAATCACTAGCTGTGTGACCCTGAGCAAGTCACTTAACCCTGTTTGCTTCAGTTCCTCATCTGTAAAATGACATGGAGAAGGAAATGGCAAACCGCTCCAGCATCTGCCAAGAAAACCCCAAATAGAGTCATGAAGAGTCGGACACAACTGGAAAATGACTAACAACTCCTTGATTAGTGTAGCAATCCTCTAGCATATTTAAGGAAGACAGTGCCCAAACGGGTTGCTGGTACTACAGCAGCAACCCAAATGTCATATGGAGTTCTTGAAAGGGGTTCCATTAGAACGCAGTCAACACCTGTGTCACATGATTACTAATAGTATTAAACTTCAGCACCCTTTCTGACACATAGTAGGTGCTTAACAAATACTTGTTAATTGATGGCCTGATAAGAGGGAGACAGAGAAGTAGATTCAGTTTTTTGAGACAATGACCTGTATTAAGCCTAATTGATTGGCAGAGGAAGAGAAAGAATTCCTCAGAAGGGAAGGGATGAAAACCTGGGCATTCGTCTTCCCCATCGTTTAGTCAAGTACTCCTCTGAATAGTGCCCTCTGGTGGTAACTTAGGAGAAAGAAAAGGAAGGAGCAAACGCAAGGTATACTTTCCACTCATCACCCCACAGAGAGCTCCAAGGCCAAAAGGAGTAGGCTGCTTGGAGGTCTTGATCCTCTCAAGACTTGGATGTAAAAGATGTGTGTCATGGGGAGGAGGATTGTGGGGGAGTCTGATCTATATAGAAGGGAATATGATCCAACCCCAAACCCCACAGCTCATCTTCCTCTCTCTGAGTGTTTTAGGATGATCTACAATGGGAGACTGGGTGGAAAGAGGGAGAGGAATAATAGTCTTCTGTTCTGCCCCAGGAAGCAAAGCTCATTCTGGAGTCTACATTTTCCAGGTCAGAGACCCTTGGTAGTTGCAAAACTGGATCTCTAAGGGAGGTAGGGATTAGAAAGAGGAAGGATGGACCAGGACAGATACTATAGGGTCAGATGGCTAACTTCTCAAGAGCATCATGACTGAAGGGCCAGCCTAAGGAGGGAGAATTGTTGTCTGAGAGTCTGGACATCTGGGTCCCTTGAGGTAAAAGAGACTAGAATGGGTAGTGGGGTTTGGGAAGGTGGAGGAAGTTCCTCTTAAATTCTTCTTAAGTTCCCTCAAATTTTAAAAATCATTATCCTTTTTCCCACTCTTTGCCCTCCCCCACTGGACAGTAAGTATTTTCACCCTGCCCCCATCACAATGTAGAACTCATGAGTTCCCAGTTCCCAAGATCCGGTCAGTTATGTTTGGCCCTGGGGTGGAGTCAATGGCCCCATTACTCTGAAACAGGAACCAGTGGTTGGAGGACAGGAAGTGTAAGGGCAGAAACCACGGGGCCAGTTACAGGCAGCCCTCCTCTCTTCCTCTCCTCTCTACCCTCAGCTGTGTCTGTCTCTGGGGACCAGTTTTTCCTATCAGTCATGTAGGGCAACCCCTACTTTTAAAAAATTTTTTTGATGAACAGAAATTTGTTTTCCCTCTGACTCTTTTAATTGAAAAAGAAAAAGACAATAAAAACAAAATTCTTGTAAGAAATATACATAATCAAACAAAACAAATTTTCATATTGGCCAGATCAAAAAAATACATGTCTCCTTTTGCATAAAGAGCACATCATCTCTCTGCCAGGAAGTAGGGGGCATGTTTCATTATGAGTCCTCTGGCATCATGGTTGGTCATTACATAAATCAGAGTTCTTAAGTCTTTCAAAGTTGTTTGGTTTTAGTTGCTTAATTATTGTTATTATGTAAATTGTTCTTCCCTTTGACCCAGCAATACCACTTCTGGGACTGTATCCCAAAGAGATCATACAAGTGGGAGGAGGACCCGTATGTACAAAAATATTTATAGCAGCTCTCTTTGTGGTGGCAAAGAATTGGAAATCAAGGGGATGTCCATCAATTGGGGAATGGCTAAACAAGTTGTGGTATATGAATATAATGGAATACTATTGTGCTATCAGAAATGAGGAGCAGATGGACTTTGTAATAACCTGGAGAAACTTATATAAACTGATGCTGAACGAGGAGGGCAGAACCAGGAGAACTTTGTACACAATTACAGACACAGCGTATGTGTGACAACTAACTTTGATAGACTGGGCTCCTCTCAGTAATGCAAGGTTAGAAGACAACTCCAAAAGACTCATGATGGAAAAGGATGTCCACATCCAGAGAAAAGAATTACAGAGTCTGAATGCAGATTGAAACAAACTTCCTGCTTTCTCTTTTGTGTTTTGTTTTGTTTCTTCTTTCTCATTGTTTACTCCATTGATTATAACTCTTCTTTACAACTTGACTAATGTTTAATTTGAAGGTATTTGTATTAATACAAATTGCTGCCATGGAAGGGGGAGGAAAAAAAGGGGGAGAAAATTTGGAACTCAAGGGATTATGGAATTGAATGTTGTAAACTAAAAGTAAATAAATAAATTTTTAAAAAAAGAAAAAAATAAGTTGTTCCCCATATTTTGCCCGCTTCTGTATCAGCTCGTACATGCCTTTCTGGGTTTCACTGAAACTGTCCCTTTTATAATTTTTTATGGCACAATAGTATTGTGTTACACTCACATATGGTAATTTGTTGAACCATTTCACAATTGATGGACACCTCTTAGTTTCCAGGTCTTTTCTACTATAAAAAGGGCTGCTAGAAATGTTTTCGTACATATGACTCCTTCCTCTTTATCTGATCCCTTTGGGGTATATGTTTAGCAGTGATATTGCTGAATCAAAGGGTATTCATAGTTAATGACTTTTGGGGAATAGTTCCAAATTGATTTTTTAAATGGCTACATCAATTCATAGCTTCACATAGTTAATGTGCCTGTTTTCCCCTGGACCCTCCAACATTTGTCATTTTCCTTTTTTAAAATTTTTATCAACTTTACCAATCCTGATGCATGTAAGGTGGAATCTTGGAGTTGCTTTAAATTGCATTTCTTTAATTATTAGTGATTTAAAGCATTTTTTTTGGTATGACTCTTATATTTCTTAGATTTCTTCCTTTGAAAATTGCCTGTTCATGTCCATTTATCAATTGGGAAATGACTCTTATTCTTATATATATAAACCAATTCCTTATATGCTTTGGAAATAAGACCTTGTTCAGAAAGACTTGCTTCGAAGATGTTTCCTTTCTAATTTTAGCAGCATTGGATTTCTTTGTGCAAAAAATCTTAATTTTATGTAATCAAATTTTTTTTCTATTCTGTGATCTTTTCTATCCTTTGTTTGGTCGTGAACTCTTTCTCCCTTATTCACAAACCAGAAAGGTAATTTCTTCCTTGCTCTTCTAATTTGTTTATGCCATCCTTTATGTCTAAGTCACAGACCCAACTGGAGCTTATCTTATTATGCAGTGTTGGTTCATGCCTAAATTTCTTTCCAGTATTCCTAGAAGTTTTTATCAAATAATCAATTCTTACTATAGTAGCTGGGGACTTTGAGTTTATCAAACACTAGGCTACTGTGACAATCTCCTTTTGAATTACAGCTGAAGGAGCTTTCCCTGCTTCAAGAAATATGATGAAATAGCCTTCAGTATTCAGCAAGCCCTATGCCCCTTGCTCCAGATTGCTTCTCCTTTTGTGTGAGAGACATTTTTTTTTTCAACAAACCAACCATAACTTGCTGTAATAAAGCTGCCCAGTGGAACCTGGAAGACAAAATGGAGATTTTGGGTAGGAAGTAGGGGAAGGGAGGCAAAGAGAGGGAGACCTAAAAGGGAGGAGATATAAGGTGAGCTCTATGAGCTTGAATAGGAGCTAACTCTGTGATTGATACACTATCTTATAGGAACTAAAGTATTGTGAGATGTCTTTAATGAAAGTTGTACTTTCTCTAATTTGAGGGTGGGGTGTATCATCTAGATATAAGGAAGACATGGAATACTAATGCCTGCCAAATTGTTTTCTCTCCTGTAGAAATCTACCTATTGGGGGCAATAGGAGGGGTGGAGGGCCTCCTGCTTGTGCTTGTACTCATTCTGTCTGTCTGTACATACCAGCTTCGAAAAAGAGGTAAGCCTTTGAGACAGTCATAAGCAACCCTCCTCTCTCCTTTCTGTAACGATTGAAATTAAGGGAAACTGAGGCACAAAGTTCCTAGCAAATTACCAATAAAGGGATCTTTACCTCCCCAGCAAGTCAAAAGGGAGCAAATGAGGGCAGATAGATTATTTTTACAAACAAACCAGGGAGCATCCAAAAGCAAGAAGGCAACATCATAGATGGGAAAACAGTATGATTGGCTGGAGTTTGAGAATGCAGGCTAGTAACAACCCCTCCTTCCATCTTGTCACTATGGGAAGCTCACTGGGGACTGCAAGACTAGTTAGTATCACAGCAACAACAAACCAGATTTTTTTGAAGGACAGTCAATGTTACAGAGATAACAGACCAGATTCCCTGGCATCTACCTGCATCCTTCAGGGATACCAGATTACAAAAGAAAAGAACAGTGACTAGCAGGAAAACTGAACTTCTAAACTTAATTAACAGAGAAGAAAGCTGAACTTCTGAACTTAACTCACAGACAAAATAATGCGGCTTAGGCAGTATATAAAATGTAGGCAGTGATCCAGAGTAGAATCAATTTGATTTTCTTTCTCCCGTCTCTACCCTCAGCTGCATCTGTCTCTGGGGACCAGCTTTTCCTACCAGCCATTTATGGCAATCCCCTCTTTAAAAAAAAATTAAGGTGTTTTTTTTTCATGAGCAAAAATGGATTTTCTTCCGCATCCCTTTAATTGAAAAAAGACAAAGACAAAAAAACAAAACTCTTGTAACAAATCTGCATAATCAAGCAAAACCAATTCCCATATCGTCCATGTCCAAAAAATATGTGTGCTTTTTGCTTCTGCCCACACGTACACCCCACCTAATTTTCTCCAAGTGCCCTCTTCTAGCACCACAGGCCTTCTTACTGTCCCCCAGTGCCCAAGACAAGTCTTCCTGAGAGACTCAGGGTAAGGAAGTTTTCAAGCTCAGGACACCTTTTATGTGGTCACTTGGGATGTAGTTTCCCTGGATAGAAAGGTGAGGGGATTTAGTGGTCTAGAAGAAAGCTCTCTGAGAATAGAAACGGTCTGAATTTTCCATTTGTATTCCCATAGCACTCAGCACAGTGCTTGGCATATAGTAAGTGCTTAATAAATGTCTTTTATTCGTTCATAAAAAAAAGTTTGCTGAGTTGTGTCTTTTTTTTTTCTTTTTACAGTGATGAGGTCGGAGAGAAACAGGGTGAGTTCTGGGGGTCTTTTGGAGTGTGGGGAAAGGGCCTAGAATTAGAAATGTGGAGAATGGGGATAAGGTGGGAAAGAATAAAGTAAGAAAGGAACCGGTGGCATGGAAGAGAGCTGCCTCCTGACCCTCCTGACCATCTCTCCCCATTCCTTTAGGATGGTTCTTTGCAGTATCAGCTTCATTATGCATCTCTCCAGGGACTTATAGCTGACTTAAGGGAAGGACCTGGGGAAGTTCCTCAAAATGATCCCAGTGGGGACTATGCTTGCATTGAGAACAGCCGAGCCTAATCGCTACTGCAGAGAAGTTTGTACCAACAGGACCCTCGAAATAGTGATGAAGCCCATCAGGAATGCTAAGCGACAGTGGGGAGGCCCAAGCTTCAGTCTGGTGATGATCCTGCCATCTTCTTATCCTGCCCCAAGACCTCAACTAAGGGGGAAGACTCTCAGTGGACCCAATAAAGCGCGTTTTGTTTCCATCACTTTGAATGACTCAGGCCTCCCAGTGTACTGACCTACGTTCAGAACAGACACTTCCAGGTTCGAGATAGTCTTTTCCTCTTCTCCTGTCTAGGATAGGGGGTTCAATTTTCTGGTGGGAGAAAGGGTTGCAGTTTGGAAAGAAATGAAGAAGGGAATATCCCAGAACCCCGGATCTCTTCAGAAGGCTGGAGAACAGTTTCTTTGTTTACCCCCCAACCTACAAGATTTTAACAAGGTTGAGGAATATGAAGAATAGAAATATGATCCTATTGCTATAAACAAACAAATGAGTAAGTAAATCAATAAATTTTAATACATTTAAAAAATTCCCTTCAGGTAGAAACTCTGAGAGGAGGAAAGTTTTGAGCTGCACTTGAGGTTGGGACTGGGAGGAACTTAGACACAACCTGGTCCAACAACCTCATTTTATGGATTAGAAAGCTGAGTCTTAGAGATGATGGGAGGAGCCCAAGGACACAGGGCTGGTTAGTGCATCTCAGAGCCAAAATTCAAACCTAGAGCCTCTGACTCCCAAATCTGTGGTCCTCTTCCCATCAGACAAAACTGCTAACCTGAGTTCCTGATTATTAGGAACTGTTTCCCTTATCCTCCCCCAACCAACAAAACTCTAAATTCTGAGCTTGAGGGAAGGGAATTTATAGAGAGCATGGGAACAGACGAGTCTGGGGAAGAGGAGGGCCTCTAGAAGGATAAAAGGGAAAAGACAAAAGTAGATTGTGGAGAAGCTGGAGGTTTATTGGGATTCTCTTAGGAAGTTCCAGGTGTCACACTTCATTTTCAGGGCACTGTGAAAGAGGTAACAGGGTGCTCTGGTGTCCTTTAGTGATGGCGACCTAAGAGAAGAGAGATGTAGAGTGACAGAGGGCTCTAGCCCCTTATTTCTTTCCATCTCTGCTTCTCCCCACTTCTCTCTCAGCCGTCATCTTCCTTCCACAGCCATTTACATTGTTACTCACTTGTCTCTTGTAATACAGTGTGGTCCCTGTCACCACAAAGGCCAAGCTGAAAACGTAGACAGCTGCTCGAAGGAAGAGTGGGAACACCTTTGGCCAAGGAGAGCCTGGATTTGGGGAAAGAGTTAAGAAAAGAGGCCTGTGGAAAAGAATATTTTGATTGCTGAAAGAAGTTGGTGTGGTGGAGATGTAGTGAAGAAGAAAGTTCTTGCCTACCAATTAGAGCATGGGGAGAGCTATTCAGCATAGTGCCTACTCCCTGAGGTTACTCCCACTTAACACTCTATATATCTTGAATGTACATAGTTGTCTCTCCCATTAGAATGTGAGTACCTTGAAGGCAGAGGATGTGTTTTTGCGTCTCTTTGTATTCTCAGTGCTTAGCACAGTGCCTAGCACATAGTAGGAATTTCATAAACGATTGTTGACTAAGAAGGCTCATTCCCTGGAATCAAGAAAAGAAGTAAAAGAGAAAAGTGTGTGTGTGTGCGCGCGCGCGCGTGTGTGTGTGTGTGCGTGTGTGTGCATGTATGCTCACCTTCCTTCACCACCAGCCTGGTGCCTTCTCCAGTTCCGAACCCTGACCCCAATATCTCCACCTTGCACAGGTAGAGTCCAGCATCGGATAATCTGATGTCCCGTATCTGTAGCTCAACCACCCGGTCCCAGAGGAATTGGGCTTGACCAGAGCTGACTAGGCGGCCCCTGAATTCCAGTGTCTTGTTATTCACCTCCCTGTCTGGTGCTACCATATTCAAATACCAGGTGGCAAAGCCAATGGCAGGGCCTTCCTGACTGATGTTGAACAAGCAGGAGAGGAAGACGCAACCACCCTCCTGGGCCTGGATCCTGGGGGGCTGGAAGATGGAAAGAGAAGAGGAACCTGGGGGATAGACAAAGGACAATGAAGGGGAGGGTGCTTTCCTGTTCTAAGGAGAGCCGAGCCTGTAGAAAGGTTTTAACACCCCAGGAGTGGGAGCCAGTGCAGGAAAAGTCACATGATTAAGTAATTGAGGGTGCTAATGACTTGCCCCTAGATGAGCCCTAGCTTTCTTTTCCAAAGTTTCTTAATACTGCTTTTTTGAATAAGAAATTCAATTCTTTCTCCTCACCGCATTATTCTTTACTTTTCTTTACTGGTTGACCTTTTGGGGTAGTTATTTTTTAGGGAAGTTCCACAATTCATCCAGCCTTGTTGTGAAGAAGCCTAATTAATTGACGCTGGCTAATGTCTTCAGCAAAGCCCCAATATTTGATAATAAACAAATCTCACTAATTTTTCATTAATGAACAATACCAATTAATCTATATCAGGCCTGCACAACATATGGTCCACAGGCCAGTTTCATACTGCCATACAGCAACCAACCACCATCACTCTGTCTCTAGTCTAACCTATCTACACCCTGAAGAAGTTTACAAGTTGTGTGGTTCTGATCTATATACTTGAGGAACAGGACTAATTAATTAACTCTAGTGATTAAGTTCTATAGCTAAAACAGTTGATTAAATAATAGTGAACATTACTAATTAAGCCTGTTCATTTCAGAACTCTTATTGAAGCAATACGTTTATTTAAAATTAACTTCATTAAGAAAGCTACCATTCTAACTAATCATCATAACCCATTTCTTTAGATGACAGATCCACTTAATTTATTAGGTTTTTAATAAATCCTTCTCTTCCAGTTCCTTTCTCCTGTTTAGGGGAAATTGAGCTTCCTAGTAAGAAACAAGGCTTAAATGGGCCATGTTTTGGTATCTTTGGAGAAGTATCATGAAATAGCAGGAGATGGCCAGGGAACCCAGTCAGGAAATGGAGAAATTCAGAAGAAGGTAAAGAGGATGGGAGGAGGGGAAGGGGAACAGCAACAGCAAATAGCTCAAAGTCCTGGCCTGGGAGACTTAGAGGAAAGAAAGGGAAGGGAAGGAACACCATGCCCCATCTCCATGGAGGGTAGCTCCCATTCTCATTCATATAGTGCCTGTTCCCCTTCTGAGCCCAGGTATCTGGCCCATTAACCCACAGCTTTTACCTATCTATGATCCTTAGGGCCCTTGACCTTCCTTTCCCTGATCCCTGTTTCCCTTGAGCAACTCGATATCTTCCACCCTCTCACAAGGTCCCCTGCTCCCTTCAGGGAACCATCTCAATCACCTGGGCATGTAGAGAGAAAGATGAAAAGCAGTTTCCATGCCATGCTGGAGGATTTGAGAAGTGGAGGACTAGAGGGACGGAAGTGTAAATGGAAAAGGATGACCAATTTCTCAGTGACCAACCCTGTTCCTCACCGGATGGTAGGGTGGTTAAGCTTTCTGCTGCAGCATGAGGCTGGTGCTACATGTCAAGGACCACAAACACTTTAGGGTGTTAAATTTCAGAGACAGAATCAGGAAATGTAAGGCTGAGTCTCATAAGAAGCAAAGGATTAAGGAGACTGGATACATCAGTTTCTAAAAAGGAAAGTTTTCAGTGATTAGATTGGGGTAGAAGGTACAGAAAGGAACATTAGTTTCTGTATAAGAGAAAACCTCCCAAGGGGTGTATTAGAGGATGTTCCATGAAACTAGACATTTACACGTGTCCTTTAGCAAGGGGCCAGCACACTTGTCCCACAGAAAGGGGCCAGAAGGCATTTCCAGCTCCAAGGGAAGTACTTCAGTCCTTCCCAGCTACATTCATAATTGGAGTTGTTCAAGAGATAAATGGGCTGCCTCAGAAAGTAGTGGACTCCCACTGCATGATTTGGGGATGGGGGATGGTTATGGTGAAAAGTAAAAATCTGACCATGTCACTCCCCAACTCAATAAACTCTAGTGGCTCCCTATTGCCTTTAGGATAAAATACAAACTATGTTTAACTTTTAAAACCCCATACAACCTAGTCTCAAAATTTCTTTCCAGCTTCATTGGGTATTATTCCTCCTTCTTCACTGGGCAATCCAGTCACACTGGCCTTCTCATACATGACATTTCATCTCTAGTCTCTGGACCTTGACACTGGCTATCTTCTCCCTGTGTCTGGGATGCATTATCTCCTCACTTCCATCTCATAGAATTAATTCCTTTCTCTTCAAGACAAAACTCAAGTACCATCTTGTACAGAAAGTTTCTCAGATTCCCCCACCTATTAACTGCCCTGCCAAACCATCTTGTATTTAACTACTTTGTATTTATTCTCTCTAAACCAGTCTGCATATACTTACCTAATGATCTGTTCCTCCCCCTCCCCCACATTAGAAAGTACACTCCTTGAGAGAAGGCATTATATCATATTTTGCATTTGTATCCCCAGCACTAACACAGCGCTTGACACATGTAACTCAGATAATAAATGTTCATGGGGCAGCTAGGTGTCACAGTGGCTGGAATGCCCGGCCTGAAGTCAGGAAGACTCATCTTCCTGAGTTTAAATCTGGCCTCAGAAACTTACTAGCTGCAAGACCCTGGGCAAACCCTGTTTGCCTACTCCAGTATCTTTGCCAAGAAAACCCCAAATGATAGAGTGGTGCATCAGTGGAATAGATTAGGTACACAAAGCAAAGTAGTAAAAGACCATAAGTAAACTTTTGGGACAAAAACTCACTACTTGACAAAAATTGCTAGGAAAACTAGAAAACAGTATGTCAGAAACTAAGTATAGACCAACACCTTACATTCTGTACCAAGATAAGGTCAAAATGGGTACATGATTTAGACATAAAGGGAGATATCATAAGCAAATTAGGGGAGCACAAAATAGTTTACCTGTCAGATCTATTGAGAAGAGAAGAATTTAGGACCAAACTAGATAGAGAGTATTGGAAAAACAATCCTTAATATTATTTTTAACCTTTAGGGCACCTCTGCATCCACATCATTTCCACACTCAACCACTAGGCAGGAGAATTCTTTCAGGAAAAAGGGTCGAAGGTCATTGTCTTCAGTAGCTGCTTCTTGCTGTACAGGGCGAAGAGTCCATTTCAGAGGCCCAGAACTGGTTGAGCAGGGTTGGTCAGCTTGGGGGTGCAGAATACAGTGCCAGTGGAGTCCAGGGTGGAGAGAGATGGGACACCAACAGTAGGGGTTGGTATCCTAAAATCTGAAAGTAGAATTTCTGCAGGCAAGATGATACAAAGAAAACCAGGAGGTTAAACAGGCATGGACCACGTATAAGAGCAAGTAACATAATGGGTCAGAATGGGGGAAACAAGGGAGAGGAACTAGGACCCCAGGAGGAGGTATGGGGAGATACCAAGCTGGTGTGGATGTCTTACATCCAAGAGGCTGCCTGTAATATCTTTTGATGGCTCAAAGGATAAATTCCATCCAGAGTCTTCAGGGAATTGTTGGAGAGCTGTGGGGAGTAAGCTAGTATCCTGGGAATGATGGTGACACACCCAGAAATCATGTACTCTACCCTGCCCCACAGGGTACCATACTTGAATTAAGGTATTAGCTTTCCAGTCCCAAGGAAGTAGGCCTAACCCTAGGCACATGGTGGGAATCAGGAATAGGTGAGCTACAAACAGAAGTGGTTCAAGGTGGGGCCCAGAACCCAGCACAGCTAGAAAGCACACAGGCATGTCCCCACAGTGAGGGGCTTCAAGGCGTAGTCTCCTCTGATCACTCTTCTGGCTAGTCAGGCCTTGCATCTTATCTCACATCTGGCCTCCTACCTCTGGCTTGCTTCATCTGCCTCACCATTCCTGTCTGCCTCACCATCCACCCAAACGCTTTTGGGAGAGGGACAAAGGAGCTGTCCCTGCCTGATTGGGGGTGGGGAGGGGAATAAAATGAAGCTGAAGCAGTGTCCAGGGGACAAGAAGATACATGAGCATCCCAAGAGGACAGCTGATAGTCTAGGAGACACAAATCTGACAGACAAGTTCAATATGCAGGGCCCAAATAGGGAATAGAGGAAAACAAAGAAACCAAGAGAGCCCCAAGATGCTATTATTTACTTGACATACAGAATTATCTGATCTTGTTATTTTCTCAGAAGTTTCCATTCTGATTCCAGGTTTTTTTAAGGAGGATCAGATGCTATTGAGGATCCAACTCTATACATGTAAATATAAGTAAAAACACTTTGCAAGTAGAAGCTTTCTACCCTTGAGTTCAATAGTTATACAAATGAATTTATTTAAAAGAGATTGACTTTTACTCCAGTTATCATAAAAGATGGGAGGATCCATAAGTAATTAATTCCAAAACAGTGTATATCAATAAGTTGCTTATAATAAAACATGTTTTACCAGAGAACATACAATATAAACAGGTATTTTTCCACAAAAGTGACAAAACTTTGAATGAAGTTAATTTTTCCATTAATACAAAAGTATTCCATAAGTTACCTTCCTTTAAGAAATTTGCACTGAAATTATTTTCTTCAAACAGAAGATGTTTCTGATCTAGTTTCAGTAATTAACAGAATAACAGCTAGTCCCTCAGTCAGTTGCACCAATACTCAATTATTATAACATTACTTTTGACGAGATGCTTCTGTATCATTTTGGTGGGGCTTTTGTACCCCAGTTTGTAAAAATCTCACTTGTGGTTGGGTAACTATGTATGTCACATCAGTTTGTAACAAGCCTGTGCCATTAAGCTGTAAAAGTCACACTTTCCTTCAGCCATAAAGGCATTCACTCCGCTTCTCCCCCTGCCCCCAGCCTCAAAGTTTTTTCCCAAAGTCTGCTAGATAGTTTCCCATGAATCAATCACTCAAGTATTCTTAGAGAAAATACATAATGCCTTTGTTCTTAGTGGCCAGCTGCGCTTTAGAAACCTCGAGCAACTTTATCAAGGAGATAACTCCCTCCTGAGATGGTCTCTAATCAGTGTAGCTTCCAAACTTGGCACCTCCTGAAACAATCAATCCTATACTCCCAGCAGCTATGTTGGACCTATGTCATTTATCCTTGACCAAAAAGTTACCTAGTGACGCAAAAACCACACCTCTCCCTGCACGTCCCCTTGGAATTTCAAAGTGAATTATAGGCAATTAGCCTGCACAGTTGATATTAAAAATGCATGGCCCTTTAAGCATTTAACCACTCCTAGACTCCTCCCTAATCCTACCTTTGCCCACCTAGTTAGTATAATGAGCCTCTGACTGACAGTTTTATGCCTTTAAAATGGCACCTCTATTCCCCAGCACTCTGCAACTCTGCAGGTCTTTTTTCTATCTTCTCTCCCCCTCCCTCCCCCCCACCTACCGGCTGAAAAGGGTAACTTTATAACTCTGCCTTAAATCTCTTTCAGCTTGCAGCCCTTGCCTCAGTGAAACAATAAACTTTTATGACTCTACCAAAGGACAGCT
>CM053586.1:180942522-180968341 GCA_028646515.1 Pseudochirops corinnae
CTGGGATGGCTGTTTTGGGGTGGTGGGTGGGGGAAAGAGGGGGAGAAAATATGTAACTCAAAATCTTGTGGAAATGAATGATGCAAACCATAATAAAATTTAAAAAATTAAAAAAAAAATTAAAAAAAAACAGAATGGGGAAACTTCACTGTGAATTATCCCTCACACTGTTTTTTCACATTGTTGTAAGGATAAAATAAAATTTAAAAACTATTTGTAAAGCATTTTGCGAATCTTAAAGCATTAAACAAATGCTGGCTATTAGGGAGTGGAGTTGCTGAGACTTAAGGAAAAACCAGATTGCTTATCCTCTATTTAATTCCATTCTTTGACCTTTGCGTCTTTCATGCACATGGCCACCCATCTCAATTGCGTCTTCTTTTAACTTCCACAGAAGCTCCCACCAACCAAGGCCTAGAATGGAGGCATGAGTAAAGTAGAAGTCATTCTGTCAAAAAATAGAAAGAGGATAGGAAACCTGCTTTGGGGGGGGAGGGGGGAAGAGACAGACAGACAGACAGACAGACAGACACTGGCAGGCAATGGTCTGGTCTCTGTTGCCCTCAGGTGATCCCAGGTGGTACTGCAAGCACAGGGGAATGGGATGGAGGGGAGAAGAGGAATGACAGCCTGAATTGGGAGGAAGAGGGACCTGAAAGCAGGGGGACACTAAGACCCAACGGAGGGAAGGAGAAATAGCTGGATGAGATGGGGGTGGAGGTAGTGGCTGTAAGCTGGTACCTTTGAGTATATCACCGATCTCAAATAGAGATGGCCAGTCAATCCCAGGGCATCCAGCAGCTGCTGCAGGCTGAGAAGAGAGCGGCTGAGAAGGTTGCAGATGCCCGAAAGAGTGAGAGCCTTGGCAGGGAGCAGGGAAGGACTGGACCTTTAGATCACTGAGAGGAGCTGGTATGGGGGAGGCGGGATATGAGTTGGGGGTAGGCCCAAGATGCCCAGATTCCTTTGGAGAGATGTATAGGGGATTGAACTACTAAGGTGATCATGAAGGACTCTTTTGTTTGAAAGAACCTTTAACTACCTTTCTGGGGATGTTCTTGCATTCTTTTATTCCAGGGAAGGCTCGGCGTCTGAAGCAGGCCAAGGAAGAGGCTCAGATGGAGGTAGAGCAGTACCGCAGGGAGCGAGAGCAAGAGTTCCAGAGCAAGCAGCAAGCAGTAAGATTTGGGGTGTATTATATATTGAAAAAGGGAATCAGGGTAATATTGGGGGTGAAGAGAACTCTAATGGGGTAGAGACCCCTGTGAATTGTATAACATTTTCAAGTATTTTTGTGATGTGGAGGGAAGTGGGGGAGGGGAGGGCACAAAGAATTTATAAGGCTGTGTTTGGGCTTTTTACATTCAGTGTGGAAGATGGTAGTGGTTTAGGGTGGGAAATGTGGAATCCTTCTGGCCCAGGTGATAATGTTGGAGTTGATGGGGAATTCAGTTTCTGGATTATTATTGGGTGAGGTCTTAAGGAAGATTGTGTGTCTTTCTGTTGCCTGGACAGCTCTTGTAGAATTCACATAGCCTTTACATAAGGATTCAGGGGAAAAGGTAATATCCACATTTGGATCTTTTTTTCTTGAACTTCCTTTCTGTCTCTTCCTGTGAGAACCTCACATTCTGGGACCCTTCTCTTTGTCTCTTCCTTTCCTATTTCTCTTTCCCCAATACCCCCACCCACCTTACCCCCTCTCCCCCAACCCAGGCTATGGGCTCCCAGGGGAATTTGTCAGCTGAGGTGGAGCAGGCAACTCGGCGCCAGGTACAGGGCATGCAGAGCTCTCAGCAGCGCAGCCGTGAGCGTGTCCTGGTTCAGCTCCTTGGCATGGTCTGTGACATCAGGCCCCAGATTCATCCTAACTACAGGATTGCTGCTTAGGGACTCTACCAGTCACCTCCCCCCTCCCCAGGACCTCACACCTTATCCTCAAGCCCTATCCCTGTTCTCCCATCAGTCCCCTCGAAATTCAAGGAGTCACTCTGTAACTCTCCCATACAGAACCCTAAATCTCTATAACTCCCACCAGGACCTTTTGAGTTCCCTGAGAGTGATGCTTCTTCCACACAGAATCTGAATCTACCCCCTGGTCACCTTAAAACCTTGACCTTGTTAGTTGGCTTCTAGACATTTTGAAAGCTGTGTGACCTGGGCAAGTTACTTAATTTTTTCATGTGAAATGGAGACAAGAGTTGCACTAACTCATAAGGCTCTGGTGAGGATTAAATGAGATAACTTTTGTAAAGTGTTTTGCAAACCTTAGGCTAGCTATAATTGTTATTAATAAAAATTTCTCCCAGATAGGTCAAAATCTCTCCCCATTTGGTTTCATTTAAGTAGTCCTAGTAGCCTTGTGATTCAAATGACTATCCTTCAAGTGTCTGGATTTCCCTGCATGTCACTCCTGTGACCAGTGATGAAATCAGCTGACCTCCATCATCCATCCCATTAATCTTATTGTGGCTTCAAGAGTTTCTTTTTCTTCCTACTCTTTCCTTTTTTATCGCTACATCATCCCCTTTACTTCTCCATTTTCTCTTCTCTTTCTCCCATCCCTCAAAATTTCTTGGAGAGACCTGTCTGGCTCTTGCTATTGTTTGTCTTAGTTAAAGAGAAATATTCTGTATTCTATATGATGCTATATGGGAGCATCCCCCATCCTTTTCCAGTCTCCTCCTGCACCTCAGTTTCCTATTGTTCTACTCAGCTGTAAAATGAAACCAACACAAATGTCAATAAAATAAGTTGTGAAAGACTTGTAAGAGTTCTTTTTTGTAGAGTCTCCCTCATAATACCCCCTCCCCTTCATTACTTATCAGATCTGGTAATGTTAGGATAAAGCATCTTTCGAAACTTGAGTGGTTTAAGTTTAGGAGAAGTAATACAAGTCATAAGATTTAGAGAAAGTTGGGTTATTTAATCCAATTCCCTTACTTTTTACGTTCTTACATATTCTAATTCTCAGAAGGGGAAACTAGTTTTCCAGGTTCACACCGCTTTAAATACGTGGTGGGGCTGAGATTTATACCCAAGTCTTCTATTCCAAATCCATTGGTTTTTTGTATTATATCACACTTCAACTCCTCTTTCACACTACAGTTTATATTTATGCAACTCATCTCAACAAGTGATAAAGGTAGGAGATACAAAAGAGTGCTTAACACAATCATTAAGTGTTTCACAGACACAAAATGATGAAATTGATAGAGAGAGCCTGGACGACTTGAACTTAAGTTCACAACCTATTTGCTTCAGTTTCTTCATCTGTAAAAAATGGGGATAATAATAGCACCCAACTCCCAAGGTTGTTGTGAAGATCAAATGAGGTAATAGTTGTAAAGCATTTGGCATAGTGCTATATAAATGTTAGCTATTATTATTATTATAGATTAAGATTGTTTTCAAATAACTATGCTTTCTTCTGGCAAGACAGCTGGCAACAGAACACTGGATTAGGGAGTCTTAATATTCACTTTCTCCACTACTGGTGGAGAATCAATACCATTTCTCTGGAGAATCTTGAAGCATTCTTCACTCTGCAGATTGTGCCCCAGAATGCATTTGGACTTCACCCCTGCCTCTGGGCAGAAGGGGCAGGGTTTTGTGGATGTAGACCCAAGACTGGAAGCAGCAACAAAGAGAATGGCAAGTGAGGAAAGCATGTAACTGAATTTAGGCTTCCCATCCCTAATTTTGGGTTAAAATTCACCTCCCTTTCTGGGTACACAGTATTTAACTAACCTAGCTATGCCCTATGCAGTGACAAGGCAGTGGCCACACCCATCCCTTTTAAACTTTAAGGTATGTTAATTACCACTGTTCCAAAATCAATCAGGGATAAGTGGGCCCATATGTCAGGGACACCGGAGGGGGTTTCTGCTCTGCTGCAGGGATGCCCCTCCCCTCCTCCTTGGCTTCCCTGAAGACAGCTCAAATTCCACTTTCTGCAAGATGCCTTAGTCCCCTTCCTCTGAGACTACCTTCCATTTGTTCTATAGCTACTTGTATCTACGCAAATGTCGTTGATTTCTTCATTAGATTATGAGGTCCTTGGGGGCAGGGATTGTACCGAGGTTTTTTTTTTTGGGGGGGGGAATCTTTCTTGGCATCATCACACAATGGCACAATGCTTGAAACAGTAGGGGCCTGATAAATACTTGACTAGCTGGGTTGCCTGGGCGGCCTCTAGAGTTCCCAGTCAGAATGGCCGCATGCCCACTCCTTCCTGCAGGGCCACAGGTTAGAAATAAGACAAGAGCACGCAGTTACCTGTTCTTCCAGACCCCCTACCTCCACTTCCCTTTCCTTCCATTCCATGTCCCCCCAATCCCTGGGTAACATCCCGTCACCTCACCCAGCACATAGACCAGGTAAAGCCTAAACGAAAGTACGCCTAGGTCACCTTGGCAACCACGGCAATCGTAGGACCCCGTGGGAACGCGCCGCCGCTTCCGCGTCCCATTCATTGCGTTCCAAGCGAAGAGCCTTGCTTTAAGGAAGCCTGACTGAAAAGCAAAATAGTGTAAAGGAGTTCAGGGTAGTGGCGAGAGGAGGGTTCACAAAAGAGAGAAAGTGATACTGGGAATTTCCCCCCGGCAACGCTGATTAGAATGGCAACGGAGGAACTGGAAAGAAATTCATAGCTCACATCCAGTCAGGCGTTGCACAGGGCATCTCTCTAGTGCGAGGGACGGTTGAGGCGTAGGAGGTCCTTGAGCCAGCTTCCTGTCCCTCGCGTCTGCGCACTGGTATCCTAGAAAGAGAGTGGGGTGGAAAGGGGAGAGGGAACGCGGGGACCGGAAGTGGAGGCCGCTTTCCTTGGTTGCCGCCGCTGCCGCCACCAGACGCGTTTCTTCCCCACTCAGGTAAGCGGGGGCCACGGCCTTCATCCACATCCATCCGTCCTGCTTTGAGGCCACTCGACAGCAAGGGCCCCCAGATACCCCTGCCAAGAGCGGTACCCTAGCCTCTGGGCCCCTGCGGGGCCGTTATTTCCGCCTTCTTTCCCGCCCCGCCCGGGAGGGAAGAGCCCCTCAGGGGGGAGGGGCAGTAGGGAGCGAAGGGGGAGGACCCAAAATGGCGGCCGTGGCGCCATTGTGTCCCCGCCACTGCGTCCCCTGTAGGGTAATCTCTTGCTCTTTGGCGCCATTCTTTCCCCTCCCCCCCCAGCGGCCCCACTCTCGCTGGAGAGTTCGGGAGGGGCGCAGCTTTTCTCTTTAGCTGGGATATACGTGGGGACTGTAGTATAGGGAGAATGCAATTACTACCCAAAGCCACACTATCCACGGAGCCCTCTTAGGAGCAGTTGGGAGGAGCAGGTTTTTGTAAACTATAAACTACCAACAGGTCTTCCCCACCTCCCCCCCTTTTGATTCAAGCTAGTAAAAGGTAGTGGTTAGAGCAGTCTTTGAGTTTGGAGAGGAAATGTGATATTCTACTGATTAAGCACTCTGCCCCTCCCCCGCCCATAACGTTTTGCTCTCTTGACTTAGAGGTTCTCCACCTCTGGTCGGTTCCTGTCCAAGAGAGACTCGGACAGGCTGGGGCTTGAGTAACAACCAGCAACGTTGTGTGCTAATCTTAAGACTAGAAATCCCTGTGCGTGCCATGAACATCATACTTTGTCACCTTTGGTTGATGTCATTTGGGGGTGGGAAGAAGTTACTGCTTCTATAAGTTGTTAGATATTAATGTTACTGCAGAATCTTTGCTCCAGCCCCAGGACCTCCCTTCCCCCATATTAAAAAATGTCTTAGTTCTATGCAGTTCTCAAAATTACCCACTCACTTTTCGCTCTGCAGTTCTTTCATGCTTTATGTCAATTTGTTTTTTGTTCCTATAACTCTTACTGTTTCTTACCTTAAATTTTGTCCATAAAAATAATAAATCCACTTCTCCTCGCCCCCAGACTGTACCTTTGTATTCTTAGCTTGTCTGTTTTTCTCTATCCAGAAGAAATAACTCAAAAGTTTTTAGAGAGAGGGAGGATTATGGAAAAAACTGGAGGTTGGTGGGAAATTTTTTCTTTTAAGTGGTTACTAGCTTGTTTCTCTCAACCATATCTTCCCTAGCTCTCAACTCTGAATCCAGTGTCTTCATCTTCCCCTGCTGCTCCCTGAATCTCTACCACCCCAGCTTCCCTACACCAAGTTTTCCCAGAGCCTGTCTAGGTATCCCCTTCCCCTGACCCAGCCATGGCAGAAAATGATGTG
The DNA here is from genome assembly GCA_028646515.1 of Pseudochirops corinnae. NCBI lineage: Eukaryota > Metazoa > Chordata > Mammalia > Diprotodontia > Pseudocheiridae > Pseudochirops > Pseudochirops corinnae. The sequence goes on from CM053586.1 coordinate 180,948,744, forward strand.
GACAATGAACTCCTGGATTATGAAGATGATGACGTGGAGACAGCAGCTGGGGGGGATGGAGCTGAGGCCCCTGCAAAGAAAGATGTGAAAGGTTCCTATGTCTCCATCCACAGCTCTGGATTCCGTGACTTTCTACTTAAGCCAGAGCTGCTCCGGGCCATTGTAGATTGTGGCTTTGAGCATCCATCTGAAGGTAAGCATTTTCATGTACCATAAATCTAGGGACCAACGAGAAAGACCTAGGATAGGAAATCCAGGAACAAGAAGCTTTGAGGGAAAAGGAAGCAGTTTTGGGGAATGGGAGCAAAGCAGGGGGATTGCTAAGAGAATTGATGGGAGCAGAAGTATAACGATTTCTAGAGTGAGATGATACAGGGATAAAGCAGTCCAAAAATGTCTATTGAACTAGAATGATGGGTAGAACTGGAGGTAATGGTGGTAGAATTAGCAGGAGATGATTGTTGGGGTAAAGTGTGGGTGGGGTGGGGAGATTATGATGAAATTGGTAGAATTTGGGAGAGGTAAGCAATTTTCTGAGGATTGAGACTTAAGAGTTAAAGTGGAATAAAAAGGTAGAAGAGTAATATAAAAGATTCATTCTTTGTAGGCTGAAACCCTAGGTATTGTTATTGCCTAAAACTTCCACAACCAACTTCTTTATTCAAAATCACTTCTTTCTTCCATTTTTTGATTAAGCCTAGGAAATGTGTTAAGGTCAAAGCATTGGGGCAGAAAATACCCTGGAGTGTAAAACAAAAGGAAAGGGAATAGACATTAAGTGCCTGCTGTGTGCCAGGTACTATTAAATGCTTTACAAATATTGTCTCAGTTCATCCTCACAATAATTCTGGAGGTAAGTGCTATTATTAACCCATTTTACAGATGTGGAAACTGAGGCAAACAGGTTAAGTGACTTGTCCAGGGTCACATAGCTAGCAAGTGTTTGAGGCTGGATTTGAACGTGGGTCTATCCACTGCACCACCTAGCTACTTCTAGCATATTTTGGAACTGGTTCCTTACAGACTGTAAGTGGTTTTGGGGGTTTTGAATTTTGTATCTGGGCTACCTCTAATCCATCATCTTCCCTTTTCTTTCCCCAGTCCAGCATGAGTGTATTCCTCAGGCCATCTTGGGAATGGATGTCTTGTGCCAGGCCAAGTCAGGCATGGGAAAAACAGCTGTGTTTGTGCTGGCCACACTGCAGCAGCTGGAACCAATCACTGGTCAGGTATAAACTGTGTAGGGAACAATGAGAAGGGAGTATTGAAGGGAAGGGAGTTAAACTGTCTATGCCACATGATGTGTTTTCAGAGACATGAGCACTTAGTGCTGAGATGACCTCTATCTATCACCCCTGACTGATGGCATATGGGTCCTGGGCAGGGGGGGGGGGGGGGGGGAAGGTAGGGATTTTCTTACTTTAAAACCCAATATTAAAATGTATAAACTTTTTTTTTAAGACCAAACTCACTTTAAAGGTTTTTGGTTTAATTAAGATTGTATTTATTTTTTGACTCTATTTGAAATTCTACCTAGTATTTAGAGTTGTGCTAGGCAAGATTGGAGGAAACAATGAAAAATCAGCTTGTCTTGAGCTCATTTTTTAGTTTGGAAGACCAAATATACATATGAAAATGGTTTAACAAATGATTTTTGAATGCCTACAATTCACAAGGCACTCTTGGTTTCAAGTGCAAAAGAGGCACTTAAATTGTTAGGTTCCAGAATTGGAATTGCTTAATAAGCTCAGTTGGATTTTTGGTTATAGTCTGCCTTTTCTTAAAGAAAGAGCAATCTGCCAAACATCTCTCTCTCCCTGTCTAAGGTTTCTGTGCTGGTGATGTGTCACACTAGGGAGCTGGCCTTTCAAATCTGCAAGGAGTATGAGCGCTTCTCTAAATACATGCCTAATGTCAAGGTAATTGATGGGGAGGAGACGTAATTAAGGGTAGAAACTAAGGGTGGAGAAAGAGAGTAGTAATAAGAACCTGTCAGATATAATTGGGGACATAGTAGACATCCAGGCCAGCTAATCCTAGAGTGAATCAGAAGCCATTTCCAGGATAAGTATTGTCTTCAGGTAGGTTTCGCTTCATGTAGTAGGCAGGTTCTTGAAAAGTTGGATGTGGGTGAGATTTTCATTAGATTTCATTAAACTCCAAAAAAAACCACTTTATCTTCATTAATAGTGGATTTTCAACAACCACAGGCTCTTAATACATTAGCTTTGTAAATCCTTCCCTAGTCTCTTTGTTAAGTGGTTTGTGAGCTGAGGTATAGGTGACTCTATTATCCTGACCCTTTGTTTCTCTGCCTTTGAGTCACTTTACTTCTGTTTGTGCCTCATTATTATACTTAGGTCTTTTCCCTTTCTGATCACCATTTGGGATGTTCTAGAAAGTGGTAGTGTGATAAAAGCTTAGAGTATGTGGTGTGGGAAGGTTTTAAGCTCTCTATCCCTAAAGGTATATGTGGATTCGGAAGGTACATGATGTCTTCATTCTTTAGGATAGCAGAAAATTGAGGCCTGGCTATCTGGACCACTGGATGGATGGATGGCCTAAGAGGTTCCCATTATACTTTTCTCACTTAACTGTATTGGAGTAGAAAGCATGCTGTCTGCTTAGGTACAGATGAGTTTGCTTGATTTTACTTCTTCCCAGTGAGAACTGGGCTGTTTCGGTTGGGGTAAATTATGTCCGATTACTTTACAACAAACCAAAAGCTCTGCCATTCAGTGTTCTCTGGTCCCTCAGTACATTCACCCTAATTTCAGAGCAAAGCAGGACTTTTCAGAATTACGAGGAAAAGGGTATGGAAGGAACACTAGATACTAAAGTCAGAAGATTTGAATTCTAGTCCTGATTCTGCCACTGGCTAACTATGAATGAGTCAATCCCTCTGAGTTTAGGTTTTCTTATGTATACAATGAGAACATTAGATGATCTCTAAAGTTTTCGTGTGATGCCAAGAAAAGTTTTTAGCCAAATAGGGAAGAAGTCAAGACTGGGAAATGGTGGCTGTTAATTATTCTCTATAGTGACCTTCTTTTCAATTCTGAATGACAGGTGGCGGTGTTTTTTGGCGGTTTATCAATAAAAAAGGATGAGGAGCTGCTGAAGAAGAACTGCCCACACATTGTTGTGGGGACCCCAGGCCGTATCTTAGCTCTGGCTCGAAATAAGATCCTCAATCTCAAACACATTAAACATTTTATCTTGGATGAGTGTGACAAAATGCTCGAACAACTCGGTGAGTGGAAGACCTGAAGAATAGAGGGATCACAGAACTGGGGCTCTACCTCATGAAAATTGAAAGTCAGGGTACCTGACCCTTGGAGCCACATGATATGTTCATGTTAAGGGGAGCACCTTGGTGCCAGGACGACTCTTGGTCTATCACCCATGGCTGATGGCTCTGGGCTCCAGAAGCTGGAATTCTTTGGATTTCTGTGAATGTTTTTATTGGTTCATGATGAAAGGGGATCTGGGGTGTCCAAGCAAGTCAGCATGGTACTTTGGGCAGCTTTGGTGATGAGGATAATAAAGAGGAAATGGCTCAGGCCTTTTTCTTTCCATATGTTAGGGGAGTGCCTCCAGACTGTAGAAGGACTTCCTTAATCTGAGAACACTGTATACTGATTACTCTGCCTTATGTTTGCAGAATCTAGTCCTGGCTATTCTAGAAAATACTGGGGGGGAAAGGAATTCAGCTTTCAGGGTAAGGTAAGAGAGAACATAGCCTAGAATTGAAATAGTTGATAGGCCAAATTTTAGATATTTCAACTAGGAAACATACTGAAATTGTCAGCAAGAGAAGACTGAGTACACCTGATTAGGGAGAACTTTCTGGAAGGAAGATTTTGAGCAAGATTTGAAAGAAAAGGTTGAAGATACCTGGGTGGAATTAAGGATGTGTATGTGCTTTGGGGGCTAGGGAAGCATGTTAAAACTTTGTTTAGGTTTAGAGTAAGTGTGAGCACAGGATAGGGAACCAGGTAGTGGATTCTCTTGCTTTCTTCAATATTATTGGAAAGTTCTTTTTCCTTTGTGTTGCTCTGTGCTTAGTCTCCTCATCACTTCTCTTTTGTAGACATGCGTCGGGATGTCCAGGAAATTTTCCGCATGACCCCCCATGAGAAGCAGGTCATGATGTTCAGTGCCACCTTGAGCAAAGAGATCCGCCCTGTCTGCCGCAAGTTCATGCAAGACGTAAATACCCTTCTACCTTCTCTCCCTCCATCCCCTGCCCGCAGTCTCTTCCTACTCCCTCTCGACCTTCTCCAGTCTACCCTCTCCCCTCTCCTCCCAGTGCTGAGATGGAGTCATGTGACCCCCCAGGGCTGAGTCTTCCCTGGAAAGACAGAGATAGAGACAGCCAGTGATAAGGTCTGCGCGGGTGCCAGGGAAACTCCGGAAGACTTGGTCGGGATAAACACGAGAGCGGGTAGAATTCAAATGAACCCCAACAAAATAAGAAAACCCAAACAACAGCAAAACTCTTTTCCCTTTGGCAGGGTGGGACAAAATGTCCTACCCTACCACCCACTATTTCCCTTGTACCCATGAGCACACACCCTCAAGGTGGCATCGAGCACAACTGGGGCCTTTTGGCTCCCCTAAAAACTCAAAGCTCCCCAAAACCCACATTTCCCGATGACAGGAGAGTGAGAGAGGGACAGACAGACTGCAGGGCATGGCCAACGGAAGAGCAAAAATCACAAATGAGTCTGCCCCCTCCCCACCTTCAGGGGTGGGGGCCTTTGGCACCTCAACCCCCGACCCTTCTACTCCTTCCCCTCCCTTTCCTCCTCCTCCCCCATCTGGACCCTCTGGAGATGTGAGCCAGCAGCAGAGACTCAGCGCGGCGGGGGATTGCAGATGGCATTCAACATCGGAAGGCGGCAGCAGAAGCTGCAGGAGAACCGTGTCCAGGAAGCAGAGGACCAAACCAGCCTTTTTTTCCGTTCCCGGTTTTTTTTTTCCTGAACCTTACGCGTACCGTGCTCCCTTCGCCCATGCGAGTTGCGGGGGTGCTCCTGAGTGGGTGGTGGATTTTTTTGGTTTTTTTGTTTCCTTTTTTTCCGGGAGGGGGAAAGGTCAAGGTAACAAGTGAAGATCTTTATTTTGCTGAAACCAGGTTGGGGCTGGGGGTTCTCAGATGGGAAAAGAGTAGTGGCATAAGGCTTGGGGATGGAGGTTTATCTGGATTGCTCCCTCACATGGGATGCCTCTCTTGTATTGTTACCCTCTGTGGGTAATAGAGATGAATTTCAAGGAGGTTTTTAAACTCCTGCTCTTAAGTGAACTTAAGGCTAGCTGGAGATATTAGAGAGGCAAATGGGGATTAAGATTGAATCTGTTATTACTTCTGTGGTGGTTTTATCCTCCCCTTCAAGGGGATATATAGATCAGGAGCTATATAGAATTCTTCTAATAGGGGGTTCATTTCTTTGCCTGAACACCCTTATTGCTGGAGTTTATTTTATTTAACCTTAGATTCTAGAGAAACTAGTCCTGTAAAGGTCTCCTGTCTTAGATAGTTCTGGCTGGAACTTCCATTTTCCTTTAACCAGCTGTTTAACATGGCAACCTAATCTTTAAGAGATTTGACTGTCTTCCCCTAAGTCAACCTATCATTACTTTTTACCATTTCAGATTTATCTGATTGTTAATATCATATCCCTCTCGAGATCACTCCCACTATTGCCCCCTTCTCCCACACAAACCGAGATGATCTTTTCTAATCCATTTGAATAGCCTCTTTCCATTGGATGGTGTCACTGGAGGCCATTAGTTCTGTCCTTTGTCCTCCTGCCCCAATAATGCTTTCCATGGGTGTTTGTGACATCCTATGATGGGTTATACTTAAAACCCTGTTTCCTAGAGAAGAGACTATGTTGAATTTGGGAGGCTGTGGGTTGGAGATAAGAAGGGAACTTGACATCTTAACTCTTCTCTCCATCCCATTCATGGGGTGAATTGGGAGTCACCTATCCCCACCATCCCCCACCCCCCTCAGGTTTAACACCCCCACTCTGCCCTCCCTCCTCCGTCCCCTCCCTTCCTCCCCCCCAGCCAATGGAGATCTTCGTGGATGATGAGACGAAGCTGACGCTGCATGGGCTGCAGCAGTACTACGTGAAGCTGAAGGACAATGAGAAGAACCGAAAACTCTTCGACCTCCTGGATGTTCTAGAGTTCAACCAGGTCAGCTGGGCTTGGAGGTGGGAGAAGTAGAGCATAAGGGAGGAAATGGGAGAAAAGTCCTTGAAGGATATTGTAAATGCCATGGATGTCCTTTAGAGGAGGCTCACTAGATCTAATGCCAAGTGAATCATTCTCTGCTTGGGTCTGTGTGATTTTATAAAGGTCGAGAACATCTCTTTGGTCTTTTCCTTTCCTTATAATCCTCTTTTTGTTCTCTGATGGTGACTTCACCCTATGACTTCCCTCTGGTTTTATCTTGTTCTCAAGATGCTGTCAGGATAGCAGAAGCATGTAGTTTGGTGGTACAGGAATGGATTGGATTGGGTCTCCTGAGGTAAGGTGGTCACTGAATCTTTTCTTACCCCACCACACACAGGTGGTGATCTTCGTGAAATCTGTGCAGCGCTGCATTGCCCTGGCCCAGCTCCTAGTGGAACAGAACTTCCCAGCCATTGCCATCCATCGTGGGATGCCCCAAGAGGAGAGGTGAGCAGAGGGGCTGGGATGGGAGGCCAGAGGAGTGCCAACGGCAACTTTCATATCCTTCTCTGTTGTCTTCTTCCATTTCCCCATTATTAGGTTGTCCCGGTATCAGCAGTTCAAGGATTTCCAGCGTCGTATCCTTGTGGCCACTAACCTGTTTGGCCGGGGCATGGATATTGAAAGAGTAAACATTGCCTTCAATTATGACATGCCAGAGGACTCAGACACCTACTTACACAGGGTAAGCCCCACAGTTGGGTGATATTTTTTAATGCCTTCCTTCTTGGCCTTCCAACCCCTTTCTCTACTTTCTGCCCCATATCCATCTTTTCTATGCCCTGTCTCCTCCTGAGATAATTCCTTGACTTTATCCCATTCTTTTCCCTAGGTGGCTAGGGCAGGCCGGTTTGGTACAAAGGGTTTGGCCATCACATTTGTATCAGATGAAAATGATGCCAAAATCCTCAATGACGTCCAGGATCGCTTCGAGGTCAACATCAGTGAACTGCCTGATGAGATAGACATTTCTTCCTACAGTAAGTATTGGACTTCCCCTCTTGCTAATTAGCTTGATTCCATGATTTCATCTCTTTTGGCCTTTTAAGGTCTTACAGTATTATTTCTTTAATTCTCATTACCTTCCCCTCCCCCTTCTATCTCTGTATAGTTCTTTTTCTGTATCACTTCCCTTTCTATCACTACTCTCACCTCTAACCCTATCTTAATGTCTTTCTTTTTTTTATTTTTCAGTTGAGCAGACTCGGTAGAGGCCTTGGCCTGTCCCTGGAGTATGATACCCTCTCCCTCCCCAGGAGCCGAACACTCGGGCGTGGGGGTGAAGGAGACACTACTGCCACCTACCCCCAGCCTCCCCGCCCTGATGGCCCTGTTCATGTCATCCCCCAAACTCTTATTGATTTGTCCTGTCGCATTTTTTTTTTAACAAAACTAAAAATGATACAAAAAAGTGTCTTGATTGTGAGGAGTTTGTTCCTTTATTTGAGGGGTGACAGTGAGTGATGTCTTTTTCTCCTCTTCAGCCTTGGGGGAGGAATGGAAGTCATTTTAGGGGACTGGAAATAGAATCATTGTGAGGAGATTCAGTTACTAGGGTAAGGGAGGGACTGGCTTCCCCTGAGCACCCCTTCCCATTCTTGGCCCTCCTCAGAAGGAGAGCATTCCTATTTCCTGTCATTGGGTGTTCTCTCTGCTCCAGAAAAAAGAGGGAACAGGATGGGACCCTGGGGCAAAGGGGTTCTTAGAAGTGTTTGCTTGGGTTCAGCCAGTAAAGGAAGGTAAGAACAGGTCCCCTCAAGCGTCACCTCTTAGGCTTTCTCGGTGCCTCCTCATCTGCTCCTTCAGCTTCTGGATCTTGAGCACGAGGGCTTGAGCTTCCCATGCTCCTTCTTGCCCCTCCAGCAGGGCTTGGTACAGCTCTAGCTGCTGCTCCAGTAGCTCTTCTGCCTGGGCCAGCTCTGTTCTTCTGTGGCCTGGACCCTGGGGGGAGGATACAGAGAGGTCAGAGGAACTTAACTGGCCTGTTGTGCTGAGAAAAGGTCTTACAGTATTAAAAACTGCTTCTTCTGCTCTACCCTCATGTCCCAGCCTTCCCCCCATATGGTAGGACAGTGAAAGGTACTGAGGCAAGTATTAGTCTTCTGTCTGGATGAAAGCAACAATATGGCTTTGCTTGAAGAGAAAATTGCACCTCCCCTCTGATGAATAATTAACTCTCAAACTAGGGACCTGTTCAAGGACTTTGTGGACTGGACCCTGGGGGGAGTCCATGAAGGCATGGGGGGACAAGGGGGGAAGCTGGGAGATAGTGGTGGAGGGATTACATCTCTCAGTATTGGGGAAAAAGCTGGAGGGGAAGGGAATCTATTGTGGATCAGAGAATTATCTTCTTGTGTCCAGAAGGTAGGGGGGTCGGTTGGATTGGATTAAGGTTCTGTCCCTTCTCTCAGTATAAAGTAATGGTGCTCTACCCCACCCCCCATCCCTTACCCCTCTCTTACCCTGTTTGGGGATAGGGTCTTTCTGGTCTCTCCTGTAGCTAGTTCCTCTGTAGGTGGCCCAACATTCTGGGAGTAGGCCCCACGAGAGCTGTGGGGGGCCATAATCCGGTAGGGCAGGAGACGACAGCAGTAACGAGAGAGCCAGGGCAGAGGGAGACCCATGGCTGGCTGGGGCTGGGGAGGGAGTATGTCTGAACTGCCTTGCAGCTGCCAGAAACTGGCTTCCTCCGGGGCCCAGCCTCGCTCTGATGCCCCAGCCCTGCCCAGTCCTCCGCCCCTGCCCGCTCCACTGCCTCTTGCTCCCTCCCCAGACTGGCCAGCCCCAGAGCCCAGGAACTCCCGCTCCTGGGCTGCATATAACCTTTTAATCAACCAGGCACCACTCCCCTCTGGATCTTGGAGGCTAGGGTCTTGAACCCAAATGGTCCAGTTTTGTCATCCACCATTTTTTCCTGTTTCTCACTCATTCTCTTTCAGTCCCTTATCCCTACCATTGCCTTCACTCCTGCCTGCTCCTGCTTCCCCAGGGCAAGGGTCCCCACCCTCTCCTACCTTAACCCCCAGGTCTATCCTTTCTGGCTTCATACGTAGTCCCATCTTGATTAGGAAGTGTGTTGTGCTTAGATTTGGATTTACGTTCTCTGGAAAGGTAGGACTACTCCCCCCAAGATAAAATTGTCATTCTGTCTTAAGTTGCTTCTCTTCTTCCTCACATTCTTAGACCCTCCCTCTTTATCTCCCACTACTCCCCACTTTTCCTTTTTGTTCTTAGGGAATCAGAACCCAGAGCTAGGAGGGGCTTCAGGGATCATCTGGTCAGTGCACTGCTGACACATCTATTAATATCCCTGACAAGTGGTCAACCCTTCAACTGAAGACTGGCTGGGATGAGAATGGGGTGGGGTAAGAACCTCCTGAGGCTACCCATTCTACTTTCTGATTGTTTCCTTTACATTAAGCCTAAATGTATGTGTGTCTTTACAATGTCCACGCACTGCTCTTAGTTCTACACTTTGAGGCCTAGTGGAACAAGCTCTTCAAATTCTGGAAATAAAGCTATCATGATCATCCCCTAAACATTCAGAAATGGCTACATGGCACATGGATTGAATGGAGGTACATAGAGTCAGGAAGATCTAAATTCAAATCCAGTCTCTGATTCTTAGCTGGTTGACCCTGTGCAGGTTTTGACCCTCTGCCTCAATTTCCTTATCTGTTAAATGGTGATAATAATAGTGTTGCATAAATACTAGGTTATTCTCCATAAATACTAGGTTAAACTTCCTGGCCCTTCATCTGATCTTTGTAGGTACTCCAGTTTGTTGATGCCTTTTCTAAAATGTGTGCCCCAGTCCAGAACTAAACACAATACTATAGATTTGACCTCAGTTTCTTGTACTCATTTCTCTCTGTTCCCTATCTTTTATTAGTGCTGTTCTCTCCCCTCCTCACCCCCATACCTTTCTTTTCTGTCTGTTGAGGGCTCAGCACAAGTCCTGAAAAACCATCAGCCACTTTTCACAATTACACCACTCCTAAGAGCTTATCTCACGTGATTTAGTACTTCATTATTATCAGTTTTGTATATGTTAAGTTTTGTCTCTTGAGCTGGACTGTCTTCATGCCTGATACTCCTTTGCACCTTTTATATTGCTAGACATAAAGGTACTGACTCTATAAATACTTGTTGGATTTAAGTCAGTCTCTTGTAAGAGTTTTTGAGCATTCTGTTTCAGGTGAATAGTAAAGTCCTAGACGTGAAATACTGAGGTCAAACTCCGGAATCCAAGTCCATGGCATACTAGCCCTAAGAGGGCTGGTATGAAGGAGTCAGCCAGCCTTTCCTGTTTGGAGTTTAATAGGGTTCTGTCATCTATGAATGTGTCTAATTTTCTATTGAACCCATTTTTATTTCATCCTGTCCTGTGTGTTAGGGTAGCAATTTCCCTCTGCCCTCTCCCTGCTGTGAAGGAAGAATTCTTAGTTATCTATTCTAAAAGGAAGAGATCTTTCACCATTCAGAGGATTCCCTAGTTCAAGGTTATTGTTTTTGTTAAGCAAGTTAATATTACACATCCCAGCGTCTTAAACAAGGCTGCTGATGAAGAGGGAGGAAAATTCAACAGCAGAAATAGGTGAAAAGTGTTTTCTATTTCTCACTTGAGAAAGAGAATCTCTATTGTTGTTCCTGTGCCTCTGAGGGTGGAAGAATGGTCTCTTCCTTGGTCTATGGGAGAGAAACAATGGTGGAAACACATCTACTTTCCTATGATCCTTTTTCTTCCTCCCAACTTCTAAATCTCTAGCCCTAAACTCCCACAGCTCTTTGTCTCCTTCCCTTGCCCAGGAATCTCACCTAAAGCCAGGCTCAACACTGGAGAAGTGTCTGATTGTTTCCTGGAAGGTAAAGAAAAGAGAGAGGTTTAGAATCCATGACTGTGAACAAAGGAGGAAGGACTTCTGAACATTAGAAGAGTAGGTAATGGGGGTGGGGTGTAGGGCTGGAAAGGGAAGGGGAGGCAATATTCATTAAGTGCCTACTACCTCATCTGAGCCTCACAACCACCTTGGGAAGTGCTATTATCCCCATTTCATAGTTGAGGAAACTGAGGCACAGAGAAGTTAAGTGATTTGTCCAAGGTCATACAGCTAGTGTTTGAACTCAGGTCTTCCTCACTCCAGGTCCAAGATCTAACTACTGTGTCCTCTGGAGGAGTCTGGGTGAAATTGCTTTGGGGGAAGATGGTTGATTTTTAATAATGGAAATGCAGCCAAACCCCCACAGCTCTTCTGACAATTCCTCACTCTGCCGAGCTGAGAGTCTGATCAGCCCTGCGAGCTCTACAAGGTGGGTGTATCTAAGCTCATGTCCTGGTGGGATTTTCACAGCTGCCCAACTCTGATGGGTCCCATCTCATCCAGGCCAGGTGGCTTCAGTATTCTGGAGTCCCTGGCTCAGAGGATCTCCATCTCGAAGCCAAGTCAGGATAATTGTAGGGGGAGAGAAGACAAATGCCAGGCACTTTAGGGGGAGTTCCTCCCCAGGGGCCTCCTGGAGGCTCACATGAAGCGATGGAGACACTGGTGAGGAAGGGAAGAGGAAAAGGGAGGATTAAGGGTATGGACTCAGGTCTTAGTTTCTTCCCCACTCCTTACTGCCCCACTTACCTCCCCCTGGCTTGTATAAGCTTATGGCCTCCCTACCAATCAAGTCTGCAAGAATCTCCTGACAATGAAAAAAATAAGGAAGAGGCCAGAGGCACGCAAACATACAAAACCCCCCAGCCCCCCAAGACCCTTGTAGAGAATTCCTTAAGCCTCCTTTCCTTTTCTCTAGTTGGGGAATTTTAACTATCTTCTCTGGGTTCTTGTTGATGGAGGAAGGATTCAAGACACTCATTCTATCCCAGGCCCAGGAGGTCTTGGGCATGAGAAAGTTCCTGTATTATCCTCAGTCCTTACCCTGAGGTTCTTGGCCTCCAAGCCCTGCCTGTAGCAATCCCCAAAGTGTCTTCCTGTAGTCTCCCTGCAGCCAAACCCCAATTGCTGAAAGACAGCTGCCTACTACCAACTGCCTCCTCCTTCTTTCTGGTTCTGGAAGGGATGTTCCCCAGGCCCAGGTCATTGGGTTGTGGACAGTGAAGTCCTCACCATTGAAGCTATAGCATCAGAAACCTTTGTGTCCTCCCAGCTTACAGCCATGGGACAGCTGAAGTATGTTGAAGTCAGAGGTGTCATTCCCTTTACATCACCCGCCCTTCCCGCCAAAGTCTGTGGTGGGACAGCAGCACAGGAAGGAAAGGGGTGTGTGTCTGAAGGTAGGGTCTGGGAGCACGAGGACTCCTGGGTCCCATGATAAGGGAAATCCAAACAAATGGGTTGAGGAAGAGTAGGGGGGCCTAGGGTCACAACTTCTGAGTCCCATTGAGAGGTGGGAAGATGGACTGGGAGGTGGGATGCCTGAATCTTGTAAGAAGTGTTGACTCTGAATGTGGATCTAAGAAGGAGCTGGGGGAGCAGTGCTCCAGGACCCATGGAAGCCAGAATAGAGGTGGGGGGAGAGGGGGTGGTCTGAAGCCTGGATCCCTAACTCACCCCTGAGCTTGTTGTAGTCCAAAATATTCTTCAGACTCTAGCCAATGTCCTGTTCCCCTTGTTTCAGGAAGGCCAGCTCCTTGGCCTCCAGCAGCACTCCCACACTTTCCACCTCAGTGCCTGGGGCTCTCAGCCTGGCCCTCCCAACCTCACTGTCATAGCTCACAAAGACCTGGCTGCCTATGTAACTCAGGGCCATGTAAGCAGGTTGCCCTGGACCAGACTGAGGCACTGCAGTGAAATCATACTGTAGAACGGGCATCCCTGAGAAATCAGGAAGGAGGTCTGGAAATTCCAGGGGAAGCAGGAATCTACCACCCCCTAACTCTCCTTCCCCCAAAGCTGGGACTGATGTTAGGCTTGGTCTATTGCCAGGTTCCATCTTTCTCCTGCTTGTCTCCTCTCTTCACTTTCCCTCTTTTCTGGTCTTGGTCTTCCTCTCTCCTTCTTTCCTCTCTTTTCTCCCCTCCCCCTCATTCCTCTGCATCTTTCAATTTCTCCTCTTTCCCTCTATTATTCCTTCTTCTAAACCTCCAACTTCATCCTTCCCATTTCTTTTCTTTTTTTTTCATTTACAGACAGCTAAGTGTCACAATGGATACAATGCCAGCTTTGGAGTCTGGAAGTCTTGAATTCAAATTCTGCCAGACACATCATAGCTTTGTGATCCTTAACTTCTTTTGGTTTCCTTATCTATAAAATGGGGATAACAATAGTAAACCCCTTCACAGCATTGTTGTGAGGATCAAATGAGATCATATATACATATTTATCTTATTATATAGCAATATATAATATACACAATAACATGTAAATATATATATATAAAGCATTTCGTAAACCTTGAAGTATTATAGAAATGTTATTATTAGTATTGTTACTTCTCTATATACCTCCCTGTTTCTTCTTCATTTCCTTCTTCCTGTAACACAGTGGTTCTCAACCTTCTTAATGCCCTGACCCTTTAATACTCGTATGTGGGCATATCTGCATGTGGGTGCACCTGCCTGGAGACGGAGAGAGGATTGGTGTCTCGGTTCCTAAGAACATCAGAAATATGTGTTTTCCGATGGTCTTAGGTGACCCCTGTGAAAGGGTCGTTTGACCCCCAAAGGGGTCGCAATCCACAGGTTGAGGATTGCTTCTGTAACACATTCTTCAATTCAGCTCACAACTGTCTATTAAAGTTTATTGTCAGGTACTGTAAGGTAGGATAGGGAAAGGAAAAAGAACTTATTTAGCACCTAATGTATACATATATAGCACTACTAGGCAGCTAGATGGTATAGTAGATAGAGCTCCACACCTGAAGTGAGGAAGATCTGAATCCAAATCCTGCCTCAGATATATATTGTGTGATCCTAGGCAGGTCACTTAACTTTGATATCCTCATCTGCAAAATGAAGATAATAAAAACAGCTACCTCACAGGGTTGTTGTAAGGATCAAACGAGACAAAAATGATAAAGTACTTAGCACAGTGCCTGGGATATAGTAAGCATTATTTTATTTATTTATTTATTTAATGTTATTATGTTAGTTTTTATTACTATGTGCCAGGTACTGTCCTAAACAGCTTTTCCTTCCTTCCTTCCTCCCTCCCTTTCTCCCTCCCTCCCTTCTTCCCTCCCTCCCTTCTTTCCTTCCTTCTCGATTTCTTTTTTTCCTTCCTTACTTTCTTTCAACAAATATTATCTCATTTGATCTGGGGTTAAAGCTCTGGGGATTTGAAAAAAAAGTTAAGTGATAATTCCTGTTCTCTCACAAGGAGATCACAATCTAATGGAGGGAGACTATATGAAAAAAGCTATGTACAAATGAGATACATACAGTATACATCTTACTCTAGCTGGAAGAGCTTTGAAGCCCTCTAGCAGAGAAGAGCACAACATTTGAAAAAGGTGTGTGTAGTGTCACCTAACCTAGCCAGTGGCTGAAGGTGGAGAAAGACTGCAGTTAGCCAGCTGCCTATGGAAGAAGGAGCTCAGGAAGCCAACTGAATGGAGAGGCTATCCAGCAGAGAGTTCTGAATATGCTCATAAGCACTGGGCTCATTGTATGGAGAACATAAGTAGGTCAGTTGGTGTAGAATGAAGTTCATAAAAGGGAGTCCAGAAGGATAGATTGTAGCCTAGTTGTGAAGGGTCACTTTTCTCCTTTTCTTCATTTAACTCTCATTCACCTCCTGCTTTCTAGACTTCTATTTTATTGAAACATTTATCCAGTGTGGATGGGATCCTAGGTTATAGAGTTTAGAAAAATTTTAGAACTTAATCTGCTCTAGCCCTCTCAGATGAGGAAACTGGGTTCCAGAGAGCTGAGTGAAATTGAGATTTGAACTCAGGTCCTCTGGTTCCAAATCCAGAGCTCTTTCCCCATCCCCTTCATTTATATTTGCTCCCAAATTTCAGGGTTCCCATTTGTTACTCATGGGGCTGATCCTTTGAAGGAAGTGCTTCCACCACCCGGGCAGTTGCAGAAGGATTCCAGATGTCCAAATCTGCATCCTTGGAAGCTGAGGGGATTCTCTGTGTGAGAGGGATACTAATTGTATGGGAAGATCATATCTGTGTCCAGTTGGTTGCCCTGCCCCATTCCTGGGCAAAAGTCTGAGGTCACAGAGGCCATTTGAGAGAGCATCAACATTGAGGTAGATTCTGGTAAACAACCATACTAAGCCCAATCCATGAAGTGAGTTCCTTTTGTGTTTAGGAAACTTTGTGCTGGGTATTTGGAAATGCAGGAAGGCAGCTTATATAGTGGAAAGAATACTAGCTCAGGAGTCAGGAGACCTGGATTCTAGTCCTTGTGTGATCTTTGTTGTCTTTTGTTTTCATACCTCAGTTATTTACCCTTCATTTCCCTTGCCCTCACTACTGAATCTCTTCTTTGTAACAAAGAAAATGCATTTGAGCAAAGCCAACTGACGTGGACCCCTTTTGATTGGTTTCCACTTTCATAATCCCCCACCTCTCTGCTGAGAGGAGTGATGTATGTTTCTTACCAGTTCTCCAGCATTGAGATTTTTCATGATAATTCGTCGATGTTCAGCTACCTTTTAGTTACCAAACATTGGAAGGAAAATTAAAAAAAACTGGAGAGGTTTAGCCTGGGGAATAAAAAACTCTAGGGGAGGAGGGGGAAAAAAAGAGGGACAGGGTGCCGTGTATACTGTCTAGAAGTATCTGAAGGGTTGACATATGGAAGAGTAATTCACATTGTTCTTTGTCTCCATAAAGTAGAACCAGGAGCAAAGGGTGGAAATTACAGATGCAATTTTAGGCTTGACATCTAGGAAAATTTTTCTAGCAATGTCAGAAAGTAAAATTAGGTTGTCTTGAGAGATAGTGGGCTCCTCCCCTTGGAGATCTTCAAGCTGAGGCTGGATGAGCACCAATCAGCAACACTAGAGTAAGCATTCCTTTCATGTATGGTCAGGAATCCTGTACTTGTTCCAAAGTTCAGAATCTGTCATTTTGTGTTTTATTGTGTCCCCATTGAGCTCAGTCCTCTACTACAGCTATCAAGGTACACTTAAGGCAATATGACAAATCATAGGAGAGTTTCTAATTAACTGGAAGTCAAAACAAAATTAATTGTCTTGGGACAATTTGAGAAGAGTTCTAATAAAAACTAGATTCATGAGAAACCATTGAAAGAATCCTTTCTTAACTGAAAATTTCCATTATCAATTTTTTAGGTAGCCAGGTGTTTTAATGGCAGAGAACTGGGCCTAGAGTCAAGAAAAACCAGAGTATCTGACCTCAGACTCTCACTAACTGTGTGACCCTGGGCATGTCACTTCTCTCTGCTTCAATATTCTCAACTGTAAGATGGGGATAACGACAGTATCTACCTCTCAAAGCAGGTACCTCTCAGGTTACTATATGCCAGACACTGTGCTAAGTAAGCACTTTACAAAAGTCTCATTTGATTCTCAATTGAGTACTGTTATCTCAGCTGTGAGAATCAAATGATAATATTTGTAAAATGCTCAGCACAGTGCTTGGCATATATTAAACACTATATAAAGGCTGGCTATTATGATGATGATGTAAAAAAATAAACAGAAATTAGGGCTTTGTTAGGGGAAAAACAAAGCCTTCCAAGAGCCATTCCAATCTCAGTTAGTATCCAATACAATCTCTTCCATCTTCCCTGTCACTAACTCCTGTTGTTTGACAGGGATCTGCAAATTCTGTTGGGTTCCAGAGGGCCTAACTAGGAACAATGAAGGAAATTGTACTTGAGGCAAATTCAGATAGCCATCCTTCCGGGCTACCTTCTTATTTTAGCATTCATAGTTTGCATCACCAGAGGATGGCTATTACCCACAGCATGCTGGATCCAGCTTGTTCCAGGGAGACAATTGTTAAGTTTTCAGCATCAGCATCAGAAACCAACAAATGCTACAAATTAGGACTTGATTTATTGTTTTGCTAATTGTCTAGCCCAGAGATGGGGAACCTGTGGCCTCTAAGCTAAATGTGGCCTTCAGGGTTCCTGGGTGCAACCTTTGGAATGAATCCAAGTTTTACAGAACAAATCCTTTTATTAAGGGAATTTGTTCTGCATCGTTTGGATTCAGTCAAAGGGCTGCACTTGAGGACCTGGAGGGCCACATCTGGCCTTGAGGCCACAGGTTCCCTACCACGGTAGACTTTAAAAAATGAAGGAGAAAATATTAATAATGCAGATTAAATTTGAAAATGTGTCAAGCTGCTGCTACCCCCCAGTGTCTAGGATTACTTTGTGGGTATTCACTTCTGACAGTAGAGCTCATGAGCCCCTCTGCTGTGCTTCTCCTTTATCAATCTGCTAGTAGATAGTTAGCTCTTAGTAAAGGCATTTATTAAGATGATATAGCAAAAATAGTAGCTACAAAATATTCTTCCCACACCCATAATTCTGAGGCACATCCACTTACAGATACAGCAGTCATGGGAAGAGGGGGCTTACACAGAAAGAAATGAGGTACAGATATAGGGAATACTTGCCCTAGGGGCAATTGAACTTTGGAACTGCAAGGCCTGGAAGTTTTTTTCTCTCCTAGTGGAATTCTAAAAAAACCCCAACAAAACCCAAACAAGCAAGAAACCCTACTCCTCACACTCCCACAACATCTCAGCCAGGGTCTTGGGGCGTGCTTCTCTCTTCCATGTAACTCTCTATTTCCAGGGACAATTCTCTCTTGAATTCATAACTAGCTTTCCTTTATGCCTCTAGGAGTCTTACTCCGTGAAGCGGCTTCTTCCCCAAAGCACCTGTCTCTCTATATCCATCTCTATCTGGAGTGTGTTTCTGAGTCTTTTTTTTTTTCCTTTTTTTGGAATGGGGGAGGCAGGGCAATTGGGGTTAAGTGACTTGCCCAATGTCACACAGCTAGTAAGTGTTAAGTGTCTGAAGCTGGATTTGAACTCTGGTCCTCCTGACTCCAGGGCTGGTGCTCTATTCACTGCACCACCTAGCTGCCCCTGGAGTATGTGTTTCTGATTTCTGCGGCAGACAGTGTCCTCTAATTAGTTGAGAAACTCCTTACTCTTTGCAGAAGATATGATGATATACTTAGAGAATCCTAGAGAATCAAGTAAAAAACTACTTGAAATAATAAACAACTTTAGCAAAGTTGTAGGATATAGGTGGAGGTGGAGCCAAGATGGTGCAGTAGAAGCAGGAAATTCCATGAGCTCCTGCCACAACCACTTCCAATACCTGTAAAATATGACTCTAAACAAATTTTAGAGCTACATAACCCACAAAGTGACAGAGATAAATAAATCTCCCACTGAAGGCAGCCTGGCAAGCTGATA
This sequence comes from Pseudochirops corinnae, assembly GCA_028646515.1. Lineage (NCBI taxonomy): Eukaryota > Metazoa > Chordata > Mammalia > Diprotodontia > Pseudocheiridae > Pseudochirops > Pseudochirops corinnae. The sequence goes on from CM053586.1 coordinate 180,967,359, forward strand.
GGAATGGTCTATCATACCAATGCTGGGAGTCAAGTGTAGTCCCATGTAAGCTGTGCCAAGCCCAGGGTAGCCCTGAACAGTGGCCCAGACCAGCTGGAGCAAACTTCAGGAGAGTGAATCACCAGCAGCTCTGACAGTTTTCAGACTTTTCAACCCATAAATGCCAAAGTGAAAGTAAAAGGTCAGTAGGGACCTCTGTTGGAACTGGATGACAGCAGAGCTCGGTCTGGCTCCTGCCCCTGGAGAGAGAGGTGGCAGAGGCGCAGCAGCTACAGCTGCTGCCAAGTGGATGCCTCCAGAGCTCCTGGCCTGCAGATCTTAGGGGGACCAAGTGACCATTCAGAAGGTGATTTCTTGCTTTGATCTGCTTGCATCTGGGTTGCTGTCTCGGGTGGTAGTCCTGGGGTGAGAAAAGCCAGGTGCCAGACCTTGTGGTAGCTATAGAGAAGGTGCCCTCCTCGGACCTCTGACAACATTTGTGACAGCTCTCTCCACTCTGGAAGCAGAGTTCCACCACTGCAAAGAGCTCAAAAGTCAAGTAATTGGCTGGCAAGATGAGCAAACAGGGAAAGCACAATCAGAGCATAGAATCCTTTTTTGGGGACAAAGAGGATCAAAACATGGAATGAAAAGAAGTCAACAAAGGCAAAACTCCTATATCAAAAGCTTTCAAGAAAAATACGAACTGGTTACAGGCCATGGAGGAGCTCCAGAAGGATTTTGACAATCAAGTAAGAGAAGTGGAGGAAAAATTGGTAAGAGAAAGGAGAATGGTATAAGAAAATCAGGAAAAGTGAATCAACAGCATGCTAAAGGAGACCCCAAAAAATACCGAAGAAAATAATACCTTAAAAAATAGACTAACTCAAATGTCAAAAGAGGCCCAAAAAGCCAATGAGGAGAAGAATGCCTTAAAAAGTTGAATTGCCCAGATGGAAAAGGAATGTCAAAAACTCACTGAAGAGAATAATTCCTTCAAAATT
>CM053586.1:180968841-181003510 GCA_028646515.1 Pseudochirops corinnae
GAATAGACTGGGGGAGGGGGGACACACTGGGATGGCTGTTTTGGGGTGGTGGGTGGGGGAAAGAGGGGGAGAAAATATGTAACTCAAAATCTTGTGGAAATGAAGGATGCAAACTAAAATAAAATTTAAAAAAAATTATTTTACAGATGAGGAAAAAAAAATAAATAAATCGAATGGCCTTTTCTCAATCCTCATCCTCCTTGACCCTTCTTCAGCCTTTGACATTGTCCGTCAATTCCTTTTACCTGATATTCTCTTCTGTCTAGGTTTTCTTGGTTCTCCTTCTTCCTATTTGACCATTCTTTCTCCACATCCTTTCCTAGATCTTCACTTAGGACATTCTCACTATCCATCAGTATACCACAGTGTTCTGTCCTGGGCTCTCTCCCCTTTTCCTCCTATACTATTTCACTTTGTGATCTCATCAGTTCTCAGGAATTCAATTCAATAAACATTTATTAAACACCTACTATATTCCAGGCACTGTGCTAAGCTCAATTAATTATCTCTATCTGATGATTTTCAGATCTATTTATCTAGCCCTAACATCTCTGTTGATCTTTGTTTTTACATTTCCAACTGCCTATTGGACATCTCAAACTGGATGCTTCATAGACATTTTAAACTTGATATTTCCAAAACTGAATAAGTTATCTTTTACCCTAAATCCTCTCCTCCCTATTACTGTCCAGGGTACCACCATCTACCCAGTCAGCAAGCTTCACAGCCTGTTGCTAAAGCCTATAGATTAAATCTTCATGATATTTCTCATATATGACTTTTCTCTTCTGAGTTCTTGGAAGAACTTATAAAAGATTTTAAAAATCAAATAAGAGAGATTGAGAGGAAAAAAAAAAGAGCAATCCAAGAAAATAAAGAAAATTAGGACAAGAAAGTCAATCAACTGGGAAAAGAGAATAAAAAACATAAGGAAGAAAACAATTCCAACATTCTAATACACCAAGAAATCATAAAACAAAATCAAAAGAATTTTTAAAAATACAAGAGAAAGCAGAACATCTTATCAGATAAACAACTGATCTGGAGAACAAATCTAGGAGAAATAGCTTAAGAATAATCTGACTACCTGAAAATTACTGTAAGGGCCTAGAAAGCCCCAAGGCTGCAGATTCCCCACTTCTGTTTTATACCATGTAAAGTACCTACCTAGACAGACTTTGGGGAGCCAAGATGGCAGAGTAAGTAGTTAATCACTGTAACTCTCTGATATTCACTTCAAAACAACCATAAAATAGCACCCCCAAACAAATCCTGGAATAGCAGAACCAGCAAAAAGACGGGATGAAACAATCTTTTAGCCCAAGAAACTTGGGAGATCAGCAAGAAAGGTCTGTCTCACTCTGGTAAAAAGGGAGTGCATTCCAGGACAGAAAGTGTCCCAGCAAACAAGCAGCAAGCTCCACCTCAGCAAACCAGTGGGAGATCCTGAGCCCCAGTGTGGTAAAGCAGGCAAATTCCAACACCAGGACCCCCCACTTGCCTTAGCATTGCCAGGGGAACTGGCAGACTCTAGTTCCAAGAACCGCCATGTGCTTCAGTGTAGCCCTTGGCAAACAGGCATCCTCCAGCAGCCAGACCTCTATGTGCTTCATTGTAGCCCTGGGGAAATGCAGAAACACTCTACTGGGCCTCAGCACATGCCAGATACCACCACTAGGACTCCAGCTCAGCACAAAGTAAGCGGCCAGACCCCTACTAATGCCAGCAGTCCCAACCACTGCCTACCCCCCTCCCTTCAGCACAGCACCAGACACAAAGATCCCTGGGGCCTCAAGGCAACATCAGCACAACACCAGGTAAATAACCAGGTCCTGTAGCCACTGGCACAAAAAGTCTGAGACAGCACCCCTTCCATCCCAGGTGCAGAGCTCAAACTTAAAAGAAAGGAAAAAGGCCAACAACAACAACAAAAGACGAGCAAAAATCAACAAAAAAAGAATCTGATCACAGAACATTATTGTGGTGACGGGGAAAACCGAGACACAAACTCAGAAGAGGACAACAATGTAAAAACACCTATAGGCAAAACCCCAAAGAAAAATAGGAAATGGTCTCAAGCCCAGAAAAAAGTCATGGAAGCACTCAAAAAGTAGATTAAAATCATATAAGAGAGGTGGAAGAAAAAAATGGGAAAAGAAATGAGAGTGATGCAATAGAATTATGAAAAAAGAGTCAACAGCTTGGAAAATTGCTTAAAATTGACCAGTTAAAATTGGTCAAATGGAAAAGGAGATATAAAACTCCAGCAAAGAAAATAGCTCCTTAAAGAGGACAATTGCCAAATGGAAAAGAAAGGCTAATTGAAGAAAACAACACCTTAAAAGCTATAATTGGGCAAGTAGAAGTTAATGACTCTATGAGACATCAAGAACCAAACAAATTCAAAAAAATGAAAAAATGGAAGAAAATGTGAAATATCTCATTGGAAAAACAACTGACCTGGAAAATAGATCTAGGAGAGACAATATCAGAATCATTGTATTACTTGAAAGCCATAATCAAAAGGAAAAATTGGACAGCATCTTTCAAGAAATTATCAAGGAAAACTGTCCTGATATCCTGCAATCAGATGGCAAAATTGGCATTGAAAGAATCCACCAATCACCTCAGGAAAGAGATCTCAAAATAAAAGCTCCAAGGAATATTATAGCCAAATTTCAGAAGTATCAGGTCAAGGAAAAAAAATGCAAGTGTCCAGAAAGAAACAATCTAAAATACCTGAGTGTGTAAACCTGCCAAAACAGACACAGGAATTCTATGAACATAAACAGAAAACATTGTTTATACAAATAAACTTAGACCTAAATAATTGAAGTAATGTTCATAGGTAGATAAAACCAATATAATTTTTAAAATGACAATTTTACCTAACTAATTTTTTTATTCAATGTCATTTGAATTAAATTACTAAAAAATATTTTACTGAGTTAGGAAAAATAATAATAAAGTTCATTTGGAAGAACAAAACATCAGAATCTTCAAAGAAACCAGGGGTAAAAGATGTAAAGAAAGTAGATTTAGCAATATCAGACCTTAAACTATATTGTAAGGCAAGAACATTGTTGAAGTATAAAAAATTAAAATTTTCTTGTATAAATAAAACATGTAGCCAAGAACTGAAGGAATATAGAAAATTGGGGAAAAACTTTCATAGACATTTCTCAGATAGGATGTGATTGGGTTGGAGTATTTCTGTGCTGTAGGAAATGATGAACAGGTTGATTCAGAAAAACATGGAAAGACTTGGATTTATGACGGAAGATACTATCCACCTTCAGAAAAACATGATAGGAGGACATAAGCATAGTATGGTCTTACAGATATGTGTATGAATGCGTATGTGTATGTTTATAGATATCTATGTGTATATATACATATAAGTATGTGTGTATATGTATATATTATATCCACATTTAATTGTAGCCTTCTTGGGGGGAGGGGAAAAATAAAAAGTACAAAGCAGAGAACAAAAGAAAACCAAAGAAGTAAAGAAAAGCCGGGCAGCTTTGAAAACAATGTGTAGGGTCCTCTAGGTGTCAAAGTGACACCAACCCTGGAGTCAGGAAGACCTGAGTTCAAATCCAACCTCAAACACTTAATACTTACTAGCCGTGTGACCTTGGGCAAATCTCTTAAACCCAGTTGCCCTGCCTTCCCTTCTCCAAAAAAAAGGGGAAAAAAAAAATCCCAAAACAATGTTTAGTATTTATTATAACAGATTTTCTTGAAATGGAAATTTACTGTTTTATATTGAATCCTCTCTTATGGTCTGCTTATGTACATGGCAATGGTTTTTTTTTCCTTTTTTCATTTTGTATTTAAGTTTAAAATAAAAAAATTTACAAAAAAAGGAGAGATTAAGGATTCTCTTTTGCCTTTCTTTATAGCCCTATTGCTTAGCAGTGTACCTGGTACATAGATGGCATTTAATGTTTGTTGATTGACTGACTGGTTTCATTCCCATTCTTTTTCCTCCTCAGCACCTGAAACACCAATAAGAGACAACCAGCTGATGTAGGAGGCTATAAAGAACAGGAAACTATAGGTGTTTCCCCACCCCTGCATAAGGATCAGCCCTTGAGCTGCAAGGGGAGGAGATATGTGGGGAGAATGCCAATCTCTGCTGTAAGGAACCACTGTTCACACTGAGTTAGTGAAGATGAATCACATTTGGAGACAAATGGAGGAAGCAGTGGGAACAGAATATGTCCTTTCTTCCTACAGGAACATCTTATTAAGTATCCACTTTAGAACTGTGCTTAGGTGCTAAGGCTACAAAAGTGGAAACAATACAGAATGCACTCTCAAGAGTTAATAAAGTGAAAGAAATGTAAACAAGCAACTTTTCCGGATAGAACAAGATAAGACTTTATTATTAACAGAAAAGCAAAAGAGGGAGAGATTATTTTTAGCTGGGGGTTAGGAGGAACTTTTATCAGGGGAGGAGATAGCCCTTGAATTTGGGAGAGAGAGAGAGAGAGAGAGAGAGAGAGAGAGAGAGAGAGAGAGAGAGAGAAAGTGCATTTCAGGCAACAGTGCCCAGAGGTGGGAGAGCAGAGGGAGAGACTGAAGAATACTCAGGAATACAGTTTGGTTTGAACATTGTGTCCCAGCAGAAGACTTGCTATTCAGTCATTTCCGACTCTTCATGACCCCATTTGTCGTTTTCTTGGCAAAGGTCCTGGAGTGGTTTCCTATCTCCTTCTCTCCAGCTCATTTTACAGATGAGGAATAGGGGCAAACAGGGTTAAGTGACTTGTCTAGGGTCATACAGCTAGTAAGTATCTGGGGCTAGATTTGAATTCTGGACAATGAGTCACTGTGCCATCTAGCTGCTTACATAAAGCTTGATAACAGGAAGAACAACCTGAGATTCCAGAAACTGAGACAGGTTGTATTTCCCATTATAGGAGAGGTCTCCCAGATGTGGGAGGAGGAAGGGGGGCAGTTTAAATTTAAACTGGGTTTCCTTCCACAGTCCTAGGAGCAGCAGCAGCAGCAGCAGCAATAACACAATGGAAAAACCAGCCTGCTGTGTCTCCCTTCTCTCCATCTCTACCTTAGGATCACCGATCAGGAATCTTCAATCTGGGTTTCTGTTCACAGATTTCAAAGGGCATAAAGGAGAGGCCCCTTCCCTGGGTCCATTTAATTTAAGGCTGCCTGCTAGACTCGTTCACAAAACTGGGGCCATGCAGTAAACTGTCCTGGAAGCCTTAAGCGGCTGCCTTAACAGCCTGATTCTCCAAGATTGTCCAGAGTGACGGCCTGAAGCTAAAAGACGAAAGCCATGTCAGGAAGGGTCAGCAGCTCTGGATTTTGATGTTATTACTGCAAATTGCTCAGGTGTTGCAGGTGAGAGGGGAATGTGGTGTGTCTCATGACTTATTTGAATTCTTGACATTTCTGTATTTGTTTACGTCAAGTCATCTTCTCCACTAAACTGTCAACTCCTCAGGGCCAGGGGCTGCTTTTCCCCCTTTTGTGCCCCCAGCACTTAGCGCAGTGCCTTGAACGTAGCTGTTGCTTAATAAATGTTTGTTGATTGGTTGTTCATGAATTCCTAGGGATCCTTTTCATCTTGTGCATTTCCTACAGTGGAGGAAATAAAGTCTGTCCAAGACAATACTGTCCAATGCAATATTCATATCATAAATTAAGTAATTATGTGGGAGTCAGAACTCTGTTACCCACTTTGGGGAAATTTCAGATATGAACCATGCCTAAACTTTATTCTGGAGCTCCTAGATTAACTCTAGATGAGGGGCAATGAACCAAAAAGAGAAAATGGCTCTGGGATCAGTTCTCAAAATGAGACCTAGGTCTTTGTGAGCTCAAAGTCCTTGCTGAATGAATGGGCTGGAGTAGGGGAGTGTAGGCAAAAGGGAGAGAAATGAAGGAAGAGTAATGAACAAAGAAGAAAGAAAGAAGATACTGGAAATTGAAGAGAAAAAAGGAGAAATCTCATTGGTGGTTAGAATCTATCACACTCTGAAAGAGTGAATAGTTTACTTCTCCTGAGTTTGGATCCAGTTGAATTGGCTGAAGGTGTGGTATGTTTCCCAGAAAGGAAATGGAAGTAATTGTATTTAGCTCAGCAGTGGCATCAGACACTAATAACTGAGGGGTGGGGCTGGACAAACTGGCAGGACCAGTACTGGATTATTGAATTTCCTCCATTTGCCCTGGACCCATCTTCTTGGTCTCTTAAAGTTGGCTCTCTTCCCTGCATTCTCTTCTTTTTCTTCTTCTTTTTGCCTGAAAACAAAAAGACAAATGGAAAAGAGGCATTTAGTTCTATGGCAAGTGTCCAGAAGAGTCTGACTCAGACTAATTGTTTTCCTTCTGACTTTACTTCCTCCATGGCCTCAGGGAAGGGGCCTCTCTTTTATGCCCTTTGAATCTGTGAACAGAAACCCAGACTGAAGATTCCTCGTTGATGATCCTAAAGTAGAGATGGAGAGAAGGGAGACACAGCAGGCTGGTCTTTCCATTCTGTTATTGTTGCTCCTGCTGCTAGGACCGTGGAAGGAAACCCAGGCTTGTGAGTCTGACAATAAGCTGCTTGTTTTCTACAACGGGGACTATTGGGAGAGGCACTGGAGGGACAGGGGTGGTGACTGGAAGAAACTTCAGGTAATGGGCAGGGAGGCTCTGGGTGATTCTTTTTCTCTGACTTTACTTTCTCCATGCATCCAGGGAAGAGACCTTTTCTTTATGTCCTTTGAAATCTGTGAACATAAACACAGATTGAAGAATACAATGCCAAGATCTTAGGGTCACCTGGGGCGCTCATTTGGGGTAGGGGGACTGGAGGTTGAGGTACTGAGTAGAGTATACTAAGGAAAATAATGAATATAGCAGAGCTGGATAGAAATTGGGAAATTCTGCAACTGTCACATGAAGTTGCAAAAAAAGAAAAAAACCCTTCCTATCCCATATCCTATCCCCGAAAGCCCCTCAGAGGTAGAGCTGCCTGGGTACAAGTTGCCTGGAACTGATAGGTTCTATGGGACTTAGAGCTAGGAGACTTCAGTACTTCTTTCTGACTCTGGCTAGACTGGGATGATGTGAGGTTGGAGTGGCCTAGAGAGCTACCCAAAGATGTCCCCCAAAGTATACAGGCTTCCTGGCCAGTTGTATCAGATACTATTCTCAGAGCTTCCTGAAAGGGTTTCACATGTAACATCCTCATCTAGGCAAACCAGTTAACCCTTTTCTCCTCTCTTGGAACAATTTTCTAGCTGGGAGATTAGAGGGAGGGGATATGTAGAGGGAAGACATGGGGGTGGGATGCATTATTAGAATATCCTAAATGGAAGATCAAGTTCACTTTCTCCATTTTCCTAGCCTTTCTTCTACATCTTCTTTTGTCCCCTCCTTCCTCTATTATATAAGGGCCAGGTGGCATTGATAGCTACTGAGAGCAGTTCCATGCACACTCTGGTGAGTTTATACACTCCCTGTTGGTGGAAGTATTGAGTAAGTGCTATATTTTATGCTTTCCAGAGAGTCCCCAACCTCTCACTACTGGGCTTGTTGTGAAGGGGTGTGAAATTGGTGGATAGACCAATTACAGCTTCCCTTTGTTGTCCCGCCCTCTCGCAAATCCTCATCTTCTTTCTTTTATTAGCTGTACTTCAATGATACCTTAGCATTGACTCTGTTAGGTACAAGCATTCATGCTTGGATCCTGCATACAATCTGTTTCTTCAGCATAGAATTAAACAGGACATAGTAACTAGAGAACAATTACTTCAAGATCACACTTCTCCTAAAGTCAACCCTTGAAATTGCCCAGGCATAGGATCACTCTGGAATTGGGAATGTCCAGCTTGAATTAGTTTAGTTTGCCACTGTTCCTTCTCTTTAGGCAGGCAAGGGAGTGCTCCCGGGTTACCTGGCACATTAGATGAAGAAGTGGAATCTTTGGTAGATAACTTTGGACCTGGGACTTTAGCAGAAGACTGAAACTTGAGATCTGGCATAAACTGAAACTTAGGTGGAGTGATACTTAGAAGAGAGACAATGAGAGGGAGATTATATCCAGGTTCCCTGCTTAAGATCCTTGTTGATCAACGTGGGTATTTTAGATTTTGCCACTTGTTTCTTGGCCTTTTTCCACTATCCTCTTATTAACTAGAGGCTGAATATATCAGAATGAAGACTTCCTTACTGCTTTTATTCACCTCAAGTCCCTAGCCCATTTCCCCTTAATTTCAGAAGCCTAGGGAACTCTCCAAGAAACCAGAAGCAGAGACTACAAGAGCAATGAAACATTTTGATTAAGACATGTGAGTGCCATTGGAAAGGTTTGGTAGTTATGCTCCAGTTATGTATTACTGTCTAGGGAAGATATCTAGCTTTCACAGCAGCAAGTGTGAATTGATCTACTACAAAACAAATACCCATGTGCCATGAAAGGCTGAATTTTTTGCAATTAAAAGATGCATTTGTAAAACAAAAATTAATGTTAAACTATACTTTTTTTTTTTTTTTTTGCTTTTTGGAGGGGGAAAGGCAGGGCAATTGGGATTAAGTGACTTGCCCAAGGTCACATGGCTAGTAAGTATTAAGTGTCTGAGGCGGGACTTGAACTCAGGTCCTCCTGACTCCAGGGCTGGCGCTCTATTCACTGCTCCACCTAGCCACCCCATCTATACTTATTAAGGACAAATAAATATAGTTTAATTTTTTGGCTGGCCACTTTGGAATTAGGATTAGAGTGAGGGATAACCATTGCACAGCCTGGCTAAAGCCTCAAGGTGCACTGAGGTAGAGGCAGGCATGAATAGAGGCAGGTCAAACCACCACCACCATCTTGATCACCATTTCCCCTCAGACCTTGATGGAGACAGTCTAGAACTCTGTATCCAAGAGTCTTGGGAATAGCAATGCTTCTGGCCTACTCCCCTAAGGCATCATCCTGCGAAGCAACCTCTGTGGAGGTGCCACCTGGCAACTGCTCCTTCAAGAGCTGTAGCTGAAGCTACTGAAGACCCAGAAAGGAAAATTCTTGTCACCAGAATCCTTGGCACTGCCAAAGGGTTCAACATCAGAAACCAATATGATTTTATCAGTGGAGATGACATTAAAGAAGAAGCATTAACATCTGCCTTGGTGTTGCCCCCAAAGAACTTTGGTACCTTTCCAATCTGACTTGCAGCTGAAACTTTCCCTACCTGTTGTCTCCCCCCTTAGAATGTGAACTCCTTGAGAGCGTGAACTGTCTGGCCTTTCTCTTTGTAGCCCTAGTGCTTAGCACAAGGCTTCACACATAGTAAGTGCCGAATAAATGCATCATTCATTCATTCATTCATTCAGCCTGGGTGACCCTCTGGTATCCTTTGTATCTCAGAAGAAAATGAGGGAGGCCCCCAGCATACTGAGAGGACCCTGTGGTGGATTGGTGGGAAGATATGGGCAAGAGTCACATGGGTAGGTTGTGACCTACATCTACATGGATGAAAGCTAGGATCCCTTTGCATATATGAGTCATATTTCTTCATGTCTCACTATGTGATACAAATCTCCCTGTATTGTTCTCTCTGCTTACTTCTAGTTGCAGCTCTGGAATCAGCCTTATTTGCTTACCTTCTTTTTTTTTTTTTTGTAAGTTGGGAGGTGCATTCTTAAGTCCAATTGTTTACCCTATGGCCTGATATCTTGGAGGTGTTCTTGGCAGTTGTGGGAAAAGTTCTGTGACCTGAATGTTCCTTACATTCTGCTTACTGCTGGCCAAGACATTATTTCACTTGATCTGTTGAATTCCTACCATTATAGTTGATACTTTGGAATCCTCAGCTACTGACTTAACCTTGGGTTCTTCAGATCCTGTCTTTACCACAGTGGTGGACAACACCAAGATTGTCATTTTCTACTTAGTCCCCATGGATCAACTTAACCCTCTTTCCACCCACATTCCAGCATGATGGCATGAAAGCATTCTAAGAATATTTGCACAAACTTTTGCAAGACAATGAGCCAACAGGATGTGGTGGGAACCCAAAATGAAGTCAACATCTTGGAAACAAACTAGAAGAAGTTTACTCATAAGAGAATAATGAAATAATCTACTTCCCCCAGCCCCCAAGAGGAGAATGAGATAGAAAAATCCTCATCATACATTTTTTCACTTCCCTTATTTGTTGTTCAAACTGGCCTTCTTGGTGTTTCTCACACAGGATGCTCCATCTCCTTCCTCTGCCTTTGTGGGGGCTGTCTTTTATGTTTGAATTACATACCCTACTCACCCCTGCACTTTAGAATCCTTTGTTTCAAGGAACAGCTAGGTGGCATAGTGAATAGAGCACCATCCCTGGAGTCAGGAGGACCTGAGTTTGAATCCCACCTCAGACACTTAACACTTACTAGCCATGTGACCTTGGGCAAGTCATTTAACCCCAATTGCCCTGCCCTTCCCCTCCAAAAAAAAAAGGCAAAAAAGAATCCTTTGTTTCCTTCAAAATCAATTTTTCTTCAAATATGTCTTCAAATGTATTCTTCAAATACAATTTTCTCATTAAGTCTTTACTGATTTGTGTCTCCCTCTCTCCAGATGCTAGTACCTTTCCCTTGAAAATAACTTTGTATTTATTTTTAATATGATTATATATCAACCAACACAAATTTATTAAATACTTAATATTATCCAGGCATTGTGCTAAGCACTGGCGATAAAAAGGAAAAAAAAATTGTCTCTGACCACAATCTAACAGAGGAGACAACTTACATAAATCAAAACATACATGACAAAAAGTAGAAGAAAGGTAACCATATGAGACCATTAACAGCTAAAGAGACAAGAGAGGCCTCCTGAAGGAGGTGATACTTAAGTCCAGAATTTAAAGGAAGATCAAGATTCTAAGTCAGGGGTGAGAAGGAGAGCACTCTAGACACACAGAACAGTAAGTAGTATAGAATGACTGGATCATGGAGTATGTGGAGGGTGTATATTGGAAAAGTAGAAAGGGGTCAGGTTGTAAAGAGCTTTAAATGCCAAATGGAAGATTGATTTTATATTTGATCCTGGAGGTAGGTATCCAATAGAGTTTATTGAGTAGAGAGGTAACATGAGGATACATACACTTTAGGAAAATCACTCTTGTAGCTAAGTGAAAGATGAATTGGGGTGGTGAGAGACTGGAATGAGGGAAACTAATTAGTAAAGCTATTGCAATAGCCTGGGTGAGAGGTGACAAGAGCTGGAACCAAGGTGGTACCAGACTGAATGGCAAGGAGACATATATAAGAGATGTGAAAATAAAAATGACAAGATTTTACAATAGATTGGATATGTGGAGAGACAGGTAACCTCCTTGATGTCAGGGAATGCCTCATTTTATATTTGTATGCTGAGCATCTATATCACAGTAGGTTGGACTAGCCGAGTCACAATGGCTTCCTTTTAACACATCAGGACTAGCATGCATTGCTGGAAGAGTATCATGGTGCCAGAGTATAAGATAATAATATATAGAGAGATGAGTTCTTAAACTTTACAAATGGAAACTTCCAAGAATCTAGTCACTTCCATGTTGCAATGAGGTATCAAAGTAGGACCGCAGTGGAAACTAACATTGCAAATGAGTCATAAATCCAAAATCTGGCTTTCATATGAACAGAAAATAGAAAGCACTGCCGAGATCTCACAGCTACTATTTTTTTTTCTTTTTGGAGAGAGGAAGGCAGGGCAGTTGGGGTTAAGTGACTTGCCCAAGGTCACATGGCTAGTAAGTGTTAAGTGTTAAGTACCGTTACTATTAGTGATATAACATGAAGGGGCAAAGCAGGATGAATTTAAGATCCTTAGCATTTGCCTCATGCATTTATTTCTTTGATTAGATATTAATACTGTAATGAACTCATTGTTTGCTTCTGGACAGATAAATGCGAATGAGTAATAAGAGTTACAAACTTTCATAGAAAAAAAGAATGATTTCAGATAGTAAACTTGGATGACGGGAAGGGTGGCAGGCTTATGTGAACAGTAATAAAGAAGGTCAGAAGAGGGTAGGACTTTAGGTGCGTGCCTGCACGCGTGTACGTGTGTGTGATTGATGATGACAATGCGTTCTGTTTTGAACATGTTGAGTCTAAGATACATATGGGACACCCATATTGAAATGTTCAACAGTCAGAGAGAGGAGAGAAACTAGGGCCGCTGTTTATTTTAATCAGCTTATTTACATAAGATTCTTTCCAGGAGTTTTGAAGGATATCATTGAGATTGAGAGGCAGCATGTCAGCTGATAGAGAGCTGACCCTGAGGCCTAGAAAGCCTGAGTTCAAGTCCTACGGTGGACACCAACTGGTAGTGTCATCCTGGGCTTTCCAAGTTACAGGGAAGATACCCACCTATATGAGTCAAGAGAGTTTCAGTAGTGGGGGCTCACAGTGATGATTGGTAGCATATTCCCTGGCCCCCCACCTCCACCAGGAGTAAGGAACCAGCAGCATGGGGTTTGCCCTCTCCCCATCCCTAGACCTGTCAGTTTGAGGGTGGGTTGGAGTGAGTAAGCTAACCCAGAGGGAGAGGAAGAAGAGAAGACAGGACAGAAAGAGAGGACAGAGAAGTAAGAGAGGAGGAGAGGAGAGAAGAAGGGAAGGGCAAGGGGAGAGAAGAAGGAGAAGGAGAAAGAAGAAGAGAGAGAGGAAAAGGATACAGACATCATGCCAGTTTAGATACCACACCTGCGAGCTACACCGCCACTGTATTTGGGTTGTAGTCACACCCAGGCTACGCTAGTTTCTACTTTAGGAAAAGATGGGGAAGAGTGGGGGAGGAAGAGTCAAGAGGAGGACAGAAGAATCTAGAAGAAAGAGTATGGATGGCTTCCCACTAATAGACAAAGAATTCAGTTTGCTGCAAAAATCAGAGCATTTGGTACTTTTAGGCATATCAGTTTTCGTCACTTACCTTTTATTACTGACATTTAATCATCAGCAAGGTCTTCCTCAAACACCTTCTTACCCAGTTCCTACTTTGCATCTGAGCAATCATACTTCTTCTGTAAGGAGAAGTCTTTCTGTTTATTTTTCTAGTTTGCCACATGGGGTAAGTTCTGGTCTTTTTAATCCAAGGCACATGTTTTTTCTGGGTCTCCAGTATAGTGTTTAAACAGGTTTTACACAGAATGGTAGAATTTTAGTGCTAGGAAGGCCTTTGTAGAACATCTTGGCTAGAGCTCTACATAATGCTATGAGCAAGATGATTCATCATGGCACATAAAGGAAATATGAGATCCAAGGTTATCTAACATGCCTGTAGCTTCTATTCCTTCCACCATTCTCCCCCCTGTCAGTTCCTAGGGCTGACTGAACTAGCACCTACCTCCTCAGGCAGGCAGGTGTACAGATAATCATTCTCTATCCAGCTGCCTCCCCACTTCAACCCTTCCCCTTGCAGCAGCAGTGCACAAACCCTATGTTCCCTGACCAAAGAGGACAGGCAGGAGGACCCTTCTTCCTTAGGACCAGGGCCATTTCCAGGGCCTCACCTAGATGAGTGTGATGTGTGCTTCAGGGCTTGGGTACCCTCCACAGAGAAATGTATGAGCTCTTTACTGCAGGCCTACCTGAGCTTTTCTTGGCTCTTCTCTAGAAGCACACAGGTGATGCAGTAGATAGACTCCCTGGGTCTGGAGTCAGGAAGTCCTGAGTTCAAATCCAGCTTCAGACATTTCTCAGCTCTGTGACCCTAGCCAAGTTAATTTACCTCTGTCAGCCTTTGTTTCCACTACTGAAAAATCCTTTCCCTGAAAAAAGACTGTCAGCTGTTTCTAGATGCCACAAGATGGCACTGTTGCTCCACAGCAGTATCTTCACACATTCTAAAATAGAGGTGTTTTTTTTTTCTTGATTTAAATAAAGTTGAGAATAAGGAAAAGGGAGACTTTGAGGATGCCTATATTTTCAAACTTTAGGTGAGAATTCAAATACTTTTTATAACAAATTCTGGCCATTTAAAAAATGAGGATTTTTTTTTTATTTAAGAAGAATGATATTGTAAAAAGAATATGTTATGACAATCTTACCTAAATTAAATTACATATTTAGTGCCACACCAATCAATCTATCAAAAAATTACTTTGTAGAGCCAGAAAAAATAGTAGCAAAATTCATTTGGAAGAACAAAAGGTCCAGAATATCAAGGCAATTAATGAAAAGAAATGCTAGGGAAGGTGGCCTAGCCATATCAGATTTTAATCTGTATTATAAAGCAGCAGTCATCAAAACTACTTGGTACTGGCTGAGGAATAGAGTAGTGGATCAATAGAATAGATTGGGTACATGAGACTCAGTAGCCAATGACTATAGTAATCTACTGTCTGATAAACCCAAGATCCCAGTTTTTGGGATAAGAACACACTATTTCACAAAAACGGCTGGGAAAACTGGAACATAGTAGGGCAGAAATTGGGCATAGACCAATATCTAACACCGTGCACCAAAATAAAGTTGAAATGGGTGCATGATGTAGGTATAAAGGCTGATATTGTAAGGAATCTGGGAGAGTAAGGGATAGTTTACCTTTTCGGATCTATGGAGAGGGGAAGACTTCATGATGAAACAAGAGTTAGAGAGCATTACAAAATGCAAAATAGATTATTTTGATTATATTAAATTGAAAAGCTTCTGTACAAACAAAACCAATGTTACCAAGATTGAAAGGGAAGTGGAAAATTGGGAAAGAATTTTTAAAATCAGTATCTCTGATAAAGGCCTCATTTCTAAAATATACAAAGAACTGAGTCAAATCTATAAGAATACAAGCCACTCCCCAAGTGATAAATGGTCAAAGGATATGAACAGGTAGTTTTCAGAAGACGAAATTAAAGATATCTATAAGCAGATGAAAAAATGTTCCAAATCACTAGTGATTAGAGAAATACAAATCAAAACAACTCTGAGGTACCACATCTCACTGGCCAGATTGGCTAAGATGACAAAACAGCCAAATGATAAATGCTGGAGAGGATGCGGGAAAATCGGAACACTAATGCATTGTTGGTGGAGCTGCGAACTGATCCAGCCATTCTGGAGAGCAATCTGCAGCTATACCCAAAGGGCTATAAATAAGTGCATACCCTTTGACCCAGCAATACCACTTGTAGGGTTATATCCCAAAGAGATCAGAGAAGTGGGAAGAGGATCTGTATGTACAAAAATATTTATAGCAGTTCTTTTTGTGGTGGCAAAAAATTGGAAAACAAAGGGGATGCCCATCAATTGGGGAAAGGCTGAACAAGCTGTGGTATACAGATGTAATGCAATACTACTGTGCTATAAGAAATGAGGGGCAGACGGACTTCATAATAACCTGGAGAGACATATATAAATTGATGCTGAGCGAGAATAGCAGAACCAGGAGAAATCTGTACACAATTACAGACACAATGTATGCGTGATGACTAACCTCAGTAGACTGGGGGGCTCCTCTCAGCAATACAAGGTTATAGGACAACTCCAAAAGACTCATGATTGGAGGGGATGTCCACATCCAGAGAGTCTGAGTGCAGATTGAAACAAACTCCTTGCTCTGTTTCTTTTTCTTGTTCTGTTTTGTTTCCTCTTTCCCACTGATCATTCCATCAGTTACAATCCTTCTTTACAACCTGACTAATGATTAATGTGAAGATATTTGTAGATCCAATATTTGAGCGCAATACCACCATGATGGGGGGGAGAGGGAGAGGGAGAAAATCTGAAACTCAAGCGACTGTGGAACTGAATGTTGTAAACTAAAAGTAAATAAACCAATTTAATTAATTTTTTAAAAAAAGAATGATATATTAGTAATATCTCCATAACAAGTTTCATCCTTCAGTTAGGAGTTGAATTAGATAATCCTCTGAGTTTAGTACCATTCTTGCTGGATAATTCTATAATAGCCTCCTTTACTCCCAAGGTTTTGGTGCACATGGAGACTGATTTTTCAAACACACTAACCACTGAGCCATGCATTTCCCTGATCACAGAAAACATAAGAATAAGAGACATGGCAATTTTTTTAAAAAAAAAGTGTCTTTGTAGGAGGGAGAGGCATGTGTGTAAGTTTCTCTCTCTCTCTCTCTCTCTCTCTCTCTCTCTCTCTCTGTCTGTCTCTCTCTCTCCTCTAGATTGGCTACAGAATCTAGATTCACATTGGATTCACATTTCCTGACTGTCATGGAAATGATTTCCAAGGTTTCTTCGTTATCTTTAAAAGGCGCGACATTCCAGGTGGAGGATTATTAGGGAGCTTTCAATGGTTGTGAAACCGAATTTCAAAAAGTGACTCTGGTGCTTTGGGGTTTTTCTTTTCTTTTTTGAGGAGTGGGGCGAGGATGGGGCAGGGAGTGAGTGAGTGAGCCAGGGGATTTTGCAGGCTACTGAGAAGCCTGTTTGTAATATTGCCTAAGGAAGGAAGAAAATAAACGTTTTTAAAGACCGACCATGTGACATCTCACTATAATCCTGGGAGGTAGAGGCTATTCTGATTCCCATTTTACAGTTACAAAACTGAGGCTGACAAAGCTTGAGTGACTTACCCAGTATAGTACTGATAGGTAAATGTCTAAGGCTGGATGGATTTGAACTCAAGTCTGCCCTGATTCCTGCACTGCCTAGCATCCCTAAGGGAAATTTTTTGCTTTGTGGTAGAAACCTATACTTGCAGAAATAAAGAAAAACTACTTTAGAAGGTCTTAGAAATCTGATCAAGACCAGGATACCTCCACAGGAGCTAGGATATAATAGCCTCTGGACCAGTGGTTCTCAATCTTCCTAATGCCGTGACCCTTTAATATTGGTATGTGGGTGTATCTGCATGTGGGTGGACCCACCTGAAGACGGATAGAGGAGCAGTGTCTCAGTTCCTAAGACCGTTGGAAATATGTGTTTTCTGATGGTCTTAGGCGACCCCTCTGAAAGGGTTGTTTGACCCCCAAAGGGGTTGCGACCCACAGGTTGAGAACCACTGCTCTCGACAGAGATGATAGAATCAAAGTGTGGAGGAAAATATATGCCTTTGGACATGACCTCGGTTTAAGTTGGTTTGGCTTAACCATACTTATCTGTTACAGGGTTTTCTTGTTTTTAATTGAGAAGGAGGGGGATATAGATGGTAAAGCCAAAAAAAAAAAAAAAGAAAAAAAAAGAAAAAGTATGCTACAGCTAGAGCCCTGGACTTGGAGTCAGGAAGAAGATCTGAATTCAATTCCAGCCTTAGATATTTACTAACTGTGTGACCTCTAGTCATAATTTCTAATTCAATTAAAGAGTGATCTTAGGTAATTCAATTAACCCCTGCCTCAATTTTCTCATCTGTAAAGCGGAGATAATAATGGTCCCTACTTCCTACGATTGCTGTGAGGATCAAATGAGATAATATTTATAAACCATGGTGCAGTGCCTGACACTTAATAAAACCCTTTTTCCTTTTCCTTTCCTAAATGGAAATGCTCCTAGGGTTTTATGGTGTTAAGATAAAAATATTTCTTAAAAAAAAAAGGAAAAGAAATATAATGATAACCAATGTGGGGTAAGTTGCTATAGTTTCCATGTAAGTACATGTTCTTGGGAACAAAACCTTATTAGTCAAATTTTTCTTTGAAGTTTTAAAATTTATTTTTAGTGACTCTTAATATCTATTCCTCTTTCTAGGTCCTACTCTCATGCATTATTGTAGTGTGGATCTAACCTTAGGTTCTTTTTGTTTGTTTAATTTAAGTTTTTATTGATGTCTTTTGTTTTTAATATCACTTTCATTTTGAAAAATATATCTCCTCCTCCCCACTCTAGACTGTTTTCTCTACTTAAAAAGAATGAAAAATAATTTATTGCTGGATATTTTGAATCCTCTCTTATGTTTTGCTGTGAGCATGGCAACACTTTTTTTTCCTTTTCTCATTTTGTATTTGTTTTAATATTTAAGTTTATGATGTTTCTTTTTCTTTTCTTATTGTGTATTTAAGTTTCAGTATTCAAGTTCAAAATAATTTTTAAAAAGGACAAAAAATAAAGGGCAGTGGGGAGTTCAGCAAAACTAACCCACACATTAATAGTAGCTGATTGGATATGCAATGTTCCACGTCCATTCCACCCCCCCCCCCCAAAAAAAAGAGAGATGGGTGCATCCTCTCTCACTCTCTCTTTGGAACAAGCTTTGATTATGAATTCTCAAAGGCTAGGGAGTAGTGCTACTGAATATGGCTAAAAAGCTAATGAATGTAGCAAGAAAATGTTGGGCTAGGGATGGTGAGACTGGGGGCTTGGTTTGTGGCAGGAATATGCATGGAGGCATGGTGAGTGAGTTCAATAAGATTTGAAACGATTTGGGTTCAAAAGATTTGAAAGTCAATAGCTCAATTAAATTTCAGATGGCCCTGTCCAAAAGATATTAGCCCATACTCACCCCGCTTCTGGTCATTTTTCTTTTACTCTTTTTTGGCCCTTGTTTGTTTAATCTCCTTCCCAGATTTGTCTCTTCTAGGCTCAGTGCCCTCCACTCAGGCTGGGTATCAATCATTCTCAGAGGCCATGACCCATCACCCTCTGGACCTGGTATTGGTCAAGTTCTGGACATTGGCTAAAGAAACAACTCCTTGAATGGGGGGACCATGTGAGGCAGGGACAGCTCTATGTTCATTATCAGAATGAGACAGTTTCAGAAACTGAGACCTTCATACCTTACCCCAAAAGATTTTGGGTCCCATTTGTTTAAGGGGGGAATGATGGGGTGCTTGGATGCTTGTGCTTAGACCCCAATTCCAAGATCATATTTCTACCTAACTTCAAAAAACACTGTCCCTGACAGTTTACTCCCCAGTCCAAGGACACTACGCTTAGCAATAACTCATGAGTAGGCCCCAGTAAGACAAACTACCTTTCTCCACAATTAAGTGGACCCCAGTAAAAATTACTGATGGAAGGTTAGGTTTACCAAGTACAGAGAGAGGTTGGTAAGATGTCACATCTGCTTTTCTCCTGTCCCCACAGTTGCAGATCCTGGTTGTGAACTCAGAGGTTTTGAGAGGAGAGGTTCATCTGCTTGCCTAGAAGGGTGGGCTTCAGGGTTCCCAGGGCCCTCAGTATAGCTGCTATGCCTCCCCATTCCTTTTGCTGGGTGGGGGATGGTAACTCAAATTCCCTACCATTCTTCAGCACTCTCTTTCCTTAATCTGCATGAGAGGAGGTAATAGAGTCTGCTAAAATATTTTTAGCTGTTCTAACTTTTCACTCCAACCCTACCTAGCTTAGTCAGAGCCAGGATTACAGGGATAAGGCACTATAGACCTAGTCTGGTCAGAGCTGGGACAACAGGGTGAAGAATCTTAAGAGGTTCCTTCTCTTTTTTTTTTTAAACTTTTACTCCAGTAAACTTTACTTCTGTGTCCACTCCTTAAAAGCTTTTTTCGAAACTGAGAGCTTTGAACCTGCCAGTCAAGGTGAGTGGGTCTCTGGAAAAGATGCAGTGGTACCTAGTCCCCTCTCCTCCATACTGGAGAGCTCAAAGCTTCATCTCTGAGGTGTCTCTTCTTTAAATCTATTCATTTTCCCAATTTGCCTTAGTGCTAAATAGTATAATAAATTCTAACTTGTCTTAAGCATCAAGTTAGAAGTAATACATTTCACTTAAAATACTACCAGACTGAATTCAATTATCTTTTGACTGTGTTCCAGTACACAAAAACTTTTTCTCTTTTGGGTGAGGCAGGAAATGGTTTAAGTGCTAGTCAACCTGCCTCTCTTTGATTTGAGGGGGGGAAAAAATCTCCTTTCCTTTCATGTAATTGTGAGGAAAGGTAATTTGTCTTACTGGGACCCACTCATGTATTTCCAGAGAAAAAGGGAGAAGGAAATAAGCATTTTATATAGTGCCCACTATATAAAGTTAAGTGATTTGCCCAAGGTCACACAGCTAGTTAGTAAATATCTGAGGCTGGATTTGAACTTAGGTATTTCTGACTCCAGGCCCTGTGCTCTATCTACTGTACTACATAGCTACCCTAAAAAGCATTTAGAAAATATCTATTATCCATACTAGACTGCTGAGAGGCAATGTGATAGAGAATTGACCAGGGTGCCATGAGTTAAAATCCTGCCTCTGACACATATTGTCTAGGCAAGTCACATAACACTTGAAAGACCAAGGCCTCAACACATGCAAAAAAAAAAAATCCTTTAAAACAAAAATTTTCATCCTACTATCTTTTTGTGGATTTATGCATTATGGACTAAAAAAAAGTGTACTATGTCCATTGATAGCAGAGGTGTTTTTAAATTCTGGTCCTTCTAGTACTCCTAGCACTTCGGTGCTCTCCACAACTCAAAAACTAGACCATATATTGCATAGAAGATGCTAGAAGGAGTTTTCTCTCTTTACACCAATTAGTCACAGGTCCAGTACCCATCTTCCACTAGAATCCATCTAGGCTGAAAATATGGATTAATTTGGGGAGGGAGACAGGACAGAAGGACTCAATCAGAAATGGGAATGAATGTGAGCTACTGGGGGAAAATGCTGACTCTTATGTCTTTTTATCTCATAGGGCCTGCTTTTCTTCAATATGATCTCATTGCTGTGTCCCAGCCAGAACCTAGTGAACCTCACTACATGGTCCTTGGCTATATAAATGACCAACTCTTCCTTTACTACAATGGGGAGAGTAGAAGAGCAGAGCTGCAAAGATCATGGAATGATACAGAGGAAGAGAGAAAAATCTGGGAAAGGGTGACCCAGGACCTTGAAGAGAAGGGGAAAGAGCTGAGAGTGACCCTTCAAGACATTCTGAGACAGAACAATCAGAGTGACAGCAGTAATGGTGAGTGTGAAGGACAGGAATATGGGAAGATGGTGGTGGAGGCTATGGGAGATGGGGACTGGGGTAAGGGGATGGGACCATGGGCCTATTGGGCCATGTCAGACTTTCCTTTCTCCCTTTCCCAGGGAGTCTCTTTGTTTTGTAATCTCACAAAGAGTTAGCTTTGTTAGCTAAGTTAGCTCATAACCTATGTGGGTGGATTGGGGGAGTGTGGAGAAGGCTGTGCCCTAATTGAACACCAAGCAACAAGGTGAAGATGGGCAGAGGTTATTTATCCTAGGGGTGGGTGGTTTCAGGCTCTCACACTCTTCAGGCCACGTTGGGGTGTGAGCTCCAGGACAACAATAGCACCAGAGGGTTCTGGAAGTTCCGATTTGATGGGCAAGACTTCCTCACTTTCTGCCGGGAAAGACTCAACTGGACTGCAGTCCATCCAGCAGCTAAGAGAATTAAGGAGAAATGGGAGGACTGGTTCCAAATGAAATTCCTCAAAGTCCATGAGGAAGAATACTGTTCTATTCAGCTCCAGAGATACTTGGCATCCTGGAAAGGAATCTTGGAAAGGACAGGTATGAATCCCAGGACAGAGTTTTTCCTTTTGATTTATGGGTGTGGTTTCTGCCCCAGAGATGGGGTATTGTGGGTTTAAAAGAGTTTACAGAAATGCTTGATCCATGGCTTCATCCCTTGAAGCTTTCCCATTCTCAAAAAATATCTGCACCCTCTATCTGATGAGACCCACACTCTATTCCATTTCAGAACTACCAATTGATGTGCCACCTGGGCCCAACCCTTTGTCCTGTGGACCCCTGCAGGTTGAGTTACTAATTATCAGCATAGGCCTTGTCTTTGCTATCCTCATTGTTGTTGGAGCTCAGCTGTGGCGATGGATTCGAGCAAAGCCAGGTATGTAGGATAAGTTTGTTTATGGAGTTGGATAAAGGGTGGTGGAAATAGCCAGATAGGGCTAACATAAGTATAGGCAAGGAAAGAACTTCTCAACAATTCTCTCCTGGCCCAGGAAGAGGTCATATTTGGCATCATCAATGTTTCACTCTTCTTTTCCATGGTAGGAAGAAAAGAAACAAATGTTTATTAAGTGTCTACTAAGTGCTTTGCAAACATCTGATTTAGTACTCACAACAACCCTGGGAGTTAGGCGCTACTATTGTCCCCATTTTACAGATGAAGAGACTGGAGCAGATAGAGTTTAAACAACTTGTTCAAGGTCACATAGCTAGTGGTCTGAACTTAGGTTTTCCTGACTCCAAGCCTCGAGATCTATCCACTGTGCCACCATTCATTCTTACATCAGCATAATAGCATCTTAGACCTTAATCAGTAGCATGGAAAGAGCACTGAAGTTAGAAGAAACCTTGGTTTAAATCCTATCATTGACACTAGCTGTGTGACTTTGGGCAAATCCTTAACCTCTCTGAACCTCCATTTCCTGATCTGAAAAATATGGACAATAATACTTGCTCTACCTACATCACATGATTGTTAGGAGGAAGGTGCTTTATAAACCTGAAAGTGCTCTATAAATACGAGTTTATTGACCCACAAAATCTGTGGAGAGGGGTTGATTTAGGCTAAAAGAACCAGAGAAGATGCTTAGTGACAAAAGAAGGGTATATGGGCATCAGTTCCCCATAGCCTGCCCCCGCTCCCAGGCCATTTCTACCCTTGGCTTACCTGAGGGACTTTTCTTGCTCTAGCATTCATTGGAAAGGAGAGAAGAGGGAGATCTATGAGCAGGATAAGAGATTTTACTCTCCTAGATTCACTCCTTTTGATCATATTTCTCTTCCCTTCTTGAGTCTGACTTTTCTTGACCCCATATGGGATTTTCTTGGCAAAGATATTGGAATGGTTTGTCATTTCTTTCTCCAGTTCATTTTATAGATAAGGAACTGAGACAAACAGGGTTTAATGACTTGCCCAGGATCACACAGCTAGGAAGCATCTGAGGCTGGATTTGAACTCATGAGGCTGAGTCTTCCTGACTCTAGGTCTGATGCTCTATCCACTGTACCACCTAGATACCCATCTCCATCAATAGCTTTCATTTAGTTATCTTTCTTCCTCTTCTCCCCTTGCCCAGAGATCAGACCTACCAGAAGAAGTGAATGGAAATCTGCCCACCCTCTTTTCCCAGGTGAGTCACTGTGTGAAATTCTAGGGAGGGCCAGGCATGGTGCAGAGTGAGGCAAAGTATTCTCTGTTCTTGGAAAGGAAGAGATAGAATTTGGTAGAAAGGATTGGATGAATAGAAACTCCGGATCTGAGGATATGTGGGGAATTCTGATCAGATTAGAGTATTCTCATTTTCCTTCAATGTTACTACCCTTTTGTCAAACCTAACCTGACCATCTTTAGATTATATACTCTTTTAAATCTACTCTCCTGGCCCAGGAGCCAAAAGAAATCCCGATGTTTCCTAAAGGAATTAATCAGCATTCTATGGGAGAATCAGCTCTCCTCATGTGGGAGATTCATGATTGAGAGAGGAAGTTGGAAGAAGGACAAAAGACAGTATAACTGGGCCCCAGAGCTATTGGAGATTATAGTAGCCTTGGCTCATGTGTCTCTTGGCCCCTTCCACTAAGTGTTCCTTCCTTGTGCTTTCTGGGAGAAAGATCATTTTAGCCCCTTGTTCATTTTTGCAGGTTTTGGTCACTTCAGAGAAACTCAGAGTGTGGTGTAGGCAAGACTTGGAATCAGGAGATGAGGGTTTGTATCCAAGTTTCGACACTTACTAGCAGTGCATTTGTGGGAAATTCACTTGAAGCCTCAGTTTTCTTGGGTGAATAACCTGAGGAGGAGTACCTATGCTACAAGATTACAAAGAATTTTTTAAGTCGTAAAACACTATAAAAATGTAGAGGCACTTGATGACTCTAGTGACAAAGGCTGGCTGAATTGCCAGTGTCCTCTCCCCAAGTGCAATGGGCAGTTAAGGACAATTTGTTCCAATGGTCATGAAGGTGGCTAAAGCAGACTCTGTGGGGCACATAGAGGTTGGTCAGAAATTGAAGATGCCAAGGGCATCCACTGCACCCCTGGTGATCACCAGTAGTCCTGACTTTTGTCTTTCCACTGGACTTTCATGACTCTAAAAGAGACAATGAGGCTGATGAATTTGTGCAATTCTGCCTCATTTAAATCCAATTCGATAAGTCAAGATATTGTCCCGTGATTTCATTGGCCTTCTTCAGAAATGAAGGATGAACAACAGCTTGAGTTGGGGAGGTGTGACTTCTGTTTCGTTATTTTCTGCTTCGTGAGAGGGGCCTTCTTTTTGAGCCCAGTAGACCAGTAACAGGATCTGTGGGTTCAAGAATGAAAATTACTTCACCCACACTTTGCTCTCTCTAGCTTGACTCTAAACTATCTTGTGATTTATTCCTAGGAGTAATTGTATCCTGAGTTCATATGCCAGGCTTGCACAATCTACTGAAGTTCTCCCCTTTTGTATTATAGTTGATAGCCCCAAACCCCCAGATCATTTGCTGGTGATCAAGCTTTTTGCTCCTTTACAGCAAAGAAAGGTCTCTCCCTTATTCTCTCTCCACTTTGTATAATATAACCACAGCTTAGCATTTTTTCTAGCCAATAGAGTTTATGATAGGTAAATGTGATTTGGTTTGAATGCTACAACCTAAGAAAAAAAGCCAGCCCACCTGGATAATTGGAAAAGGAAAAAGCCTCTTTGCTACCACATAGGAAAAGTTCCTAGGTTCTTCTAGTCTCTCCAGCTAACCTATTGGAGCTGTGAATTATGGTACTTCTGCTGGATTCCAGCACTGGGATCTGATACACTTTTATCTGACAGCATTTTCTTTGCACCCACATCAGCTATTGAATCCCTTTTTCCTGCTTACTTGGTTCTTACTTCTCTTCCTGATTGGGAGTCAAGGTCAGGCCCTCTACTGTCTATTTCTGCCCCAAAGGCAGGTTGTAATAAGTTGTTATTATTTATTCTATTTCAAATCTGAGCTCTAAAGATTCTATGTGGTTGTGCTGAGCAGCCTGGATACCTTACCTACTGCCCCCACCACACAAAAGTACCTGCACTTGTTGGGAAGAGCTGAGAATGACACTATAAACTCCTCAGGAAGCTATCTTGGCTCAAGGGGCTCTGCTCTAAGTATAGATTAAACAGCTCCTGGCCAGAGACCAAAACGTGTCCGTCTTGAGGATTCTCTTCAATAACATGCTTGGGAAAGGAAACAAAAAGAAGGAAAGGAAGCCAGGGGCCCAGGCTGAGTCCAGGTTCCCACTGCAGGATGGGAGGAAGACACAGTTTATTTATTGCATGCCCACAAGTCGGGAGTCAGATCACTACTTGCCTCACTGGAGAGAGTGAGTTAGAAGCTCCCTCTACTTTCAATTGAGGAAATACCCTGCCCCCACGCCCATGTTACAGGGCAGGATGATCACCCCAAACTTGCTATATCATGCCAAAATACCAAGTCCTTTCTCTGCTGGGTTAGTAGCACTGAAGTGGTCACACATCATCCTCTGTGTGGAAGTGCTGGGCCAGTACAGGTGGTTGATCAGAACCAGGAAGGGCAGCTCTGAGCTTGCTCAATGAGATGGCTCTTGTTTCACATTCATTTATATAGGGATATGTACACCTGAGAACAGGGAGGGAGGGGGAGACAAAGAGAGAGAGAGAGAGAGAGAGAGAGAGAGAGAGAGAGAGAGAGAGAGAGAGAGAGAGAACACATATGAGGGAGGTAATAGTCCTGTAGCACAATGATCTGGTTGAATTCTTTTTGTTTTCCAAGAAAGCAGTTTATTAAGATGTTATGAAAAACATTTTTAAAAATTAGATGAAGTCAAAATATGAAAGACAAAATAAGATTTTGCATGGAAATTAACATGATTTTCATAGTAATGTTGCTAAGTTCCACACTGAAGTAAAGCTTCTTCCTACAACTTCCTTCAATCTGTCTCAACCTCAGTCTTGGTACCTCTTTTATGTCTCTGTTCTTAAAGTCACTGATAGAAGTTAAGCACTTAAAGCAGCAGCAGCAGCAGCAGCAGCAGTCCCATTCATAATAAAGAGGCATCTAGTTAATTTCTCTTCCACTTCTGAAACATGATATAAAAGAGAATAGAAAAAACATCTTAAAGGTTTTTTAACTGTTAGCTTGACTTTTTCATTTTCAAATCAAGATTCTGTCTCCTTATCTCTCTCTGTGACCTCTCTCTGCCACCACTAACTGCCTTTGTCATTTCAAAACTCGATATATCCAAAATAGAATCTGTCATCTTTCCCCCAAAATGTGTTTCTCTTCCCAATTTCCCTGTTTCTTTTGAGGGCATCACTGTAACAGCAATCAATTTACCAGATACTTAGCACTTAGTAACTTAGGGCTAAGTATGGAAGGTGTGAGCTCTGCCTCCTGTTGCTGATGTGGCAGGAGAGGCTTGGCTGAGACAGGAGGCCAGTGTGTGTCTATAAGAAGAGTTCTAGAGACAGAGAGATAGAATCAGAATGTTCCTCCTGGTGGCTCCTGTTGGAGGAAGCAGGATTGTTCTAGCATCTGAGAGCTGGGTGGCTGGACTGAAGAAGTGAGTTGAAGTTTTCTTGAGAGAGAGAGAGAGAGTTTCTCTCCTAGCATCTGGAAGCTGACTGAGAACTGAGTTGGAGTTTTCCTGAGACCAGAATCTGGTGAAGGCCAAATGGCTGTTGCTGTCTCCTGGAAGGCCAGTATTGCTTCTGCTGCCTGGAAGGCTGAATTTTCTACTGGGTTCTAGGGCCAGCTGAACTGCTGGAGGACTGAAGAAGCATGATCAGGATAAAGACTTTGTTTGTGGCCTGGCTGATCCTTGAGTTCCTGGCAACAGAAGTGGTGAAGGATTTGCAATGTGCTGGACCCTATGAATTTCAGTGTATGCCAGGGACTGCCCTGAGGAGTGGATAAGGACTTGGGAGCTGTCTACCTCTGAGGACTGGATGAGAACCTGGGAGCTGTCTGCCCCTAAATCCAGGTGACTGGTGGATTCAGGAAGGAGCTGGGACCATGGAAGGGGATCCAAGGAATCTGAGAGACCACCTGAGTCAAGAAGAAGAAAAGGCTCTCCTTGGATATTGAATGAGTTTACTAGACATCGAGGGATGGAGGGTTTGTGTGGTTTTCTAATGCTACTTAGTGACTGATTGCTAGATGAGTGATTGATTAAATTAATGACTTGTCTCCATGAGTGGAAGACTGATTATTGTATTGTGAATTAGTTGAATGATTAAGTGAAGAGAGTTTCCCCCTTTAGGAAAAACAGATGATTATTCTTTTGTTCCTTGTTCTAAATATTGTGGCCACGTTAGTGAAAACTGTGTGGCCATTCTAATGTTAAGCTGTTATGAACACTATACTGTGATTTTCTGTGATCAGATGTAATGTTGTGAATATTATATTGTGATATATTGTGAATATTTGCTTTGATTTGTAATGGAATAAATGGAGTGTTCACTGTACTGTGTAATCTGGACCTTAAAAGCTGTTCACATTAGCATTCTTTTGGGAATCTGCTTGTGCATGGCGTTACAATCACTTTCATTCACTCCTATCCCCATTCAATCTGTTGCCAAGTCTTATCGACTCTAAGTTCCCAAACTATCTCACATCGATTTCCTTCTCTCATAAACAACCACCCTAGATCAGGTCTTGTGAAGAGACCCGGACAATTGTGCTAGGCTCCTAATTGTCTTCCCTGTGTCTATTCTCTCTCCTCTTCAAGATATCATCCACATAATTGCCAGCTTGGTATTTCTAAACTGCAGGTCTAACCATGCCAAGACCCTGCTCAAAAAGCTTTAGGGGCTTTCTGTTGTCTCTAGATTGGAAGACAAGGGTTTGGCATTTAAACCTTTGCTATAGCCTGGGCTATTTTTGCCTTTTTTTTTTTTTTTATAACTAGTGCTAAGTGCTGTCACTGATACATGCTGTTCATTCCTTCCATTTGTGTCCAACTCTCTCTGATCCCATTTGGGGTTTTCTTGCAAAGACACTGAAGTAGCTTGATATTTCCTTCTCCAGCTCATTTGACAGACGAGGAAACAGGCAATCAAGGTTAAGTGACTTGCATAGGTCATACACCTACTGTTTGAGGTCATATGTGAACTGAGGAAGATGAGTCTTTCCTGACTCCAGACCTGGCACACTATGTAGAAAATACTAAATAAATGCTGGTTGGACTTTGTGGATCAGTATTACAGAGGTTGCCTCCAAATTATATCTATTTGATTCATATTGTCCCTACTCAGAATTAACTCTGGAACTCTCAAAATACAGTTCATTTCGAGGTCTTTAAAGATATAGTTAAAATAGATACAGTTTCTATGCAAGCTCTCAAGGTAACAATGCATATGGGATATAGGACAATCTTTATTTCTCTCTGTAACATTGTTTTAAAGTTAGACTTTCAAAACATAAATTCTTCCACATGATTGATAAGATATTATAATTTTATTTACTTAAGCACAGTTACAAAATTTAGATCACAACTCAGGTTGGTGGGATGGGGGTTCAAAACTCTTATTAAATCACAAGAATTCTACCTTTTAAAGTGAAAGACACTTCATTGCTACAATTTTTCTTTTTTTTAAATTTTATTTGTTTTAATTTATGAAATAAAACAAGCATGTCTATAACAGTAGAATGATAAAAAAAAAAGATTTCAATGAAACTGAAAATCTATTATGTATAACTTGCTATTCTTTTAAAATATGTAATAAATTTATCATGTGAATACTTTTTTCATTTCCTCCCCCCCCAACCCTAGAGAGATGGTTACCATTACACATAAATGGTTTTTAAAAAAATATATTTGAGGGAGGCAGCTAGATGGTACAGTGAATAGAGCACTGGCTCTGGAGTCAGGAGGACCTGAGTTCAAATCCAGCCTCAGACACTTGACACACTTACTAGCTGTGTGACCTTTGGTAAGTCACTTGATCCCAATTGCCTTGGTAGAAGGACAATAAAAATACCTGGGTGACTTTCCGTGCCATTTAGTCAACTCCACTAGGCTTGGACATTTACTCATTAGCATTGGTTAAGCAAATGGTTGACATAACCAGATCGACTAACTGTATATCAGTAGACAAGTACAAAAGTAATAATCACTGCCCCTATGGAATCAAACTCAATTGAATAACACTAACCAGGGGTCTAAATAAAATAGGGATATACAGTAATCATTTCCCACATTAAATCCTTCT
This sequence comes from Pseudochirops corinnae, assembly GCA_028646515.1. NCBI lineage: Eukaryota > Metazoa > Chordata > Mammalia > Diprotodontia > Pseudocheiridae > Pseudochirops > Pseudochirops corinnae. The sequence continues at coordinate 180,997,903 of CM053586.1, forward strand.
CAAGTCAAATGCCATGTATGCAGCTGGATAAAATCTTTACTTAGCCTTCTTAGAAAATCATTCATGTCATTAACTTCCAAAACCGAATAACAATAGTCAGTATACTATGCTCGCTATGCTAAGCACTTTAGAATAATTTTATTCCTCCAATAATCCTTGGAGATGGGTACTATTATTTATTATCCCCTTTACATATAAAGAAAGACTGATTAAATTCTCCTGATGTACAGCAACTATTATTCTTTTTTTGGTCTATGTTTTCTTTTGCAATATGGCTAATATGGAAATGTTTTGCATGACTGTACATGTATAATTCGCATCAAATTGCTTGCCTTCTCGGTGAGGGAACAGGGAAGGAGAAAATTTAAAACTAAAAATGTTTTTTAAAATGCTTAAAATATTCGTTTACATATAAATGAGAAAAAAGAAAATTAAAATTGAATGCAAAAAAAGTCAATGTTAGTTTCTAAATCTGAAAAATTGGTCTTAGTAGCTTTAGTATCTTCTTTTAAATGCTATGGCCTACAGATTGCAAAGTGCAGCCCCTTAAAATTTTGAGGAAGCTAGTGGTTTAAGAGAAAGTCATTGCATTGCTGCCAATTTTCCCTAAAGGTAGAGACAGATGGATTGAAGCAATTTGGAGTTAACAGAGAGGAGTCTTGATTTCTTATTTCCATTTCTTTCATGTATTTATCCAGAAGCTTAATTAGTATTTATGGCAGGGATTCTGTTCTGTTTTCATGGTACTAGCCCTTCCCATTCAGGTCAGTGCAGCATTAGTATTTAACCTCTGTTATTCATTTCTGATAAAAAAAAACCAAATGGTGACCACTGGTACATGCTGATCTGATATGTTACAATTTCATATTTTGTTTTTCTTTAGTAATAGACAGTGAGGGAAATGCTCAGGGCAATAAAATGAAAGTATTTTTTTTTTAAGGAAATATATAGACACTAGATTTAAATATTTCTTCCTTTAACATAAAAGGCATTATGATATATAAATGGAAAGGAGTTTTTCTTAAATTGATTGATAATAAATTGGGTCTAATATTTCACCTAGATGTTTTAGAAATGTCATGTGGCATTTTTAATGTATAGTGCTAAAATTCTAGTTCTACTCAAATAAACATTCAGCCCTATAGCCTAGGCTATGGTTCTAGTGTTCCTGCTTCCTCTTTCTGCTACTGCAATTTGGGCCAATCTTTCTTTTCTGTTGAATCTTTCTGTTTGACTTTCCTTCAGTTGAAAAAGACTTTGTAAGGACTGATTCAAGTATAGAACTACTGATTTGCTCCCCACGATGCCTACCTCTGATAGGCCAGGGATTCATGATCAATTTTCTCATCTGTTCAGTGGGGATGTTAATAATTTTACAGTGGTATGAAGAGAGTGTCTTATTAGCATAAATACTCTGGGCTATGTTTCCAGGGATATATGTCTATATGTCTCTCTCTCTCTCTCTTTATATATATGTCTATATGTCTAGCTCTACAGCATAGTGACATAGCCAGATGAAGAATCTGATTGTCAAGTAATGTACTGAGAAGAGGTTATTTTTTTTTAATTTCCCATCTCATAGAATCAATTGAATCTTTGTGTGTTGATATCACCATGCAATGGCTACATATACATCATTCTGGGAAATATAGTCCAGAGAATTTCCACTGTTCTTTTGACTAAGACTTTAAGAAAATCAAGCTTTAAGACGTTTTTGTCTTGGTCAGGCCCTCTACATTTGTGCTACCTTCTTTACAAGGTTGTTACCCATTTCAGATGAGGTAAATTAGATGTAACATGGCATGGCACCAAGACAATACCAACAGGTAGACATAGGCTGCTTGATATCCTGAAAGCCATGAGACCCATGACTGATGAGAAGGCACCTGCTATTCCTGAGAGAGATAAGAGAACTGAAATTTTGTGAGAATCAAAAAGAGGAGAAAGAGAGACAAGAGGAACTCTGGGAGCATAGGCCTGGAACTGAGGAGCAACAGAGAAAAAACAAGAGAGGATGGAAAACCAGTGAACCTTGTGGGGTACTTGATGTTACTACTAATGTTATGATAGTTGAAGTTGGGACTGCCCTACAAGGAAAGAGATACTGGGAAAAGGACTAAGGCTGGTTGACATGGGGCAACCTGGAGGCAATGAAGAAAAGTAAAAACTGTTACGGAAAACTAAATTGGTGAAATTCTTACATTCGCACCCTCCTAATTCACTCTGCCTTACTCCTTTGAGTCCAAATGCCCTTTCCTCACTTTTCTAAGATATTATTTGGTTTCTGTTTTGGCTCTTATTTTTTCTAATAAAAATGTTTACTGTATTTGTTTATGTGTATGTGTGTTGAGGAGGACATTTAATGCAGTGAAGGAGGTGATGGTTGGTGAAGGATAAAGAGAGAAAGAAACAGAGGGAAACTCATTTTCTGGGATGAGAGCCCAAAGCAGGGAAAAGGTTAAATGAAGCTGAACTCTCCTATTCTCCTCTCCCCAGCTAGTTAGAAAGCCCCATTCTCCTCCATCCCCCAGGATGAATGGAGGGCAATAACTATGGAAAAAGTTGGGCCTTTTGACACATCTGAAGTGAGGAACTGGAAATGAATAGCTCCACTCAAAGGAGGGCAGGAGCCTTAGACTGTGGGGTCAAGAAGAGTCAGACAAGACTGAAAGGATTGTTCATGAACAATAACAACAGCATTCCTCTACAGCCAAACAACTTCTATCCCCATTCACTTTCAGATGTGTGAAATATTGCCTAAATGTAAGTTATTGTGTCAGTTGTGCATGTGTGTCCTAACACATACCCTAAATGAGAAATTAGTTTCTCCTTTTATCATCACTCTTAATTAATAAGAAAGGTGCTCCAATACATTATAAGACCCTTGACTAGATTCTGTTCAGCTAACTTTCAATTTGTCTTATGTGGATTTTTCTACTCTGGATTATCTCTTCATTCATCTCAAACTTTTTTTCTCCCCTTTACTACCCAAGAGAAGTTGCAGCCATATCTTCAAATTGTTGGAGGCTGTTTAAGGAATACAAACTGATTAAAATGTTAGAAAAGTTCAATGATTCAATTAATTAAATTCCTAGTGTATAAAGACACTACAATTCTGGGTATTGGAGCTACAAAGCCAACAATGAAGCAATCCCTGACCTCAGAGAGATTACATTCTACTGGAGCAGGGTATACACAATAAATCCAGATAAGTGTAAAAAGATTGAGACTGAAGGAGACAATGGAAAGGTCAGACAAAGAGGCTCTAGGAATATTTAAGAAGCTGAGAGAATACAAAATAGCTGGGAGGATCTGGGGAAAGCTTCTGGAGAAGACTAGAAGATACCAGAACCGAGAGTAGAAAGAAGATAAGAATTTTGAAAGACATTGAAGAGGAGAGGGCCAAGTCGGGCCATGGGGAATGTCTTATACAAATACACATAGGTGAGATATAAAATAAGAAGCTAAAAATTATCAGTTAAGTTTGGTTACTATATATATATATATATAGTGTGTGTGTGTGTATGTGTGTGTATACACACACACACACATACACGTATAGATATACACACACACACACACACACACACAATAGTGTATGTGAAGGAGAGAAATGTAAAATAACTAAGGCTACAGAGTTGCAGCAAGATTGGGGAAGGGTGGGTGTGGAGGTGAGGGGCAAATGGCTGAGTATTTTTTATTACATACCAGAAGCAATAGGGAACCACTGTAGGATTTTGAGCAGGGGCACTCCCTATCAGATTTGGACCCTGGGAAGATTATTTTGTCTTTTGAGGGGATGGAGGAGAGAAGATAGGGCAATTGGGGTTAAGTGACTTGCCCAAGGTCACACAGCTAGTACGTGTTAGGTGTCTGAGGTCAAATTTGAACTCGGGTCCTCCTGACTCCAAGGCTGGTACTCTATTCACTGCACCACCTAGCCACCCCCTGGGAAGATTAGTTTGGTAGCAGTGTGAAGGATAGAACAAGGAGGAGAGAGGTTGGAATTATGAAGTCTAATTAGGAAACTTGTACAATGTTCCAGGAAAGAGGGGCTGCGAGAAGTTTAAATTAAGAGCATTTATAAAGTGCTCACTACAAGCCAGGCACTGTGCTAAACAACTTTGCAAATATTTTCTCATTTGATCCTCACAACAACCTTGGGAGAAAGGTGCTATTATGATCCCCACTTTATACTTAAGGAAACAGAGGCAGGCAGCTGGGGTCACAGAGCTAGTAAGTGTCTGAGGCAGGATTTGAACTCAGGTCTTCCTGATTCCAGGCCCACTGCAGTATCTACCTGCCTCTAACTAGAACAATGACTGAAAATGGAGAGAGGAAACAGATTCCACAAGAACTGAATCCTAAACCTCAGCTGCACTCCTCCACCAATGTCAATTAGTGTCCAGGAGGGAGACAGCATTGGTACAAAATTGCACTCTGATAGGCTGGACCTGACTCAGGCCAGTCTCCTTGTAGTTTAGGTTTGATTATAGAACAGAAGTAGATAAATTGTAGCTCATTCAACAGTTTAAAAAAGGAGGTTTAGCCTCTCCAAGCTCCAGCCCCACAACTGGAAGCACGGCCAAATGTACCAAGGTCAGAATTGTTGGTCAATATGGAAAATGTTATAGTGTATCCCTCAGAAAAATGGTGAAGAAAATTGAAATCAGTCAGCATGCGAAGTATACCTACTCCTTCTGTGGCAAGGCCAAAATGAAGAGATGGGCTGTGGGAATCTGGCATTGTGGATCCTTCGTGAAAACAGTAGCTGGTGGTTCATGAACCTACAATACCACCTCTGCAGTCATGGTCAAATCTGCCATCAGAAGACTGAAGGAATTGAAAGACCAGTAAAATCTTCTTATCAAATATCTGTAACCCACAGTCCAACAAAAAATGAGTTAATTTATGGAATAAAAAAAATGGAAAGGAGATTTACTTAGCTATAGCAAGACAGGAATATTTGTAAATGATACACATTGACAAAAGGATACACATTGACAAAGCTTGGTTACCTGAATTGAGCATCTGAGAGTACTTGGACTCCTTGTGGCTGTTTGTACTTAGGGAAGTGAGGAAGTGATGTCAATAGTTGGAAGCTTTAGTTCTCTGAGCCAATCAAGTATCACTGATACTTTTTTATGGGAAAATGAGCCTAACTCTCATTGGGATAGGAGTAAGGATATTGCTCCAAAGGTAGTTAAACATAAATTCAAAGGCATTTGTAGCCAGGGTAATTCACAGTGCTGGACTCATGATTCAAGCCTGGACATCCTTTCTCTACCTCAAACTATCACTGCAAAGCTCATTTTTAGTCATGGTGTTTGTGCTGGATTGGCAACTTCACTGCTAAGGTAGGCTGCTTCCATGGCTTTGCTGAACTGGTTCTTCATAGGACAAGGCATTTCAACTGGACAGGCTGATCTGGCTGCCAGATGGCACACTGAATAGAAGGATGGGTAAGGATGTGGAAAAATTGGAACACTAATGCATTGTTGGTGGAGTTGTGAATTGATACAACCATTCTGGAGAGCAATCTGGAACTATGCCCAAAGGGCTATAAATAATTGCATACCCTTTGACCCAGCAATACCACTGTTGGGAT
>CM053586.1:181004010-181046801 GCA_028646515.1 Pseudochirops corinnae
CTCTTCAGGGAGCTTTGGAAATTCTTCTTCCATCTGGCAAATTTGACTTTTTAAGGCATTCTTCTCCTCATTGGCTTTTTGAGTCTCTTTTGCCATTTGAGTTAGTCTATTTTTTAAGGTGTTATTTTCTTCAGTCCGGTTGTTGACTCTCTTTTCATGATTTTCTTGCATCATTCTCATTTCTCTTCCAAATTTTTCTTCCACTTCTCTTACTTGATATTCAAAACCCTTTTTGAACTCCTCCATGGCCTGTAACCAGTTCATATTTTTCTTGGAAGCTTTTGGTGGAGTTCTGACTGTGTTGTCTTCCTCCCATTCCATGCTTTGATCCTTTTTGTCCCTCGAAAAGGAATCTGAAGTTGGATGGCTGTGCTTGCTTTGCTTCCTTTGCTTGCTCATGTTTCCACTCAATTACTTGACTTTTGAGTTCTTTGCCACAGTAGAAGTCTGCTTCCAGAGGGGAGAGATTTGTCCCAAATCACTGGGGTTTTTGCAGCTGCCAGAGCTGTTAGGAGGGCACTGTCTCTACAGCTCCCCCCCTCCCCCCCCAACTTTGGCTCACTGGTCACATACCTTAGGACTACCACCCAAGACTGCGATCCAGATCCAAGCAGGTTAAGGCAAGAGTGCTTAGCTTCTGGATGGTCGCTTGGCCCCCCTGCAATCTGTAGGCCGGGAGCTCTGAAGCAGCCATGTGGAAGCGGCTGCAGGGCTGCTGCTTCCACTGCTTCTGGCTCTGGGGGCAGAGGGCCAGACCTGCTTCTCCATCTCCCCCAAATCCAGCCAAGTTCCACTGACCTTTTACTTTGTCTTTGGCATTTATCGGTTGATAATTCCTGTTGATAATTCAGCCACAGCTGCTGGTGATCCGGGTTACCCTAGGGCTAAAACCATAGGTTCACACAGGGCTGGGCCAGGCTCCCAGTGTGCTGATATACCCTTCCTGCCACCCTGCTGGACTGCCTTCAGTGGGAGATTTGTTTCTCTCTGTCACTTTATTGATTCTGTAGCTCTAAAATTTGTTTAGAGTCATATTTTATAGGTATTTGAGGTGGTTATAGGGGGAGCCACAGAGTTTTCCTGCATCTATTAATTCTAGGAGATTTTTAAGAGGATGATCCCCTGCCCTAGGGTAGCTAGATAGCTCAGTGGATACAGCCTGTGCCTGGAGTCAGGAAGACCTGAGCTCAAATGTGGCCTCAGACACTTATCAGCTATACAACTTGGTTTGCCTTAATCCACTCAAGAAGGAAGTGGTAAACCACTCCAATACCTCTGCCAAGAAAACACTATGGACCCTATGGTCCCATGGGGTCATAAAGACCCAGACATGACTGAACAACTATAACTCTGCCCTCCGTTAGTTTACAATCTAACCGGCAGAGAGACAAGGAGTACATAAATAACTGTAATACAGGGAAGAAAATGAAGTCAGTGTACTGCAGGTTTAAAAAGAGCCAGGAGAGATTTGAGGAAGACACATGAAAACACAAGATCTGCAAGTCACATTCTATTTCCCAGTGGAGTCATTTCTAGTTTTGGTCCTAATGGAGGCAGAGCTAGAGGGCAGGGGACTTCCTGCAAATGCAGGGAGAAGCCTGGAGCCATAAAGCAGAAAGGCACTTGGAAGGCAGCCACTGCAAGCATTCTTAATCTTGTCTGTGTGTGTGTGTGTGTGTGTGTGTGTGTGTGTGTGTGTGTGTGTGTGTGTGTGTGTGTGTGTGTGTGTGTGTGTGATGGTCCCCTTTGGTAGTGCCTTTGGGTCCCTAACCAGAAGAATGTTTTTTGCCTACAGTCATCACTGAAGGGAATACTAAATTTCAGATAGATGCTAGTGAAAATAAAGATATACCTTTTTTTTTCTGGTCCAAGTTCAGGAAATCAAATTAAGATCCTCTAATATAGTCTAACTTCCTCATTTTACAAATGAAGGAACAGGGCTTTAGACTTGCTCACACAGTTAACTGGTATTAGAAACAGGACTATCTCCCTCTCAGAAACAGTTATAACTAGGAATTTTTTTCACCTGCGACCAAAAACCCACACCAAACCAAACAACTATTGAAAGTGAAAGAGAAAATAGCAGAGTTAAGAAGAGCAGGAATCAGACTAAGAAGTTTACTGGAGGACCAAAGCATCAGAAGCTGCCCTATCCATCCTCTTCTCTGGTCCTTCAAGGCCCCTCTCCCATTACCTTCTCCTTTTCAGGGTCAGTCTCCATCCCGCACTCCACAGGGCCTTCATTACCATCCCCACTTTCTGTGGGAGACTAGGTAAGGGAGAGCCCCACCTCCAGGAAGTTTTCTGGTCACTCCTCCCACAGCCTTGTCCTAGTTATGTTGTCAGAAATATAACTTTATGGTTTTTGGGAGCACAATCTTTTAAATACATTCCAATGTAGACCCAACACGGGGTCTACATCAGAGGACCAAGGTGAGAAGGTTAGGGTGAGGAGAATGGGAGACTTTGGTTGGAGATTGAGTGTGGGGATTGAATGTGGGGAGAATCAAAGTCAAGGTGGATTGGTTCCAGCTGTAAAAATTTCTATATATGTACCTTACTTCTATTGATTTGAGTTGAGGGAGTGCCCCAGAAGCAAGAGAAGGCAGTGAGAGTTTTGGGGAAAGCCTCTGGTCTGCCGGCTCATGCAGATTAATGGTGCCCTGTGAATAGCATCCCAGAAGGGTATTCTGACTGAGCCCTGTCTCTCTGCTCTAGCCACTGGAGGAAGCCAGCCTGCAGCCTCAGGTTTCCAGGTGTACTATGATAATAAAGAGCTGTCAGAGCAGCACCCGTGGGAAGAAGAGCTATTTCACATCAATGAATAATAATTGTGCTGAGGCTCGCCCAGTTTCTCCAACACCCCATGGATCAGAGAATGGGAAAATATTATTCTTGCCCACAAAACTAATCATAGTTTCTATTTTTATCTCCTCACGAGGAAGGATGGAGAACCTGGATCAGTCATCACATCAAGGGAGCAACAATGGGGAAGGATGACTGGCACTCAATTGACTTCTGGGACCCTGGGTCCAGCCCAGCCTCACAGGCCAGTGCCCCCTCTCTCCCAAAGCAACTGAATTAAAATCCTTACTTGGGTCATTAATTACTGTGACCTTGGGCAAAAGTTCATGACTCTAACCCTCAGTTTCTTCCTGTGGGAAATGGAAGATGGTACTTGCACCATCTACCTCACAGTGTTGTGAGGAAAACTTTGTAGAAATTGGAGCTATTATTTTCAACCCCTGGGAGAAAGAAATAACAATAACAATCCCTACTTGAGGGTGGTACAGGGATTGAGCCTTGGAGTTACAAAGACCCTGAGTTCCAACCTTCCTTTAGATCTTGGGTCTTAGTTTCCTTTTCTATAAAATGAGGAGCTTGGAATCCTTAAACATTCCTTTTGGTTCTAAAGCTATAATCCTGTGATTCTTCTTGTTGTTGTTGTCCAGCCATTCAGGCATGTCCAACTCTATGTGACCCTTTGGAATTTTCTTGGCAAAGATACTAGAGTGGTTTGTCATTTTCTTCTCCAGTGTGTCCCCATTTTATAGATGAGAAACTGAGGCAAATATGGTTAAGTGACTTATCCAGGGTCACACAGCCTAGCAAGTGTCTGAGGTGAGATTTGAACTCAAATCTTCCTGATTCTAGGCCCAGTGCTCTATCTATTAACTGGCTACCAATTCTTTTAGCAGATGTGTATCAAGGTCCTAAAAGGGGGCTAAGTAAATATCCCCAGAGGGCATAGAAGTAGAAAAGTAGTGAACAGAGTATTTTATGTCTTAGAAGAAGGAGGGCACACCATCAGAGTGTGGTCTAGAGTAAGAGCCTCGAGGCAGACAGGGTAGGGTAAAGATGTCAGCTGTAGAAGAGAGAAGAACACATTAGAACAGAAGGGTGGGATGGAACTCAGTTTGTTAGAATACGTGGGTTAAGGAGGTTAATGTTAGAACTTCAGCTTTAGCATGGGCTGCTTCGCTTAACTCAAAAGAAAACTTCCCAGCCCTGGCTGATCACCACACCAACCAAACTCTTGGACACAAGGAGGACCAGGTGTATGACTCAATGTTACTCGTCCCCACTACGAGAAAAACAACTCAGAGCAGATGCCAAAGCAGTGGGGGTGGATCAGAGCATCACCTTTATGTGTGAAGTGTAACACAATGTTCCCATTATTAGAGATATAAAAAATATGAGGCCAGGCAACATGGTATGGTGGACCTCAGAAGGCAGATGGACCTAATTTCTCAGTGGTCCCAGGATACTCTATCAAAGAGGAGATGTGGAACAAGTTATCTATCTCTGTGGTTGCATCTCTCAAGGAATCTTGTATGGTCTTAATATGTGTACAGAAGATAACTTGCCTTATTGGAGCAAAACTTTTAAAGCTCCATTTAAAATCCTTAAAAAAACCCCAAAGCAATTAACATACAAACACAGCAGAATCTCTCCCCTTCTGAGTTAACGAGGTGACTATGAAAATGGGTAAGAGTTTAATGCATGACAAGGGCCTCAAAGGGGCACAAACCAGAATGCCATCTGAGATCCAAGAGGGGAAAGGTGGTTACTGATTGGAGGGATCAAGGAAGGCTTTAGAGCAGGAGGTGGTATTTAAGTTAGACTTAAAAGAATTGGCTAGACAATACCACTTCTAGGGTTATGACCCAAAGAGATCAGAGAAGTGGGAGGAGGACCTATATTTACAAAAATATTTATAGCAGCTCTTTTTGTGGTGGTGAAGAACTGGAAATCAAGGGGATGCCCATCAATTGGGGAATGGTTGAACAAGTTGTGGTATATGAATGTAAATGGAATACTACTGTGCTCTAAGAAATGAGGAGCAGACAGACTTCATAATAACCTGGAGAGACATATAAACTGATGCTGAGTGAGAAGAGCAGAACCAGTAGAAATCTGTACACAATCACAGACACAACGTATGTGTGATGACTAACTTCGATAGACTGGGCTCCCCTCGGCTACGTAAGGTTATAAGAGAACTCCAAAAGCCTCATGATCGAAAGAGATACCCATATCCAGAGAAGGAGATGCAGAGTCTGAATGTAGATTGAAACAAACTACTTGCTGTGTTTCTTTTTCTTGTTTTGTTTTGTTTCCTCTTTCCCACTGATCATTCCATCAATTATAATCCTTCTTTACAACCTGACTAGTGATTCATGGGAAGATATTTGTAGATCCTTTATTTGAGTTGCATGCTGTCATGGAGTGGGGGAGGAGAGAGAGGGGGGAGAAAATCTGAAACTCAAGGGACTGTGGAACTGAATGTTGTAAACTAAAAGTAAATAAGCCAATTAATTAAAAAAAAGAATTGGCTAGAAATGTAATAGGGGTTGAGGGTGAAGCAAAACATTTCAGGCCTAAGGAACTGAATGAACTGGAGTTCAGAAGAAGGGAAGTCAGTGCCCCAGTTTGAATGGAATATAGAGTGTAGGAAAGGGAGGAATGTGACACAAGGCTGGAAAGGAGATGGTGAAAAGTTTTGACTTCCAGGTAAAGAAGTTTGACTTTTGTTGTTGTTGTTCAGTTGTCCTAAGTCCTGTCTGACTCTTTGTGATTCCATTTGGGATTTTTTTAAAGTTTATTTTTAGTTTTCACCATTCATTTCCCAAAGATTTTGAGTTACAGATTTTCTCTCTATCTCTCCCCTGCCTCCCACCCCAAGATGGCAAGCATATTGAATACCCCTTCCCTCAATCTGCCCTCTCATGTCTTCCCCCCATTCCCCCCTTCACTTTCTTGTAGGACCAGATGGATTTCTATACCTCATTGCCTGTATATCTTATTTCATTGGAATTTTCTTGGCAAAGATATTGGAGTGGTTTACCATTTCCTTCTCCAGCTCATTTTACAGATGAGGGAACTAAAGCAAAGAAGACTAAGTGACTGGCCTAGGGTTACACAGCTAGTAAGTGTCTGAGGCCAGATTTGAATTTAGGAAGATGAGTCTTCCTGACCCCAGACCCTGAATTCTATCCACTGTGCCACCTAGTTGACCTTTACTTAGCAGGCAATCGGGAGCCACTGAAGCGTTTTGGGCAGAAGCACATGATCAGTTCCACGCATAAAGAAGATACATTTGGCGGCAGGGTGAGAGGGCCTGGAGTAGGTGAGAATGTAGGAAGAGGAACTCTGAGGAGGCTGTTGCACAAGCCCGGGTGGATGGTGATAAGGGCCACCTGTACTGGGTGGTGGCCATAGAAAGAGACTGGCTCATTTGCCACTTTCTCACACCGAAGCTTTTCTCTTTCTCTGTTCAACCCATTGAGGATCAAGTAAACTACTGAGCCAACCTGCCGGGCCTTTCCTTGGCCACACAGGAGGGCATGGCAAGATGTGCAGAGGGCTTGGAAGAGGCCAGTATTCAGAGAGAGTGGAATCTCGGTGAGGTCAAACACAGGGAGATTAGGCAGTTGTTGAGTACACATCTTCCTAAGACACCATTTTCATCATATTACTTTCCTGCTCAAAAACCTCCTTTTAAAAATACTTCATTGATGTGCTTTCCCCTGCTCGCCTTTCCCCTTTCCTTCCTTCCTCCCTCCCTCCCTTCCTTTCTTCCTTACTTCCTTTCCTAACTTCCTTCCTCCCTCCATTCCTTCCTTCCTTCCTTTCTTTCTTCCTTCCTTCCTCCCTCCCTCCCTCCTTCCCTCCTTCGTTCCTTCCTCCCCTAACTCCCTCCCTCCTTTCCTTCCCTCCTTCCTCTCTCCCCCCTTCTCTCCCTCCCTCCTTCCTTTCTTCCTTCCCTAACTCCTTTCCTTCCTTCCTTCCTTCCCTAACTCCTTTCCTTCCTTCCTTCTTTCCTTCCTTCCTCCCTCCTTCCCTCCCTTTCTTCCTCAATTGAGATAACACAAATAAACCATTTTTGAAATCTTGAAGTGATATATAAAAGTTACCTTTTCCCCCCCCTTGTTGTCACTAATCTTCCTATTCTCAACCTCCAGCCCATCACTTCTCTGCCAGGATGTGGGAAGCACACTTCAGCCTCAGTCATCTTGAATTATAGTTGGTCATTGCATTGATCAGCATTCTTTAGTTTTTCAAAAGTGGTTTTTCTTTACAATGTCTTAGTCATTATATGAATTGTTCCTCTGGTTCTGTTCACTCTGAATCAGTTCACTCAGGTCTGTCAAGATTTCTCTGAATCATTTGTTATGGCACAATACTATTCCCTTACATTTATATATTAAATTTGTTCAGTCATTCCACAATTGATGGGTAACCCCCTTTATCTAGTTCTTTGCTAAAATAAAAGGTATTTTAATGAATATTTTTGTATATATGGGTCATTTTCCTTTTTCTTCTATCTTCATGGAGTATAGATCTAGTAATAGTATCACAGGGTAAAAGGGAATACACAATTTAGTGATTTAGGGAACACACTGTAGGGCGTCTAGGTGGCACAGCGAATATAATGTGTGGTATGGAGTTGGGAAGATCTAAGTTCAAATCCAACCCCAGACACTTACTGGCTGTGGGACCCTGGGTAAGCTACTGAACCCTGTTTGTTTCAGTTTCTTCAACTACTACTACTACTACTACTACTACTACTACTACCACCACCTTCCAAATTGCTTTCCAGAATGAACGGACTAGTTCACATCTCTAGCAATAGTACTTCTTTTCCCATATTCAACAATAGCAATTTTGGGGGAGTCATGTTTGACAATTTGATGGATAGGAGATGGAAGTTAGGGTTATTTTAATTTTGTTTCTCATTATTATTTGGAGCATTTTCCCCATATGACTGGTGCTAGCTTACTTTTCTTCTTTTGAAAACTGCCTATTTGTATCTGTTGGAGAATAACTCTTATTCTTCTACATTTGAATTTATTCCCTATAAATCTTAGATATTAGACCTTTATATAGATAGATTTTTTGCATAATTAACTGCTTCTTTCTCTTTTTAGTAGTTGTTGGCTTTGTGCAAAACCTTTTAAATTTTATGTGCTCAAAATGGTTTATTTTATCTCTTCTGATCCTCTTTATCTCTTGTTATATTAATAATTATTTCCTAATTCATAATCATAAAAGCTGTCTCTTTCTCTGCTCCTGTTACTTGTTTATGATGTAACATTTTATATCTAGGTCATTTGTCTCTTATTGTGGCACATAACAAGAGATGTAGATCTAACTTATAGAAAGGCTGATGATTTGTATGGGTTTATTTTATATCTTGTTACTTTGATGAATTTATTTATTATTTCAATTAATTTTAGTTGAATCTATTGGGTTCTGTAAGTAGACCATCATTTTATCCCCAAACCACAATGATTTCCCCCTCTTTGCCTATGCTTAATCCCTCCATTTATTTTCCCTAATTGCTACATCTACAATTTCTGGTACTATATCAAGTAATAGTTGTGGAAATGGACATCTTTGTTTTTTTGGAAGGTCCTCCATTATATATAACACTAATGCTTGATTTTAGATACTATTTATCACATAAGGTATGAACAATGATTTATTTCTATGTTTTAAAATTCTTTTGATAGAAAAGGATACTGTATTTTTCAAAAGTTTTTCCTGCTTCTGTTAACACATATCATCTCACGATTTTTTATTGTTTTTGTTATTAGTGCAGTCTATTATATTTATAACTTTCCTAGTATCCTATCGAACCAATCTGCATTCTGGTTATAAATCCAACCTGGTCATAGTATATAATCTTTTTTAATATATTGCTATTTTTGTTTTCATTTTTTTCAACTTTGTCCTCTCTCCGATTTAGGTTTCAAAACTATATTTGTATCATAACAGCTAGCATTTAGCTAGGTGGTATAGTGAATAGAGTGCCAGGTCTGGAGTCAGGAAGATTCATCTTCCTCAGTTCAAATCTGGCCTCAGACACTTCCTAGCTGCATGACTCTGGGCAAGTCACTTAACCCTGTTTGCCTTAGTTAAAATGTTTTGCATTATTAAAATGAGCTGGAGAAGGGAAGTTGGCAAATCACGCCAGTACTATTGCCAAGAAAATCCCAAGTGGGGTCACAGAGTCAGACATGACTGAAAAAAACCTAACCAATAACAACAAAAGCTAGCATTTACATAGCATTTTAAGGTTTACAAAGTGATTTGCAAATATTATTTCATTTTATCCTCATAATAACCTTGGGAGATAGATGCTACTGCTATCCCCATGTTATAGATGGGGAAACTGAGACAGAGGTCAAGTGACTTGCCTAAGGTCACCTAGGTAGTCAGTGTCTAGGGTTGGATTTGAACTCAGGTCTTTCTGACTTGAGGTTCAGCATTCTATCTGGGCCAGTAATAGAAGGAATTTCACAGGATCTCTTCTTTTTTTTATATATTTTTTTGCAAACAATCTATGTAATAAGGGAATTAACTGTTCTTTGAATACTTAATATAATTAATTTGTAATTCTATCTGGTCTTGTTCTTTTTCCATTTGGGAGTTATTTATGATTTGAGTTGGTATGTTATTTAATTACTTTCATTTTCTTTGATGAAATTTCTTTTTCCTGAGGTGATATTAAATTCCCTGTTTCTTATTGTTAACCTAAGTTTATAGTTTTATAAATATTCTCATCCATTGCATCTTAGTCATCAGTTTCATGAGCATATAAATGGTCAAAATAATTTCTAAAAATTTCCTTTATTTGTAGCGAATTCTTTTAAATTTTAATATTTTGTTTTCCTCTCTTAAAAAATTAGCTAATGGCTTATCTGTTTAGTTTTTATCTCCTTGAGCTCCTATTTTATTAATAGCTATTTATTTATTTATAGTTCAGTTAGTATGAACTTTTTCTTTGATTTTCATAATTTCTGTTTTTGTATTTAATCATGTTGTTTTGATTTATTGCTGTTCTAGTTTGTTTTTAGTTGTATATCCAATTGATTGATCTCTTTTCTTCCCCCTTTTGTTGAAGAATGTGTTTAGTGATACATATTTTCACCAAGGACAGCTTTGGCTTTTGTATTCCAAGAGTTTTGGCATGTTGTTTCATCGTGTCATTTTCTTTGATGAAACTATTTATTATTTAACTCATCAGTTTTTTTTTAGGATTCAATTAGGCTCCATTTAAATTTTAATCCCTTCATGATTATAATTTTTGTTATGCTTTGATCAGGAAAGGATGTGATTACTATTCTTCTTTTTTTCATTTGTGTATGAGATCTTTACACCTCACCTATTATTACTTCTTTGTGTCTTGTTGCCCCAGTTAGACTCTAAGCATCTTGAAGACAATGATTATACATCACCTATCTCTGTATGCCTCCATCTCTGAGCTCTTACTGAAGAGGTCTTCTAGGTGTTAATGCTATCAGCACACATTCTTTTCCTTTTAGACTCTGCACAGAACATCCTCCATGATGGTGGTGCACAGCTTTTCAAGCATATCTTTCTCTATTAAATGCCTCATTTGATATAGAGAATTAAAGAACTGTTGAACAAAGTTATCTCTCTGACTATTTGAAGAGATTCATGACTGCTTAAATGAGATCTGCCTAACAATCCACACAATTAAAACCAAGTACATAAAGAATGCCCAGAATATGACGCACAGTTGGATAGACTTTCAATGCCCTCACACTGTTCCCTGCTTCCAAAGCTCATATTTTTTTACTTACATTTTTTTTTGGAGGGGGGAAGGCAAGTGACCTGCCCAAGATCACACATCTAGTAAATATGTCAAAGGTCTAAGGCCAGACTTGAACTCAGGTCCTCCTGACTCCATGGTTGGTACTCTATTCACTGCCACCTAGCTGCCCCTAATTATCTTTTCTATGGAAATAACTCCCAGATATCTATATCTGGCTCCATTCTCCCCTGAATTTCAGTCCTGAATCACTATTGCTCTATTCTCTGTGTCACCTAGCCATTCCTAAAGCTCATTTTTAAAAAAAACACCAATATCCTCCCAGTGATGCTATGTGGCTGTGACCCATGGAACACCATAATCTCAAGGGAAAAAAGCCCAAATTCCAAATAACAACAAAATCCCCTAAAATTCCATCCCCCAAAACTTGGTGGCTGGAAGGACAACACAAAAAAAGAGATTTAGGTAGACTCCAATAGATTACCAATAAAGACTTGTACACAAGGATTATGAAAGACAATATCTAAGAAATGCAAGATTGGAAAAAGTATTGGGCTAGTCATGCAAGAAAAGGATAACAGATGATTTTGAGTCTATAGGGCAATGGTGGTGCAGGATTGGGTTGGAATGAGCAAAGGGATTCTTAGAATCTGAGATTACAGCCAAGGCATGTAGTTCATGCAAAGGTCTGGAGATGAGAAATCACATTTCATATAAGGGGAACACGGATTAGGGGAGTAATGTGTAATAAAATTGGAAAAGATAGGCCGAAGTCAGACTTTAGAGGACTTTAAATGCTCAGGAGCTCATGTCTCATCTTACAGGGGAAAAAGGAGCCACTGGATCAGAATGGGCACAGGGACAAGCAGTGTAGAGGCAGGTCCAGCATAGCTTTTTACTTACTGAAAACTGGAAGTGATGAAGGCCCTTCGACATTGCAGCCAGTATAATACTCAATGCTCATTGGACAGCTCCTTCCCAGGGATAATTGGAGGACCAAGGGATGATTGTTGGGAGGTGGCTTGCTTTCTGGTGACAAAGGGGAGGTGAAAATTTCTACGTTGCCCCTGTAGACAAAAGCAGAGGTTTTCAGCAGAGATGTCTAAGAAGGCAAAAGATTTGGTACATCCCCTCCTCCCACCCAGGGCATCTCCAGATTGTCACCTACCGTGAGATTTCATAAGGGAGGATCTTGAACAATCTAATTTTCTGATCTCTCTCCCACCACTGATATTCTCCACAGACTCAGTTCTCAGTGTTTAATACACTACTACCCCTTAAACAGTCCTTATTCCAGTGATTCTGAAGTGCACTCTCCCTCCTACCCCTCCTCGAACCCCTGTTGAGTGAACTGAGGAACACCAAGGGGGTGCAGATAGAGGGAGGATCCTTGGTGTTAACCATGGTGCCAGGACAAGCTGCATACAAGAAGGTAATGGGCTAATGAGCTCTTTACTACATGTAATCGTGACCCATGATGTACATCAGTGACTGCAGGAAGTTTCACCATCTACGTTGTAGCTCTGACATTTCTGCTGCTGTCCTCTTTCAATGTCATCACCATCTTCCATTGCAGTAAACTGTAAATATTTACCATCTACCATAGATCAGACTGTTAAACTCTGAGACTGGGTCCTTCCAAAGAGGGGAGGCAAAGTTGTGAATTTCTAATCTTTGTTTTCCATACTGCTCACTCCTTCTAGGAGCTATTACATTGCTTGTTTTTTGTTTTTGTAATACAGCTATTACTATGTAGTGTCTGTAATAGGATTGCTGTGGCAATTTAACCCACATGATAGCAATGGATAGGGGAAGAAGAATAAAGCCCATGTAACAAGCCCCTCTACTCTTCCTTCTTTGTCCTGGGCTTCTGGCTCACTAATAACAATAGTCTAGGAGGAAATTTGGGCTTCATGTTACAGATCTCTCTCTATTTCTTTCCTTTTATTTCCCACTTTTACCTTGGGTTGACTTGGGAAGCAGGTGAAGGCTATTCAGGTTTGTGAGCTCGCAGGGAAAATTCATGGTGTTACTACCTCTCCCATGTCTCATATTGAGACATAAAAGGGACAGGCCATGAGATAAACCATAGCACAAAACCCATCCTACTTTCAAATTCATGCCATCCACATTTATCACCCAATCCAGATCCTGGCAGTCATTACCTATTGAACCTTAGGACCTTCTTTCCTCAATGAATTCAGTGCCTAGCTTTTCTCTCTACCTCAATTCCTATTCATACTAGGGGATAGACATTCCTCAAATAAACTAATTTCCCAGTTCCTCAATTTACTCAGTTCCCATGATCTGCTCTTCCTTACCTTACCTTAGCTACACACAGAGGTGTTCATACTCTTGATTTCTCCATCACCGGCAAGTGTTTTGATTCTGTGTTCACTGTCTCTGAAATTCCTTTATCTAACCATAATGTCTTGTGACTCCATATTTCCCTATGCCCTACAACCCCTAACTTTGTTCTTCATCCTCACTATGACCTCCATTCTCTCCATTTCTCAGTTCTTTCCCAGGTCATCAACCCTGTGCTGGCTGCCATCTCTTTCTTTCTCTATCTCAACTCCTTGATGAGCTAATTCAGTCTTACACCATCTTCTATTTTGGAAGCCCCATTCCCTTGTCCTATTGACAATCATGCCTTGACAAACCCAACCCTAGATTACTCCTATCATCTACTTCCTTTGCTTCTGTTCACATGTTGCTGGATAGAGCCGGAGGAAATCATGAAACCCTGCTGACTGAGTCCACTACAGATTTATGGTATCTAATCTCAATTGGATCTGTACTGAAGAAAGGCACTCATTCTATTACTCCTCTCTAATTAGACTCACAATCTCTCACTCCTCCATAGGAGTTGTTTCAAATTTCTCATCTCTTTTCAAGTCTCCCATGACACTCCTTTCCCCAACCACCTCTGCTGAGGACCTTGACTCATACTTGACTGAAAAAAAAAAATGGAGATCATTTGTTGAGGGCTCCTTCTTCTCCCCTCCTTATCTCAACTCACTGACATCTTTTCCAACTATATCTTCCTTTACTTTTATCTCACATGACAAGATGGCCCTTCTTGTCAAGGCCATCCCCTCTACATGTACCCTTGATCTCTACCCCCTTTCAACTTTTCCAGTAGATTTCACCACTCTCATCTCCAATTTCTCTCTTCTCTTTCTGTCTCTCCCTAATTACTGCCTCTTTCCCAATTGTCTAAAAACATCCTTAAAAAGCCCTCATTTGCTCCTTCCATTCATGTTAGTATTATTCCATATTTTTCCTCCCCAACTTTTTAAATTTCTTGAGAGAATTGTCTATACTGTTGTTCTACTTCCTCTCTCATTTTTTTAAACCCTCTTCAATCTGACTTCTGATTACCAAAATTACCAATGATCTCTTTTTTTTCCCCTTTTTGGAGGGGGGAGGGCAGAGCAGTTGGGGTTAAGTGACTTGCCCAAGGTCACATGGCTAGTAAGTGTTAAGTGTCTGAGGCCAGATTTGAACTCAGGTCCTCCTGACTCCAGGGCCAGTGCTCTATTCAGTGTGCCACCTAGCCGCCCCCAATGATCTCTTTAATGCCAAATGTAATTGTCTTTGCTCATATTTATCCTTCTTGACCCCTCTGCAGACTTTGGCATGATTAATCAACTTCTCCCCTACTGTATACTCTCTCCTTTCTGGTTTTGTGACACCGTTCAATCCCAGTTTTCCTCCTATCTCTCTGACTGCTCTTTCTCATTCTACTTTGCAGGATCTTCATTTTGATCTTCCTTTAACCATGAATGTTCCCCAAGTCCCTGTCCTGGCCCTTCTTTTCTTCTCCTTCCATACTATTTCACTTGGTGATCAGTTCTCATGGATTCAATGATCACCTCTGTGTAGATAATTACCATATGTGTTATACCAGCCCTGCTCTTCTGACTTACAGTAACATATCACCAACTGCCTTTTAGGCATCTTGAACTGGATGTTTCCATAGACATTTCAAAGTCACAATGTCCAAAACAGAACTCATTACCTTTCTCCTCAAATCTTCCTTGCTTCCAAACCTCTCTATTTTTGCCAAGGGTTGCCATCTTCTCAGTCACTCGCAATCACAATCTTGACATCATCACTTGCCTTATATTTACAATCTGTGGCTAAGCTGTATCTTTTTTACCTTCACATTGTCTCTGACACACATTCCCTTCTCTCCACTCACAAAACCACCACCCCAATTCATGCCCTCATCACCTCTTGCCTGGACTATTATAATGACCTTCTAATTGGTCTCTGCTTTATCTCACCCTGCTCCAATCTATCCTCCATTCACCTGCCAAAATGATCTTCCTAAAGTGTGTATAAAATCCCTCTACCATCTAATAAATTATAGTAGCTCCCTTCTTTCCCCTGCCCTTCAGGATAAAATATAAACTCCTCTACTATTTATAGCCTTGCATAAAAAGGGCCCCCCTTCTATCTTTCCGGTCTTCTAATACTTTGCTCCCATTATATACTCTGTGATCCAAATTTGGACTATTTGCTATTCCTTGAACACTTTACTCGAAATCCCCTCTCTGTGGCTTTGCACTAGCTGTCTCCCCTACTTGGAATGTTCTCCCTCCTCATTTCTTCCTCTTAGCTTTCCTGGCTTCCTTCACATCTCAGCTTAATTCTTACCTTTATTTATTGATCCCCTCCACATGTCCCCCCCACCTAGTGCCTTCCTCTCTGAGATTAGCTTTTATCTCTTCCCTATATATTTTGTATGTATGTAGTTATTTACATGAGGACTCATCTATTTAGAATGTGAGCTCTTGAGGGCAGGGACCATTTTTTGCCTTTTTTTGTTTCCCCAGAATTTCTCACAATTCCTGGCACATGACACTTCTGTAGAGGGACAGGGACAGGGTAGAGAGTGGAATGGGGGGGGGGGGAGAGCAGATAGGAAGGAGGGACATGTAATCAGTCTCTCACAATGTGCCTACTGTGGAGAGGTTTTTTCGTAATTACACACATACAGCCTGTATTTGATGGCTTGTTCTTCTAGTGGGGGTGGCTGACAAGGGAAGAGAAAGATCTAGAATTTAAAGCTCTATAACCAAATGTTAAAAAAAAAAAAATATATATATATGTATATATATATATATATATATATATATATATATATATATATATATATACAATTATTATTACTATTATTATTAACTACATCCAACTGGAACTTAAGATTCACAGGCACTGTGGAAGGGAGATTCATCCTGCCCTATTGGGAAGTTAGAGGAGTGATGGGGGAGGACATAGGAGAGATTAGATTGGGGGAAGGATCATACAAGGGGATGGCTGTTTTGAGGGGGGGGTAAGGGAAAGAGAGGGAGAAAATTTGTAACTCAAAATCTCATGGAAATGAATGATGTAAACTAAAATAAATAAAATAAAATATTAAAAAAAAAAGAACAATTCCTGGCACATGGTAAACATTTAATAAATGATTTTTAAAAACTAATTATTCCTAGCCCACACTAGGTAAACAGCAAATGATACACTCTGGACATAAATTTGCTTCTCCCACATCTTATTTCCTCAGCTTCCATGTCTTATGCATTTCCTCCTTATGAACCCTCTCCTTCAAGATCAAGGTCATTGACACTCTGGGTAGTTTGCCTCAGGTCAAGTACAAGATTCTCCTCAGAGTTTAGAGAAAGCTGGAGAGATCAGTGAATAAACCCAATCCCATCCTTGCTTATTTCATATTCAAGCTTTTTGATGGAATTCTAAAAGGTGGATAATATCTCTCTTCTTCAATTCTTAGTGTCACAAAATTTCAGAGTTGGACCTTAGAGACCATCTAGTCCAGGGGTGGGGAACCTGCAGCCTTGAGGGCACATGTGGCCTTCTAGGTCCTTGGGTGCGGCCTTTTGACTGAGTACAAGTTTTAGTCTCCTTTTATTTGGATGCAGTCAAAGGGTTGCTCTTGAGGACCTAGAGGCCACATAGTGGCCTCGAAGTTGCAGATTCCCCACCCCTGATCTAGTCCAACTTGTACCCAAATAGGAATTTCTTCTATAATGTCCCCAGTAAGTAGCTATATCTTTTCTTATAATGGGAAATCCATTATCCCATAAGTAGCCGTTTTTCTTTTGTATGATTTTCATTGTTAGGAAGTAACACTTATTAATTCCATCCTAGAGGTGGTTCTGAGAGTAGAAGTTTCTTCCCACATTTGATAAAATAGAATTCAGGCTCCCTCCAGTATAGTAAAGGAGCATGGAGGGCAAGAGTGAGAATAGGAGAGTAACAAAGAATGTCAGATTAGGATAGTGATAGTGGCTTGTATTAGGGAGAAGTAGTGTAGGGCCAGTCGGAGTAGAGAAAAGTCGTAGAATTCATTGAAAGAGAGAGAAGTCGTGTAAACTGGAAGTGAGGTTAGAGGAAGGGGTTACACGCTCACTCTATAGAACTCTGTGGGTGAAGCCTTGGGCCCTGAAGGGAAGCAAGGCCAGGAATGAGTCTTTCTTGTTTCTATTCCAGCCCACACTTCTAGATTCTGACCTCAACACTCAGGAATGCTTCTTGGAAACAACTCAACGCCTCTGGAATAGAGTGAAGAGGTTGGTGAAGAATAACCCACAGGGCTATATAACCTCACCCACTCCTAGAGAGGAAAAAGGTGCAGATACCCAATTTTCCTATGGTATCTGAAGGACTCCTTCCCCATCCTCCCTTTACTGTCCCTTGTCTCTTCCCTCTTAGTTCCAAATATGCTACCCGCTGCCTCTGCCTTAAAAAAGTTTTCCCTCCTTAAAGGCCCCTCCTCCTCAAGTCCATAGTGGAGGAGCCAGAGAGACATCCATCCTCAAATCCTAAGAGTGGGAGATGGACTGGTAAAAGCTGAGGGGGAAAGAAGAGCCGGATCAATGAGGAAGCAGACAGGATTAACATTAAGTGGAGAGAGCATCATTAAAAATAATAAGCTGAGCTAAACAGCGCTTTACAAATGTACAAAATGTTGTGTTGTGTTGTGTTTTTATAGAGAGTCTTACTTAATCCTCAAAACCACCCAGTGAGGTAGGTGGTAACAGGTATTTTTATCCCCATTTTATAGATGAGCTTCAGAGAGGCTAAGTGACTTACCCAAAGTCTCCCAAAGTTTCTTTTTCTCTTTCTGGAGGAAGGATGGATGGGAGCGTGAGTTGTGAGACCAGAGCATGAGTTAGCTTGAGGATGAGGACCTGCCCTGTTTGTTTTCTCCTTAGGAGGGGGTTGGGGGGGTGACGGAGGTGGGCAATGAAGCAACAGGAACTTGGACTTGTGCCCTGTTGTCCCCTATACACTCAGCTCCTTTGTTTGGCCTTTTAGGCATTGAGACATAGATAATAGACCAAAAGACAAGGGTCAAAAAGAGGCAGAGAGAAGCATAACATGATAAGCAAAGATAGATATTAGAGAAGAACATGGGAGAATGTCTGAGACAAAGAGAGAGTGTGTGTGGGTAGAGAGAGACACACAGAGAAAGAATGAAACAGAGAAAGGCCAGTTAGTCCCCTGGGGACAAAAGCAGGTTGTGTTACTACCAAGTTTTGATTGAAACCGGACTTAACAACAAAACAATGTAAATGAGAGACAGGGATGGGGTGGGGTGAAAGGGCCTCTTCTCAGATGCCTGAGTCTAGGCCTACTGTGATTGAAAAGAAACATACTGATTCGGCTCCCAGAAACTACCTTTCCACTGCCATACTGACCCTGTGGGACATCTCCAATAAGCTGAACTGTGGCAGGGACTCATTTTGTAGGGAGAGAATGGGCCTGAGAGCCCAGGAGATGAACCTGGGCATCTCTTCCCTTGCTCCCCCTATCCCTGATCCTAGTTCTTCTCTAGGTTCTATCTGGTTCTCTCTAGGACCCAGGAACTTTATCAAAGTATTGATCAGTTGTGCTGACTTTCGCCCCTTACCTCCCCTCTCTCTGAAAAACAAACAACTACAAAATAAAACTCATAATTTGAAATATGGGATGTCTCTGGGGGAGGGGAAAGAGGACAGATACTTGGGAAATCCTATGGTGATGTAAGAACAGAAAACATCACTATCAAGGACCCAGAAGTCTGGTTACCTCTCCCTCCCCAGACCCAGGTTTCTGGCTCACTTATCAGGGCAGGGAACACGCTAAATGACTACTCCCTGCGTTAGTTCGGGGCCACCACCTCCCCTAATTAGCCTTATTAGCCTCTTGCTCACTCATGGTCAGGGCCACCCTTGGTGGGGAGTAAAGAAGAGTGAGTAACTGAGGCCTGTTTTCATGGGGATCACCAGCCCAGCTTCCTCCCAGTGGCCAGGACCAGTGTTTATGCCCTTCACACTCACTTCCTTTCACGGACCCAATCCTCTCTCTTACATGCCCTCATTTTCTATGTCTCAGTTGTCCCCAAGGAACTAAACACTATCCTGGCTCCCCAACTACCTTTGAAATCTGAAATGCTGCGGGCTCTCTAAATCCCTTGTCACTTCTCTCTTCAAGTTCTTCCTCCCACGAGGAGTCTGTTGTTACTCCCTCCCCTTTCATTTCCGAATTCCACTCTCCCCTCAGGAACTTTGGTGTCATCCAAGCAGAGTTGTGAAGAAAATATATGGCATTAAATAAGCAATATATAAACGTGAGATATCCCTTGGGTCCTCAGGGACCCAAGCACCTGACCTCCAGCCATTTCTCCTGGGGATGGGGGGAGCAGTTAGCATGGAATGCCAGACCTGGAGTCAAGAAAGACCAAGTTCAAATTTGGCCTCAGACATTTACTAGCTGTGTGACCCTAGGCAAGTCATTTAACCTTTGTTTGCCTCAATTTCCTCATCTGTAAAATGGGGATAATAATAGCACCTACCTCCCAGGGTTCTTGTGAGGATCGAATGAGATCAATGTCTATAAAATGCTTAGCACAGTGCCTGGCATAAAGCAAGCATCATATAAATATTATCGATTCTTCTTCTTTTTCTTCTTGTTCTTGGTCTTGGTCTTGGTCTTGGTCTTCTTCCTCCTCCTCCTCCTCCTGTTCTTCCTCTTCTTCTTCACTCTCCCTTTCTTTATCACAGACACTCAGGTGTCTGGGTCCCTAGCTCTGCTCCTTCAGGGAAGGAGGAAAGCTGGATTCTCATTTTTCACATATCTGGTTCTCAAGAGGTAAAGGGGAACCGGCAGTTGTGTTCTGTGCGGTAAGGGATGAAGACGTCAAACCTGTGGGTTCTGGAGGGAGGGTTAGGGGTTTGGGGTGGGAGCCTAATGGGGGTGAATGAAAGCCTGGAGTTAAGATACCTTGATCAAATGGTGAGAGTGGAGGTCCAGGAGGGTGCAGACAATGTCACCAATCAGGTCAGGGTGCCCAGTTCTAGGTTGGGCAATTAAGGTACCAGGAGCAGCCAAGTCAGGTGAGAGGAATTGTTTGGGTCCTAGTGTCCATACCCTGTGTTACCTGATTCCCTGACACCCTGCTGAACTTGCAGATGCTGCAGACTGATTAGTCCACCAACTCTTGGCCACACCAACCCACCCCAGGGCAACTTCCCGCCCCCTGCCCTTCCTTCCTCTCTTCCCCTCCCCTCTCTACTGGGTGACTTCTGCCTGGGGAATGTACAGCTCTGCCATAAAGGATCCAGTGTCCAGAGTTGCCATCAGTCAGAAAGCAAGATGGGCATGACCAGGGCAGCCCAGATGGGGCAAGGGAAGGGTTGCCTACTCACCCTGATGGTGCTACTGGTGGTTGCCCTCCTCCTGCCAGGTAGGAGACAAGAGAATCTAAAGGTTTGGCATCAGGAGGTATTGCTGAATGGGAATGGAGAGCAGGACCTTTGGGTACTCCAGGTTTGAGAATCAAAAAGAGACTGAGATTAAGAACTCCTGGAGTGTTTGGGGAGAGTGTAGGATATGGCACTGGAAGAGAAGGCTAACTAGTGATAGAAGGAAAATGAAGAGATAGGAAAATGAGAATTGGAATTATATTGTCTCTGGAAACATTGTGTGTGGAGGGAAATTAAGGGTATTCAATTTCAAGAGATAATGCCACAGTGGGAATTGTCAGAACAAGCCCCTGTGAATTTGATTGTTTAGGAATTGCCAGGATGGGCCTTAGTAGCTGAGGAAAGGAATGGGTTTCCTAAGGGAGGATTAAGGGGGTCTATAGAATAGGGGTAGATATGAGTGAAAGAAAGGATGCTGGGTCTATTACTGAAAAGCATTATCAGAAACCTATATGAGGTTGAGAACTTGGGATAGAAGTCAAAGGGTCCCTGTAAAGTATGAGAGAAACAAAAATATTCCATCAAGGAGTCATGGGGATCTGGAGGGAGGGAGAAAAGCAGTCAATGGCAGTGCTGTTACTACTCCCAAAAATAATCTACTCGAGACTTTATAAGACATTTTCATATGCATTATTGCTGTTAACATCACTTTAATTTGTTCTTTATGACTCTGGGTTACTAAGCAGGTTTGACTTATCAGATGAAGAAATAGATAGTAAGAGGTGACTTGTTCAAAGTCACTGGGCTAGCAAATGACAGTTGATTAGAACATAGCTCTTTCCTGGCCAAGTGTTCTTTCTAGTACATCATAAATGGGATTTGGAGGTTGGAGAGGGAGAAAATCCCAGTGGTTCATGGAAAAAGAGAAGGGACAAATGAAGACAAACTGAGCTTGTAAGATAGAGCAAGGAGAGCTTTTGGGGAATTGGGGACAAAGTAGAGGTTAAGGAAACCAGAGGTGCTGGGCCCTTAAGGGAATGTATGAATTGAGTGAAGTCAAGATTCTGATTCCCCAAGGGACATGGAAGCTTCAGAATGTTTATTTGCTGGGTGGAGAATAGGGGATGCAAATGATGGAGGAGTGGTGCCTTTCAGTGCCTTAGTCTCAGTGGAGGGAGAAGTTTCAGGGCGTCCCTGAATGGGGGTGTTTTGGGTGTGGTGTCTTGTCCAGCTGGTATCAACAGGTTCTGAAGCAACAGGCCTATATGCTCCTGGGTCCTGGCCCCCACCTTAACTTTCCAAACACCACCAGAAGCAGGATGGAGGAGGTCAGGGATCCATTTCTAAGCCAAATGCTGACTTGTGTGGGTCAAATTATTTTATCTGTCCCCCAGGTTTCTCGTTTTTTCTCTTACTATTCTTCCCTCTTCCCCCAGTGCTATGGCTTCTTTCTCTTCTCTGTTAGTCCTTCCTTACACATTAGCTCCCTTTCTACCTTATCTCTCCTTCCCCATCTCTCTTTGCCCCAGTGTCTCCCATCTCTGTCAGTCTTCTCTCACACCTTAGTCTCTCCTCCACCTCCACTGCCCCCCATCTCTCCTTTGCTTGTCTTTCTGTTCCATAATATCAAAGTTGAGTCTCTCTGTGGTTTTATCGAGCTCTCTCTTACTCTGCCTATTTCACAGCTTCATAAGCCTTGTCACTTCTCAGCAAGCAGGAGCTCAAGGCCTCTTAGTAATGTTCAACTTGTGGAGTGTGTGTGTGGGGGGGGAGAGAGTGTTTGGGGAGAAAAGGGAAGATTCAGAGAGCTTAGTAATTGATGGTAACAGGGATGAAGAAAGAACTTTTATGACCCTTACTGAATTTTCTTGTCTTCTCCTAGGAACCCTGGCTAAGAGCGTCCGGGCCTTCTATGATCCCTGTAAAGACCCCACCAGAATCACCTTTCCCAATGATCCCTGTATCACAGGGAGTAGTGGTTCCAGTAGCTCCAGTGGTTCCAGTGGCTCCAGTGGCTCCAGTGGTTCTAGTGGCTCCAGTGGTTCCAGTGGCTCCAGCGGCACCAGTGGTTCCAGAGGCTCCAGCGGTTCTAATGGCTCCAGTGGTTCCAGTGGATCTAGTGGTTCTAGTGGTTCCAGCGTTTCCAGCAGCTTCGGTGGTTCCAGTGGCTCCACTGGTTCTGGTGGCTCCAGTGGCTCCAGTGGCTCCAGTGGTTCCGGTGGCTCCAGTGGGTCCAGTGGCTCTAGTGGTTCCATGGGATCCTGGTCCTCCTACTCTAGTTCCTCTCAGTCTGGCTCTAGCCCTGTTCTATCATCTAGTTGGTCATCCCAGTCTGGATCTGGCTCCTCTAAATCTGGCTCTGTCATTTCTCAGTCCTCCTGGGTATCCTCTAGCAGCAGTGGGGGCAGCAGTGGTGGCAGCCCTGTTGCATCTATCTCTGGTCTAGCACCCTGTGGTCCAGACAATCCTTATTCACACTGTAGTGGGGGCTCTCTCCCATCCTCCAGCTCCAGCTCTAGCTCCCACTCTATGTCAGGGGGCCATAAGCCTGTGGTGGTGGTGGTAGAACAGCATGGTTCTGGTGGCAACCAGGTAATAGGGCCTCCATGCAGCAATGGGGGGCCTCCTGGCAAGCCCTGTCCCCCTATCACCTCCTCTAATTCCTATGGCAGCTATGAAGTGGTAGGTGGGTCTTCTAACAGTTACTTGATCCCAGGCATGACCTATAGTAAGGGTAAAATCTACCCTGTTGGCTACTTCTCTAAGGAGAACCCCCCCAAGGGTTCTCCAAGTGTCCCCAACTTTGCTGCTGGGCCCCCCATCTCTGAGGGGAAATACTTCTCCAATAACCCCTTCATCTCCAGCCATGGTTCTAGTGTCTCTTACCAGTCAGGAGGCTCTTCTCCACTTGTTATTTACCAGCCTGTGGGCACTGGTGGTGTCCAGACTGGCAACTCTGTGCTTCAGCCTTGTGGATCTGGTTCCCAAATCTCAGTGGGGCCCTGCTCCTCCTCCTCCTCCTCCTCCTCCTCCTCCTCTAGCTCTGTGGTTCACAGTAGCTCCAGTGGGTCCAGCAGTTCCATTTCTTCCCATCCTTGTGGGAGTGGTTACCAGGGCTCCAAAGGGCCCTGTTCCTCCTCTGGCTCCAGCTCCCTCAGCAGCAAAAATGTGATTCTCCAGCCTTGTGTGAGTGGCTCTACCTCTTCTGGCAAAGCTTGTGGGTCTGTGTCCTCTTCTTCCTTTGGATCCAAAGTGAGTCAGAGTCTTGACAGCTCCCCTCAAATAGATCCTTCGGCAGGGGCCAAGCCCTGTGGTTCTAGCAGCTCAAGCAGCATCCCCTGCCGTTCCATTCGTGACCTTCTGGCCAAAGTGAAGCCACTGGGGCCACAGCTAGCTGATCCTGAGGTTTTCTTGCCCCAAGGAGGGCCACTTGAGAGTCCTTGAGTGTACACACACACAAATGTTCTTCTTCTATCACCTTGGGATGATGGAGAAAGCTCCAGGAATATTAAGATCCCACCATGGAGCTGGCTCCACTTCTCTAGAATTCAAGAGAGCTCCTCCTCCCAATATGGACAAATCTTTGCATCTCCTTGGTGATGCCCTTTGCTCCCCCCAACTCCATACCCTTCCTTTGCCATAGACAATGAATTTTACTAATACTCTTCTAACCAAAAAGGTTCTGTTAGACAATTAATTAAGTTTCTGCTTAGACAATCATTGTCCACCGCACCCCAACACACAATTTATTCTCTCCAAAGTGGTGGCATCTATCATCTTGGCTATCGGCCAACCATCCCTTCTAGCAATACCTCTCTTACAACGCCCACTTCCTAATCTCTTTTCATCAAACCTGATTGGGTTCAGACCAATTTTCAAACCCAATTGGGTTAAACCCCATCTGTTGCTTGAATGCCTCATCCTACTGCTTTGGACCTTAAAGTGGTAGAATTATTTTATTATCTTGACAGTGAACTAAATAGATCTTCATGCACCTGAGGTAGCTGCTGGAGCTCAAATGCATCCACCTGCATTCCTGTCCTAGTCTCCCAGTCAACTCCCTACCTAACTACCCTTTCCTCAGACTTCAGAACTGTTCTGGAGGGGAACTGGGGTATCCTTAGAGAATGGAGCTGGTTCCCCTCTCTCTCTGGAACCTATTGCTGATGGTAGATCAATAAAACATATACTGAATTTGTGCTTTGTGATTTTTGTGGTCCTCCTAATGTTGCTATGGTCCTCCTTTGGGTTTCCTATCCCACCCCTGCTAAGGTTACCTGTTCTCCACATCTCTCCAAAGAGCCTCAAATTCTTCCCATTTCCCCAAAAGTTTGTTAACCACTGTGGAGACCACTGTTCCTCATTCCCTTAAAGAGACAAAAGGTGTCCTGTTTGTTTTCCTTAGAGTGTCTCCTGTCTCCTTACAAAGACTTTCTGGAGGTTGCTTCTGCTTCCCACTTGAAGTCACTTTGTCTTTATAGACTTCATCCTCATCTGAGGCCAAGGATGAGATTACCTGAGTTCCAGGGACAGCTGAGCCCATGGGGAAGATCTAAATACCAATCTATATGGTAAAAAAAACAATTACAGGACCACATTCTTGGCCATTGAACAGGAAGCCCAGGGAACTTATATCCCAAAAGTTAGGAGGGGAAGACAAGAAAAGTGGAAACACTTTAGGGTGAGAGTGGTTGAGTTGGAAGCCTAAATCCCAGGCCTAGATAAGAGATATTCCAGCTAGGTGACAGCCAGCTAGATGAAAACTGAAGCAAGATTGTATGTTGTCCTATCTTCATCTGTCCTGGTTTGACCCATTCTCCCCTATTAGTCTCCCCTCTTAGTTCTAGAGTAATCTTCTCCCTCTCAGAGACACGTTTTATGTCTCAAAAGAAGGAAAGATAATTGCTTTCCTGGGGAGGGAATGGGAAAGGGAGGATCACTCTGCAGGGAAAAGAAGGCTCTTGGGAAGAAAGAAGGATGGGGGAAGGAGGAGGAATTATTAGTTATTAAGTGATTAAGACTGTCACATTCTAGGAAGAAGAGACTGAGGGTGGAGAATAGGAGGTATGTGGGAGAGGCTAGGTGACCTGATGGAGGCAAGGGAGGGACAGGAAGAAGGGGAAGTATGTGTATATGTGTGTATGAGAATTGGGGTGAGGAAGAGAGACACACAGAGAGAGCTTTCTTGTGCACAATAGAGGAGAATTGGAGCATCTTCATATCCAGGGAAGTGGAGACAGGAGAATGAGTGGATGAGTCTGGGGGTGGCTTGGGGAAAGGTTCTTCTGCCCCTGGAGCATCCCTGTGCCAGGTTGAGAGCTAGGACACCTCTTCTGAAGGGCAGAGGGAAGGGCTCAGAGCTGGGGCATGGGCCAGGATGTGGGTAACACCCTATTCTCCCTGGGGCATACAAGTGCCACTTAAGTATTTACCATGACTTGGATTAGGGATCTGAGAGGAATGTATGATTTATAGTCTCCTAAATCACTGACCCGGCCTGTTCCTACACCATGCCACCTCCCTTCCCAAAAAGAGGATAAAGTGCTGACAGTTCTTGGGGTTACAGAAGCCAGACACAAGGTGCAGAAGAGATGCAGGCCCATAGGACTTGGAGCTGGGATTTCCTGGGTCTGTTTATGATCAGTCTTCATCTCCCAGGTATGGGGATTATTGGGCTGAACACCTGGGTCCTTGGAGGGAGCAGGGGCTGTAGAGAGGGAATCCAGTTCTGTGGAAAGAGGGAATGAGAAGGGAGCAGCTTATTCCTGGGTCTTTGGGGCAAGTAGGAGTTGGAAGGGAGGGTAGAATGAGAATGAGGGAAGGAGTTACAAAACATCTGGGTGCCTGAGGGAAGCGGGGGCGGGGGGGGGGGGGGAGCGGTGCTGGAGATCTGAACCACGAGGCTAGATGGTCCCTGTAGGAGAAGGAATTAAGGGGAAAGCTCTGAGACCAAATGCCTTTGCTGTTTTTGTTTGTTTGTTTGTTTTTTTACCTATCCTATCTCCCTCTTCTTTCCTACTTCACCCCACTGGGTTCTCCAGCTTTCTCTGCCAGGAGCATCAGATGGACCAAGGAAACAACCGTGCAGGACTTGGGATCTGACCCCTTGCTTTCTGGATATCCCTCCTTGGCAGACTCCTTGGGACCCTCCATTCCTGATCATCCTTGGCTCAAACCAGATCCTCTGTCTGATAGCTCAGAGACTTTTGTTCCTTTGGGGCCCAGTGACTCTCTATTTGACCCCTCTTGGCAGTCTGGGAATTCTGGGCTCCAAGGATCTCTCCTGGATAAGAGTGCATCAGCCCAGGGCCCCCTGCCCCCTGATGATACTTGGCAAATGATGGCTCACTCCTATGATGATTCTTTGCCTGACAATCCTTCCTACCCTATTGGTGCTATGCCCTCTGTGGCTAGTGGGTCGCAGACAGTAGTTACCCCTCCAGGCTCAATTAGTTCTTCTCCTGATACCCCATCCCTCCTTAAGGACACTGAGCGTAAACCACCTCCCCATTCTGATCCTCTAGGGCCACGGGCAAAAATCCCTACCCGACGCTCTTTCTGGTCCCTCAATAACCAAATGCGTCAGAAGCCTTTGCCTGGTCACCCATGGGGGACTCAGGACATCAGTCCTGGGGTGTCTTGGGGGAGTCAGGGTCTTGGGACTGGTTGGGGAGGAAGGCCCATTAGACTTCCTGCGGGAAGCTGGGGAATTAGCAATCAATACCCAGGTACCAGCTGGGGAGAGAATAATAAATATCCAGGTACCAGCTGGGGGATTAATACTAGATACCCAAGTACTAGTTGGGGGGTTAATAATTGGTACCCAAGTATCAGCTGGGGAGGTAACAATGGATATCCAGGTAACAGCTGGGGGAAGCATAATCAATATCCCGTTACCAACAATCAATTTCCAGGGAACTTGTGGGGAATTAATAACCAATACCCTGGAGCCCTCCACCTTCCCAGCTCTTCCTGGAATGTCCCTCCTAGATACCAAAACCATCCCTGAGAACTTATATTCTAGTGGGGTCTAGTATGGCCCTAAAGACAAAGGGAGAAATGTGTTCCAGGGTCAGGTGTCAGATAGGGGAATTTGTTCTAATACACTTAAATATTGACTTGAATTCAGGCACCTGAATTTCAGATTTCACCCTACCTCCTCAGCTTTAATGAGTAATTATCCTCCTGAAGCTTCATTTCTTCTTAGAGATATACAGATCTACTGTCCCAAGGGTGAAAATTGCAATAAAACATGGCTACTGAACTTGAAATATTTGGGTCTGTTTCTTGCTCCAAACAGAAAGTTTTATTCCTTTTCAGAAATCCTCATGTCGCCTTTACCCTAATGTCCCAGAAGCATCCCCTTCTCCTCCAGCTCACCCTAATTGGTCAAAAGTAATGAATGACCCAGGTGTTTGGAAAGGATCCTTGCACTAGGACTCTGGATAGGAGCTCAGAGAGGAAGGAAGAGAAGCTGGGGCTCCCTGAAAAAGAAGATACAGGGGCAGAAATGGGGAGTGGGCAGGAAGAGGCAGGTATATGGAAAGAAGGAGAGTGGAACAGAATAGACTGTAAGCCCTTCGATTCACTGAGACAGACTAGGCAGAACGCTGGGCCTGGAGTCTAGTTGACCTGAATTCAAATCCAGTCTTAGATACTTACTGTTTTTACAACCCCAGGCAAATCACTTAACTTCTGTCTGCCTCAGTTTCCTCAACTGTAAGATGAGGATAATAATAGCACCTATCTGCTAGGATTGTTGTGAGCATCAAATGAGATATATTTCTAAAGCACAAAATGCCTGGAACATTGTCAGTCATGTCTGACTTTTTATCCATTTAGGATTTTTGACATTTATCCATTTAGGATTTTGTTGGCAAAAACAGTGTTTGCCATTGTCTTCTCCAGGTCATTTTACAGGTGAGGAAACTGAGGCAAACAGGGTTAAGTGACTTGTCCAAGATCACATAGCTAGTAAGAGTCTGAGGCTGGATTTGAACTCAAGCCTTCCATATTCCAGGCTCCACCTACACCTGTTGATCAATATAATTAGTGTATTTTATAATCAGCTATGGCCTTTTCTGTGATCCCAATGTGGCCGTCTATGTGACTTCCTGCTATGCTGTAGTCAGGATCACCTCTGTTTCCTATGCCTTGGCTGAGCTCATGGAAATAGATGAGCTAATAGATATGCTGATAAGCTATTGAGGGGTTATAAAATGGTCAATCTCTGTAGGTGATAGAATATTTCTAGTTTGATTCTTGTCTTGTCTCTTCTCCCAGCAGTCAGAAATCCTTCCATTATAACTCTGGCCCTCTCCCTAGTGGAATAATCTAGTCCGATATGATTATTTTCTAGGAGAAAAAAAACTAGGGCTTGCCCAGGGCCACAAAGTGATTAATAATGGAAAATTGAGGCCTAGATCCAAAGGTGTGCTGGGCCCAGTTTTCTAATGTGAGCATTTGCTTATAGCTTGGGAAATCAGAGCTATAAATAAAGTCTTGATTTATTTTTTTTCTTGATTGCCTAGACCAGAGGTTCCCAAACTTATTTGGCTTACTGCTCCCTTAAAAAAAAAAATCACTCAGTGCCTCTCTGGAAATCTACTTTTTTTTAACCCTTTAACAATTTTTAAAAAATTGGCATTGTTTATACATATATACATTTTAAAATCACATCTCAAAAATTTTTTTTAATTTTAATTTTTCTTTCTTTTTGGAGAGGGGAGGGCAGGGCAATTGGGGTTAAGTGTCTTGCCCAAGGTCACACGGCTAATAAGTGTTAAGTGTCTGAGGCGGGATTTGAGCTCAGGTTCTCCTGACTCCAGGGCCAGTGCTCTATTCAGTGTGCCACCTAGCCGCCCCCGCATCTCAAATTTAATATTATTGTAAGTTTTGGGTTTTTTCCCTGCTTTGAAATTTTGATGATGCAACATTGAGATATATAATCATATAGTATTGTATTGTAAATAAGTCATTACGTACACATATTCCTGCCAATGCATGCTGGACTTCTTAACATGTGTGACAATCTCACCTGCCAACACTTGCTTGTTAAGACCTGTCAGCAGACTTGAACATTGATCAGTTATAACTTTTATTTTGTGTGTTTATCTGGAAAATAATGTAATCACTACTATCCGGGCCTGCTGGACGGGACAACCCTGAAGTACCTACCAAAGCCTGCAGTTGTGCCCGGTCTCCTACGACCCTGCAGATACCCAGTCGCTTCGATGACACTTCGGATGTAAACCCCAGTTGCTCCAGCGACTCTAGGAGTAAATTCTGGATATGGACAGATAGTTCGACACACTCCTCAGTGGTATTGTGTGTCTTTATTGTGAAGTGTCCCTATTGCATACATACACTTTTTTGGCTCCTTGCTGCTCCACCCTACCACATCTCCAAGCCCTTTTTAACCCTTCTCTGTCTGCCTCTAGTCATGTGTCCTAGCAACAAGTTCCTGATAGGCGGGGAGTGCCCCTCAGTGCCTACATGCCTGTTGTCCCCCCAAAGCACTCGTTCCCATGAGAAACAGGCTGAGTCCTTTGGTAAACAATATCAAGGAAGAACGCACACCCGGATGCTTCATGGACCCGCTCCAGGTTTCCCTGTCAGCAAGGCCACACTGACCGAGGTCAGACATCTAGTTACGCAAATGGCTTAAAGGGCCTGTACAACTACGACTTTAACTTTGTTACACAATGGATGAAACATGTATGAACAGTTTTTCAAAATTTTCTTCTCTTCTTTCCTTACACTTCTACCACCCCTTTTTTTATTCAATGCCCCCCAGTTGTACCTGAGCTATTACTATCCCCCCGGATCAGTCTATTTCCCTCCAGGGAGCTATACCACCCATTTTGGAAAGCTATGGTAGAATTAGGAAAGTAATGGAGAAAATGCTAATAAAGCATATGAAACTTAAAATGCATTTTTTTTGGTCAATAGAGCCAATTGTTAAACATTTACTAGCATGCCCCTGACTAGAACCCAGGACTTCTGATTTCCTCTGTCTGATACTTCTCCCCCTCCTTATTTAATAAGCATTTTTAAAGCACTCATTATGTGCAAGGAACTCTAATGAGATAGGGATACAAAGACAAAAATGAAAGTTTTCCTGGCTGTCCAGTCCTTTCTCCAGTGCCTTGCTTTTTAAGACTGCCTTCCATTTACCCTGTGTATATCTTGTATGTACATAGTTTAATTGGAAGACTAGATGGAGCCATAGTGCACAGAGTGCTGGGCCTGGAGTCAGGAAGACAGATCTTCATGAGTTCAAATCCAGTCTCAGACACTTAGTAGCTGTGTGACCTTAGGCAAGTCACTTAACCCTGTTTGCTCTGGTTCCTGATCTGCAAAATGAGCTGGAGAAGGAAATTGCAAAACTTGAAGAATCCTACTCAACAACAGAATTATTTGCATGTTTATTTCCTCTACCAAAATATGAGCTCCTTCAAGACTCCTTCATCTTTCTACATGTTTCCATCACTTAATATGCAGTCTGAAACATAGTAAGTGCTTAATAAATGCTTGGTGACTGCCAGACTGCCCTCGGCCAATCCTTATAACCAGTCCTGCTTAAAAACACAGAGTAAATACAAAGTAATTTCTAGAATGGGAGTTGGGGGTCCTTCTCGGGGTATGGGGGAAGGTTTATGCCTGCATTTTTTTAGTCAACAACAGGAAGTGCTTTCATATTTTTTGCATCTTTCAGTCTAGGGTCTACAGCCTTCTAAATGAGATTCACAGTCACTCAAAAGGGTTCAGCCTAATAATCCACACAGAAAAAATGAAAACAGATGAAGAACACCAATTTTAGAGCAGGGGTTCTTTTTTTAACAAAAATCATGATTGAAGATTATTTATTATAACCAAGTTTAAGTATCAGAGAAGTGATTGCCAAAAAGGAAATTACTAAGACAAATCTACACCGGGGGAGGGCGAACATTCCTGAGCAAATCCCTAAGGCATTAACAATAGAATGATATACCACAGAAGTTTATAGTAAGTGATTTAAGGTTTCAGTTCAATAAAACAGTTTGAGAACTATTTTAATGCACCCAACTCTCAGTTATTCATGAACTATGTCTGTGGATTATTCAAACTTTTTTCTCCTCTTCAGTTTGTCTTTTACTCATTTCATTGTATAGCCGAGGTTCTTAACCTGGGATACAGGAACTTGTTTTGATTTAAAAAAAAAAGTGGTGACTTCATTTTAAAAATAATTGGTTTCCTTTTCAATTCTATTTATTTTATGTAGGAAATACATATAATGTTCTTATGGAACATTATTCTGAGAAGGTGTCTATAGGTTTCAACAGATTGCCAAAAGGGGCCATGGCATAGAACAAAGGTTGAGAACCCATAGCCTAAATCTGTAGTGTGATGATGAACGAGATGTTTCATCAGTACGCATTTCTTGTATAGACACTTTTGTGAATGATAACCAGGGCTCGGAATTGCATAAGAGGAAGAAAGAAGGTTGGTTTGCATTGAGGAAATTTCAGAGTGCTTTCAATAACCCAAGGTTATTACTGAAACAAAACCCCTTCTGTCAAATCCTAATTTTTTCGATGATATTCTTTGAGTATATTCTTCCACGGATACTATTTAGTTCTGAATCGTGGAACCCTACCATGTCCAAAGAACCAAAGTTGTGTTACTCAAAGGTCAATGGAGAGATGTGAGGTGTATGTTTAATATTTTTTGTACTGTACCACAGTCACTATGTTCTCTCTGACCCCTGTCTTCCCAACTCATAGATTCTCTCGACCCCTTCGTAGGAACCAAAAGATCGCAGTCTAGCTCTATCTCTTTGTATCTATGTCTCCCCCTCTTCCCCATCTCCCCAGATCTCTTGATGGGATGATAGCCATTCTGATAAAAGTTAGGAAATTAGTTACAATCTTTACATTTTCAGTCCCAGACTTAATGAAATCAAATAGAACCTGGGACAGGTGTGAGAAATACACGTCAATAAATTCACATCGGCACAGTGGGGAGACAGAAAGGGTCTCAGGCTGACCGTTCCTAAGCCTGTGGGAGGACTGCAACAGACCACAGCAGCTCAAGCTCAGGATGCCATCTAGTGGTTGTTGCAGAGTTTGCATTCTTGGCAGCTATTCCTCCCACCTACCTGCATTCCCACTTCCAGCATTTATATAAGGCAGGTATGCCTGTGGGGAAGAGAGTTCCTGAACTCGATTTAAATAGGACACTGCTCCTCTACCTTCCTAGGAGTTCACTAACTATTAAAGGGCAAAAAGGCAAGATTTAAGATTTGTTAATTTATTACAAATTAATTATATTTTAAGATTTTTGAACAGAGGATTGATTTGATCAATCTCACAGAGATGTAAATCAGTCACTAAATGTTTATTAAGCACCTACTATATGTCAAGCATTGTGCTAAGAGTTAGAGGTAAAGAATGAATATGAGAATGAAAAGAGCGAATGCCAGAAGACTAGTTAGGATCAAATTATGATAGTCTAGGGGAGAGGTAGAGACGGCCTGAATTAACTTGAAGACAGGAAGTGATAGATGCAGAGACATTTTGGAGATGAATCAACAGGACTTAGCCAGTTCAATTTGGCCAGTTTAATTGGATTAATTAAATGATATGCAATCCAATTCAACAAACATTGATTAACACCCTATTATGTGCCAAGTGCTATGCTAAGTACTGGGACAAAAAAGAATCTGTTCTTGCAGAATGGCTTAACAATTTGTGGTACATGAATGTAATGGAATATTACTGTGTTATAAGAAAAAGTGAATGAGACAAATACAGAAAAGTATGAAAAGACTTAAACAAACTGATGCAAAGTGAAGTAAGCAGAACCAGGAAAACAATTTACTCAGTAACTACCATAATGTAAATGGAAAGAACTATAAAACAATTTTAAAAAATAATTGCAAAATTATAAAAAACAAGTTTGACCCTAAAGAAAAAATTATGAGAAGACACCTACCTACCTCACCCTTACAGAGGTAGGGGAAGTGTATCCTCAGGTGTGGAATGTTGCATATAACATCAGATTTTTAAAATATATTGATCAATTTTGCTGTTTTTTTTTTCCTCTTCCTTTTCTAAAAACATTCTTTTTTTTTAAGGGATGGCTCTTTGGGAGGGATAAGGGTTGAGATACAGAGGAAAATCTAGATGATGTAGAAAAAAAAGATATCAATAAAATATATTTTTGAAAAATTAAAAAAAGAATCAGTTTTTAATCTCAAGGCACTGATGTTCTAGTGGAGGAAAACTGACATTAAGACAGTGCATTAATGTGCAATTAAAATGTACAATTAAAGTGCAATTAAAATTAAATATAGTGCAAATAATCTTGGAGGACACATTATTTCATTTGAACCTCACAACAACTCTGTGAGCTAGAGATTATTAAACCCAAATTACAGACAAAGAATTGAGGGACAAAAAGGCTAGGCGATTTGCTCACGATCAGGATTTGAACCTAGTTATTCCTGACTCTAAACCTAGAACATCATGCTCCTCACTATTCAGTCAACCAATCAATAAGCATTTATGAAGTGCCTCACAGGTGTCTGCACGTTGCTAATTGCTGTTGGTCAAGTATTAGTGGTGTCTTCTAACAATAGGATAATTTTTTGTTGTTCAGTCGTTTTTCAGTTGCACCC
Organism: Pseudochirops corinnae; assembly: GCA_028646515.1. Classification (NCBI taxonomy): domain Eukaryota; kingdom Metazoa; phylum Chordata; class Mammalia; order Diprotodontia; family Pseudocheiridae; genus Pseudochirops; species Pseudochirops corinnae. Next base: position 181,037,966 of record CM053586.1, read on the forward strand.
AACTCTTTATGACCCCATTTGGAGTTTTCTTTGCAAAGATACTGGAGTGATTTGCCATTTCCTTCTCTAATTCATTTCACAGATGAGGAAATTGAGGCAAACAGGGTTAAGTAATTTGCCCAAGGTAACACAGCTAGTAAGTGTCTGAGGCTGCATTTGGCCTCAGGAAGATGAGTCTTCCTGCCTCCAGGTCTGACACTCTATCCACTGTGCCACCTAGCTGCTCTGGAATGCAATAATAGACTCAAATTAGATTTGAGCTATAAATGAACTATATTCTGAGATTTCTAGAATAATCTAGAGCATAGGTTTCCAAAGTGGGGTGATACTGCCCCTTGGTGGAACTATGCAGGGAGATTGGTAGTAAGTAGCCTCAGGTGCAATTGGGGGGTGTTGAATAAAAATAAGGGAGTACTAAAAGCATAAGGAAAGAAGAGAAAATAAGAAAAATTTGAAAAGCCATTTGGATGTATTCCATCTGTTGTATAACAGAATTAAAGTTATAGTGATTACCTTATTTTCCAAATAAATGCCCAAAATACAAGTTATAACTGATCAGTGGTCAAGTCCACAGACAGGCCTTAAAAAGCAAGTGTTGGCAAGTGAGCTGTCTGGCATTATTGGGAAGTTTAGCATGCATCCAAAGGAATATGTGAGTGTAATGACTTGTTTACGACATGATACTATAAGGCTGCATCATGCAATATTTTGTCATCAAAATTTCAATGCAGAAAAAACCCCATAAACTTACATTTAATTGTTAAATTTAAGGTGCATCATTTAAAAAAATTATATTTTTTTGAAATGATGCAAATTTTTAAAAACCACTAAAAGCTTAAAAGTAGATTTTCAGGGGGGTGCCGAGTAAATTTTTTTTTTAAAGGGGGCAGTAGGCCAAGTAAGTTTGGGAACCTCTGATCTAGAATGTGGAGCACAATAAACTAAAGAGATGTGGATTTTAAGAGCAGTCCCAAAGATTGAGACTGGTTTGTATGAACTCAGAGCTAAGGACACTGGGCCGTTGACTACATAGATTTTGTACTTACAGTTATCCCTTCCAATTAAGAGTGGGGGATGGGAAAGAGGGAGGGGGTTAAGGGCGTGATGCCTTTAGGATTTGGAAAATCCAAGTAAAAATTTTTGACTCTCCTTTCATAACAAAGAAGAAATCTGATTTATTTTCTTTTTCTTTTATAGGGGGTTTACAATACCTTATTGTAAAATTTGGATTAATATTATACAATACTACTATATTTTATGCATTCCTAAGTTTCTAAACTTTTTCTATGTCCTCTGCTGGCCTTCACATGTCATCTGTGACTTCCACAAAACTCTCCCAAATTCCCATTTAATTTCTTATGCCAACCTGTGATATGTTGAAACCACAATGGGGAAAGTCACAATGTGGAAGAGATAATTGCGCTTGTGTACGTGCGGTGTATGTGTTGTATTTCCCCTACAAAAACAAAACAAAAAACAAAAAAAAAGTGAAAATAGTATGCTTCAATCTGCATTCAGACTCCACAGTTCTTTCTCTGGGTATTGAAAGCATTTTCCACCATGAGTCTTTGAGAATTGTCTTAGATGATTGTATTGCTGAGAAGACCCAAGTTGACCCTCATACAGTGTTGCTATTACTGTGTACAATGTTTTCCTACTTTTGCTCACTTCACTCAGCATCAGTTCATGTAAGTCTTTCCAGGTTTTTCTGAAATCTGCCTGCTCCTTACTTCTTAGAGAACAATAATATTCCATTACATTCATATACCACAACTTGTTCAGTCATTCCCCAATTGATGGGCATCCCTTCAATTTCCAATTCTTGGCCCCTACAAAAAGAGGTACATTAAATATTTTTTTGTACATGTGGGAAGGATACATTTTCAGACCCTGTTTGGAGCACACAAGCACTGTATCTCAGAACTAGCCAGAGTTAGTGCAGCAGCTGTTTCTCTTAAAACATTTGTGTAGTCATGGTTGAATATAATGGGAGTTTTGAATGGGAGTCCATTTAAAGGGAAGTATTCCTTTCTACTATTCAGAAGAGATTTTAAAAAAATATTGATTGTTGGAAGAGTCAACCTGAATTCAAGAGAAAACAGTTAATGTAGCTAAATTGAGATCTTTAATCGGGAAATGAGTTATAGCTCAGGGTGCCACACAGCAATATATACCACAGTGGTGTCACATATGAAATCAATGTCTTTACCCATCTGTCACCACCAAGGGCCCAGGTGGGTGGGTCACCATTATCAATTCTGTCAGTCTAGAACCCAACCCCTTTCAAGAGTAAGAGAGAAAATTAAAGTAAATTGACTGCCTCAGCAGCATACTCCTAGGTTTCCTGCCTAACTTAACATATGTTTCTTGGTTGATATTGGTTTGGAAGGAGGTCTCCAGTGGGTGGGTGTTGGGCTCTGCGCTGTGGACATTTTAGTCACTGAGTTTGTAAAGGTGTAGATGGTGTACTTAGAAATTTTTAAAACATAAAACTGAAAGGGGTGGACCACACAACCTGGATAGGCAATGCACTAGATTCAAGAAGACCTTGAAATTTTGTTCAATGTAATGATGCATCTTGACTCCAGAAGACCAATGGTGAAAAATATTTTGCCGTTAGAGTGGTTTTGTCTGCACTTCTGAAATTGTTAATTTTTCTCCTTGCAGCCTTAATTTCTGCTTTTGATTCATCCAGCCTGGAATTTAACATAATGTACTCTGCATATAAGTTAAATAAATAGGGGGCAATATCCACCCTTGTCATAGTTGTTTTTCAATCTTAAACCAATCAGTTGTTCCATGTGAGGTTCTGGTTGTTGCTTCTTGGCCCTCATACAAAATTCCTCAGAAGTCAAGTAAGATATCAGATCTAATTCCTTAAATCTAATCACTTACATTTCATATTCATAAGGGGTATTATTTAGATAATACCTATATGATCTGAGGGCAGTTAGATGACACAGTGGATAGAGTGCCAGACCTGGAGGCAGGAAGACTCATCTTCTTGAGTTCAGATTTGGTCTCAAATACAGCTGTATGACCTTGGGTAAGTCACTTAACCAAGTTTGCCTCAGTTTCCTCATCTGTAAAATGAGCTGGAGAAGGAAATGGCAGACCACTCTAGTATCTTTACCAAGAAAACCCTAAATGGGGTCACAAAGAGACATACATGACTGAAAAATGACGGAACTGCCCTTCTAGTCCATTCAAAGGGAAATATTCCCTTCTACCATTCAGGAGAGATTTTTAGGAAATATTGATTGTTGTAAGATTCAACCTGAATTCAAGAAAAAACAGTTAATATAGCAAAATTGAGGTCTTTATTCAGGGGAAATGAGTTATAGCTCAGGGTGCCACACAGCAAGTGATGGTGTACCCAAAGAGGGGGCTAGTAACAGTGTTTATATAGGCAGAGGGAAGAGCCAGGCTGCAGGTGAGAAGGGTTAGGTAGATCCTGGGAATGATGACACCTGGTCTGCTTCAGGCAATCCATTGACCCCTTCGCTCAGTTCATAATCTAGTGTGTTTGTCAGGAGTTACTTTTCTATTCTTGGGGGTAGTGATTAGAAGGAATGGAATAGTTACTACTGGTGAGAATTCTGAAATGTTAAAAACAATCAGTAATTTTACATATTGTGATTTTCTTCTTCAGACTCCTATAAAGATACCTCAAATTATCTTAGGGCATAGTCAATACATCCTAGATCACTGGGACATCCACCAGTTGGGTTTCTCTCTTTCTTTCTCTTTCCCCCTCCCTCTCTTTTTCCTTTTTCTCTCTCTGTCTCCATCTCTATCTCTGTCTCTTCCTCTCTCAATAGATGCATGTTTGAGTTAACTAAAAATTAACTAAGAATAATTTCTGGGGGCAGCTACGTGGCACAGTGAATAGAGCACTAGCCCTGGAGTCAGGAGGACCTGAGTTCAAAACTGACCTCAGACACTTAACACAAAACTAGCCGTGTGATCTTGGGCAAGCCACTTAACCCCAATTGCCGTACCTTCCCCCCTCCAAAAGGCAACAAATAAATAAATAAATAAAGATTCTGGCCAACTTGTGCCTAAAATGGTAATAATTTGTTTTTCTTCTCTTCAACAGTTAAATTGTTAAAGGATTCCTATTCCCAATACCTAATGGAAGCCAGAATGATCCAGGGGCATTTGTCTCTAAATTACTTTGGTGCAAACTAACAAAGGTTAAGAGATGTTTTGATATTTCAGAGAGGTTTTTTCAGAATAGAGAGATCTTGGTCATTCTTGCTAGCTCTTGATCAGGTTTACAGAATGTGACTTTTTAAAAGAAAAGGTCAGCTGTTCCAAACACATAGTAAGAGGCATTTGTGCATGTGTCTGTTCTTGTCTCAAGATAAGTCTCAAATTATGCCAGTGTAAGCCTTCCTTTAATAATTATAAGTCAATTCCTTGGTCTGGAACTAAGCCAATTACAGAATCAGACAGTCCTGGGAAGGGAAAAGACATGAAGTCTTTGAGTACAAGGAATATTGAGGTTAACCTGGTGGTGTGATGACAGCAATGATTTCTTTTTTTTAAGAGCTAAGATATGTGCCACTTTTATTTATTTGTTAGTTTCCCTCCTCCCCCACTTAAAAGTATTTTATTTTTTCTAATTGCATGTAAAGATAGCTTTCAACGTTCATTTTTATAAGATTTTTGAGTTCCAAATTTTTCTCGCTCTCTCCCTTCTCCCCTGCCCAAGAAGGTGATGTGATTTTAGGGGTGCAGGGACCCCAAAATACCAAAGTTTCAGGGCAGAGTTGTCTGGAAAGAATTCTTAGACTCAAGCAGTCTTCTAGTCATGTGGCAAAAAGTTTGTTGTAATGCTAATATGGGGGCAGAGCTCCTTAAGGAAATTGCACCATAACAGATGTGATGCTAAAGCTTATATAGGAAAAGTTCAGTGAGTGGTGTGCCAAGTATATTAATTAGGTGGTGAACATACAGTTTCTGTACCTTGGGCATACTATATGTGATTCACTACTGGCATGGCCTGGGGTGGGGAGTTCTAAGGGATCTATAACAAGATGGTCTTGGGAGTTGACATCTACAACTTAGCCTCTGGATTATATAGGGTAACTGTGGGAATCAGTACATGATAGTTCTGTTGGTACTAGACAGTCCTGTTCATACAAGGGACATTTTACAGAGGTCAGCTTGTTCCTGCGGCGGGGAGATCTTTTGCTTCACTGGGCCCATTCATGAATTGTTTCCCGAGACAGGGTCTTTGGGCTGGGGAGAGGTATGATCCTAGGACTGGGATCCAACATAAGTTTCCAATCAACAGCAAGCAATATGATAACATGTACAATCACGTTAAACATATTTCCACATTAGTCAAATTGTGAAAGAAGAATCAGAACAAAAGGGAAAAACCACAAGAAAGAAAAGAACGAAAAACAAAGTAAAAGTAGTTTGCTTCAATATGCATTCAGATCCCATAGTTCTTTCTTTGGATGTGGATAGCATTTTCCCACCATGAGTCTTTTGTAATTGTCTTGGATCATTGTAAAGCTGAGAACAGCTAAGTCAGTCATACTTGATCATTGCACAATGTTGCTATTATTGTGTACAATGTTCTCCTGGTTCTGCTCACTTCACTCAGCATCAGTTCATGTAAGTCTTTCCAAGTTTTTCTGAAATCTGTCTGCTCATTATTTCTTAGAGCACAATAGTATTCTATTACATTCATATACCACAACTTGTTCAGTCATTTCCTAATTGATGGGCTTCCTTTCAATTTCCAGTTCTTAGCCACTATGAAAAGAGCTGCTATAAATATTTTTGTACATGTGGATCCTTTTCTCTTTTTAAAGATTTCTTTGGAGTGCAGACCTAGTAGTGGTATTGCTGGATCAAACCTTTTGGATGTAGTTCCAAATTGCTCTCTAGAATGGTTGGATCAGTTCACAACTCCACTAACAATGCATTAGTGTTTCAATTTTCCCACATCTCCAACATCTATAATTTTCCTTTTCTGTCACATTAGCCAATTGGAGATGATAACTCAGAGTTGTTTTGATTTGCATTTCTCTAATCAATAGTGATTTAGAACATTTTTTCATATGACTATAGATAGTTTCAATTTCTTCATTTGAAAACTGCCTATTTATAACCTTTGACCATTTATCAATTGGGGAATGACTTGTATTTTATAAACTTGGCTCGGTCCTCTATATTTTTGAGAAATGAGGCCTTTATCACTAACACTGGCTATAAAAATTGTTTCCCAGCTTTCCAGTGATGATTTCATTATCCTCTTCTTATTCCTGTTTCTAGCCCCTCTAAATTCCACAACCCTATGGTTCTCAGTTAAAAGTGATTTAAGTGTTTGTGGTGGCTCTAGTGTCTAAAAATTATTTTATGTTTTTGAGAGAGATAAAGGCCTAAAGAATAGATTTTCCACAGTAAAGTGGTATGTGATCATCAGTCACTAAACAAACATTTTTTAGTGCTACTATGTGCCAGGAACTGTGCTAAGCTCTGGGAATACAAAAAGAGGCGAAAGACAGCCCCTGTCCTCAAAGAGCTCACATTCTAATGGAGGAAACAACAAGCAAACAAATATGTACAAATTATATATAGGATACAAAAAACAAGCTACATATAGGATAAATAGTACTAAGGGGCTGGGAAAGGCTTCCTGTTAGAAGATGGGATTTAAAGGAAGTTAGGGAAGCTTGGAAAAAGAGCATTTCAGGCATAGGATCACAATCCCAACCCCCACTTATTTAAGAGATTCTTTTGAGGTTTAAGGAGTACATGACTCTCCTTCCATCAGTCCTCCTGGTCATCATAAAGTATTTGACCATTTGAAAGTGCCTGACTTAAAGGACAGGAGAACCTTCCACATGTGGCCTCAGGGTGGCAGGTTCCCCACCCCGCATAGATCTTTCCCTCCATTGCAAATTCTTAGATTAGTTGGAATAGAGGCTAGCAATTTCTTAAAGTTTCTTTGATTTTGAAAAGATAATTCATTTAAAAAGTACCTTTGAATCCTGATTTTCAGAAGCTGAAGAAGGTAAATGGGAAGTCTTTTAACTGCTAAACAGAAGCATTCAAAAGGTTGCAGGTACCTCAAGCTTGTAAATTCCAAAATCCTAAGGGTAACTAGATGACTCAGTAGATAGAATGCTGGACTGGGAGTCAAGAAGACCTGAATTAAATCCGGCCTCAAACATTAACTGAGTGACCTTGGGTAAGCCACTTAACTTCTGTTTGTCTTAATCCACTGAAGAAGGAAATAGCAAAACCTCGTGGACAGTAACAGGGTAACAAAGACTCCCATGTGACTGAATGACAATAACATTACCATTAAATACTATTTGTAAAGCACTTAACACAGTGTCTGGCACATGGTAGGAATAAATTCTTATTCTCATTCCTTCTTTCCAAGGAACAAACCCAACATGAAGGGCTAAAATGAAAATAAACTTTAATTGGTGTTGTTACCTCTGGTAACAAATGACTGAAGAGTCACTGAAGTTTTGCAACTTCTGTCAGCTCCAAAAATACCAAATACCACACAGGTTATTCCAACGGGGGAGGAAAATTAGACACACGTGTTGGGGCCTCCTCTAGGTGGAGACCTAAGGCAGTGGGACTGAACCTTGATTTCTACATTTATAGCTAGACAAAGAATCAAACAAGGTAGTATAGCAACAGTAGGAAGGCATAAAAGCAACAGTGAGGCAGGGTTGTCTAGGGACAAAAAGTCAATTCATAGAAAGGCTTCATGTCTGGGCCTACTGATGCTTGCCCGAGCTCAGTTCTGTGATACAGTTGTAGTAGAGTTCATCTTGAGGGTGAGCACAAAGGATTGTTATGCTAAGCTCAGGGCACAACTTGCTTGCTGGGCCTTAGCTCTGGAAAACAGGGTGTCTCCTAACAGTAAAAAAAAAAGAGAGGAGTAAAAAGAAAGGGGTGGTCTTGGCATGGAGATCCTGACAGTGTGCTATGGTTCATGCGGTCACAGAGAATCAGACATGACTGAATAACTAAACAATAATCCTATCCGTCTCATACCACTTCCCTTTACCCTCATTGCGTCCCTGACAATGAGACTCTTTCCTCAGGAGAATGAGAGAAAACTTGGCAAAAAAATAAGGACCCTCTGATGCTTTCCTCTATTCCTGATGCCTATTGGTTTTTATCCAGTTGTGGATCACACTAGCTGTCATAAATCTACTCCTTGACAAATGAATTAATTACAGGGGATAGTGCCATGACTATGACCCCTCAACTCTCAGGAGTACATAGGAACTATATGTGACAGCACACAATTCATGTCCCTTGAACTCTAGGTGACTTTCCCAGGTGGTTAAAAAAAATTCCATGGGGAGGCGGAGCCAAGATGGCGGCGTGGTAGCAGCAACATATCGCAGCTCTCACATAGCCACCCCAAAATACCCATAAAATAGGACTCTAAACCAATCCTGGAACTCCAAAATGCACACAAAGATACTTCCCACTAAGGTCAGCTCAGCTACAAGGAACCATATCAGCATTGCAAACCGAAACCAGCCTGGCCTGAAGCTGAGGCTGTGCCCTGGGGGTGGCTGGACAGGAGGAGCAGAGGAGCCTCTCTGGTGAGCAGATTAGCGGCAGCTGCGAGCAGCGTTCAGAACTAGGTCAGTGGAGCTTGAGAAGTTGGGAGGGAGCAGCAGTCCGGCTGAAAGGCCTCCAGAGTGGAAAAGCGAAAGGCAGAGGTTTTGCACCCGCCTCCGCATTGCAGCTTCCTGCCCGCAGCCTGCAGACAGCAGGGGGACTAAGCGATTGTTCTGAGGCCTGTGCTCTCGCGTTGAGCGGTCTGGATCCGGAT
>CM053586.1:181047301-181094030 GCA_028646515.1 Pseudochirops corinnae
CTCCTTCCTTCTTGAGGCTTGTAGAGTTGTCTTTAGCTGTGCGTTGTTGAGGATAGTCCAGTTTATCAAGGTTGGTCATCATATGTACGATGTGTCTGTGATTGTGTACAGGTTTTGCCTGGTTCTGCTCTTCTCACTTAGCATCAGCTAGCTGTGTAATCTTAAGCAAGTCATTTAATCCCAATTGCCTTGCCTTCCTCCCTCCAAAATTAAAAAACAACAACCAAAAAAACAACCAAAAAAAGATTTTGGGATCTTCTATATAGAGGAATTAATCCAGTCATGGATGGAATGATAAGATCAAAATGGGTAGCAGCACCTTGGATGGTACCCATAGTAAGGGAATGGGACAAAGAAGGTAAATCATCATAGGAAATTCAGAAAGTTGTCACAGAAGTAAGTGAATCAGGAAAAATAAGAGTAGCCCTAGTTTATGGGAACCAAGGAAGATTCATGAAGTCCTGTAAGAAATAAAGAGCCTTTGGAAGACCAGGGGTCATAGAGACTTACTGGGCTAGCATGTTGTAGGGTGGGAGTGGGGTGCATTTCTCAGAGCCCTCAGATTTCCAGTTCCTTTGGCCTTAAAAGTCTTAGTAGTAAGATGCAGTAGGAGGACTAGTCATCTCAGACCCATTCTTCTGTTAGGTGTGGCAAGAAGCTGGGGATGGGTGTGTCCCTAACAACAGAAAGCAGGAGAATGTAAGATGTGAACTGGAGTGTCTTTGTGCATTTTGACCGTCCACTGTAAGGTGGACTGGAGATAGCCAGAGGAGGCAGAATAGCTTATTCTAGGAAAACAAATTAGACCAGAGTGTGGCCAACTAGTGACTACATTTTATGAAAGTAAAAAGAATGTAATTCATAGGTTCTTCTCACCTTTGCTTCCCAAAAATACTGTGCTCAGGAAAAATCACACCTAGAAATTAAACTTCAGGTAAGAGGGGAAAAAAATCAGCCTCTGAAGCAAAGCTATTGATTCCTTCAATTGAAAACTGTACTTCATTTAACATCTATTTGCATTTTCTAAAGAATCCGCTTGTTCTAATAAATTACACCGTCATTAACCGTGAATTGTTGAGTACAATTAGTGAGTCAGTCAAGGTTAAGAAGGACCTATAAAAAAAAAACCTGAGGCTCTAGTTAATTAGAAGAGAGTGTTTTTTTTTCTTGTATTTGGTTTGTTTTTTTTTTTTTTGGTAGAGGAGGCATTGTAATTTCTAATAATATTCTAATACAAAGATGATAGAAAAGGAAAATGATAAATGTTGGAGGGGATGTGGGGAAATAATGCACTGTTGGTGGAATTGTGAAATAGTTCAACCATTCAGGAGACCAATTTGGAACCATGCCCCAAAAGCTAATAAATTGTGCATATGTGTGACCTAACAATACTGCTTCTAGGTTTATACTCAAAAGAGATTAAAGAAAGAGGAAAAGAACCCATATGTACAAAAATATTTATAACAGTTCTTATAGTGGAAAAGAGTTAGAAATTGAGAAAATGCTTATCAGTTGGGGAATAGCTGAACAAGTATAGTATGTTATAGAATCCTTTTGTGTATTCAGATATGAAGGAAACAATTGCAGGAAAACCTAGGAAGACTTTTATGAATTTATGTCAAGTGAAGTGAACAAGAGAACTAGGAGAAAAATTTACACAGTAACAGCAATGTTCTAAAAGAAAATCAACTTGTAAAATAAAAAACAATTAAATTAAATTTAAAATAATCAATTGCAAAGATAATCAACTGTGAGACTTAGAAACTCTGATTGACACAGTGTCCCACCACAATTACAAAAGATTCAGAATGAAAAATGCTATCCACCTCCAGATAGAGAACTGATAGACCCAGAAGCAGATGGAAACATATTTTTTTTCTTTCTTTTTCTTACCTGTGTTTTTAACAAAGCTAAACACCTAAATTTGTTTTGTGTGACTTCATGTTTGTGATGAGTTTTGCATTTCTTGCCGTCTCAGTGGGTGGGGGATGGTTGAGGGAGAGACAATCTGGAACCGAAAATAAAACAAAATTGAATGAAAAAATATTCTAATAGATAAGGAGGCAGTGTGCCATAGTGGAAAACTGGCCTCAGAGTCAGAAAGACCTGGGTTCACCTAGATACAGCAAGAGATTTGCAATCAAGAAGACTTGAGTTTGTGGGGTAGCTAGGTGACACAGTAAAGAGAACACCGCCCTCGAGTCAGGAGGACCTGAGTTCAAATTTGGCCTCAAACACTTAACACTTAGTAACCCTGTGACCTTGGGCAAGTCCCTTAATCACAATTGCCCTGCCTTTCCCCCTCCAAAAAGCAAAAAAAAAAAAAAAAAAAAAAGACCTGAGTTTGAAACCTGCTTCAGAGACTCAAGCCAGGATATTTTTTGATACCTCAATTTCTTCATCTGTAAAATTGGGACAAAAATAGCACTAACCTCACAGGATTCTTGTGAGGATCAAATGAAGGATATGTAAAGTGCTTTGCAAACCTTAAATCTCCATGCAAATTATTACAACTATTACCAATTATTATTATTTAGGACCAACATATAATCCTGTGCCCCAGTTAATTCTAGACTGCTACTGAACTCAGAGAGAGCAAGGAGGAGAGGAGTCTGGGAGGGTGGTGCACTTGTTTCCACCAGGGCAGCTAGTACACTTCCCTGCTCCAATCCCTCTACCCCATGATGGACTCAGAAATCAAAAGAGAGGGCATTAAGAAAGAGGAACCAATTAACTGGGTCATACACTGCAAACACATTAAGAAATGAAGGCAAGGGGCAGCTAAGTGGTGCAGTGAATAGAGCACTAGCATTCAGAGTCGCCTCAGACACTTAACACTTACCAGCTGTGTGACCTTGGGAAAGTCACTTAACCCCAATTGCCCTGCCTTGCCCCCTCCAAAACAGAAAAAAAAATAAAGGAAAAAAAAGAAATGTTGGCAATAACAAAGGTGTGAGGACTGGTGCCAAATACCCTAGATTTGAGGAACCTCTTTCGCTGTTGAAGACAGGGTAGGAAAGGAATGCCTAGTCCAAAATCCCTGCCAGGGGCCAAAAATGGTCCACATCATGATGTTTGACCAAAATGGAACAGGGGCCAGAGATACTTTGGGAAATGCCCCCTGGCTAGAGAAGGTAACAGGGAAGAACACCATCACCTCTTTTCTTGCCCCTCTCGACTCACAAAGACTGTGATGGGTTGGGAGCCGGCTCAGAGTCTGACGCCTTTTGTTCCAGGTTCAGTTTAGAGGACCACCAGCTTAGGGCTAGGAGAACTCCTAAGGTCCTAAAAATTATCATAGATAGCTGTTGTTCAATCCTTTTCGTCCTCAGCTTTTTCTGAGCCCATTTGGGGTTTTCTTGGCAAAGATACTAGAGACGTTTGCCATTTCCTTCTCCAGCTCATTTTATTTTTTGCTTTTTTTTTTTTGGAGGGGGAAGGCAGGGCAGTTAGGGTTAAGTGACTTGCCCAAGGTCACAGGGCTAGTGTTTGAGGTCGGATTTGAACTCAGGCCCTCCTGACTCCAGTGCAGGTTCTCTATTCACTGTACCACCTCGCTTGCCCCTCCAGCTCATTTTATAGATGAGGAACTGAGGCAAATGGAGTGAAATGACTTGTCCAGGGTCATTCATGTAACTAGTTAAGTGTTTGAGGCCAGATTTGAACTTAGGAATTTGAGCCTTCCTGACTCCAGGCCCTTTATTCTGTCCACTCATTGTACCACCTAGCTGTCCCTATAATAAATATTAGGATCATAAAATTGGAAGAGACCTCAGAGGTGATCTGGTTCAATTCACTGACTCTACACTTGAGGAAGGGGCGGCTCCCTGGGATTCTAACGGGTCCTCTGATTTCCTCTTTTTGCTTTTGTTTGTATCCCCCTAGCGATTGGCAAGGATTCCGGCAAGTAAGTGGTTAATAAATATTCATTGACTGAATCAGGCTTCCACATCTCCAGAGAGATAAATTTAAATATATATATAAAACAAATATTATATAAATAATAAATTATAAAATACATATGTGTATTACACACATACACGTACATCTCTTGTTCTGTATGCAGATTCAAATACTTGGGAGCAAGGAAAGTTTAGCTAGACAACCTTGAAGTTCCCAACGCCCTAGGACAGTCTGAAACTACCTTGTGGCGAAAGAGGGCTGAGATACATAGAAGTAGGCCTTCTAGTTCCTCTTTCTCCATATGTACCAACAGTGAGACCTTGTGTTAGTCACTTAATCTCTTACTGTCCCCAGCTCACTGGGACCATTTCCTAACACCAAAGAAATCACAGATCTGGAACAAACCTCAAACCCAGCTTTAGGCTGTAGGAAGCCTTAGCCAAGCCTCACTGCCCGATGGCAGTATCTCTGGGGTGGGTGGTAAGCGGTTGCACATCAGGCAACTCTTAAAGTTGCTCAGACCCCACAACCTAATTTTAAAAACTGCTCATGACTGCAGCTTTTTTTTTTTTCCTACAGGAAGTTTAAATTCAACGGGTACTTCAGTGGGCCGCAGAATCTACACTTCTGTTCACCCCAGCCTCCGTGAAGGGCAAGACTCAGCCCCGAGGTAACTTAGATCTCCCATGATCTAGGGGTGGGGTGTGTGGAGGGAAATTGGAGAGGTTGGGAAGGGGTACCGCCCCGGGGCCGGGCAGATATTGCCCAATGAGAGGTTCCTGTAGGCGGGATCAACCCTAAATGTCGAAGGCTCTAACCAATCTTTCCAGGGCCTCCAGCTCCCTGACTGCAGAGCGGGGATGTTGGCATCTCCCAGGGATTTAGGAGAGATGGGCGTCCAGATACTCTGGTTCCCTGGGTCTCCTGCCCCCCAATCCTGCTGAGGTTGTTACTGTTACTGGTGCAGCCGCCGCTGCCCGAGACCGCGGAGACTTGGGAGTGTGGGGTCGTGGTTGTGCTGGGAGAGCTGGAGGTGTCTGGGTGTGTCCGAACTGCACTGCCCCATCCCCCAATTCCGAATTGGGACTCTGACTCCAGGCCATTTTCAAAGGCTCCACCCTCAGCTATTCTAGCGCCCCTCTCCAGCTCTTTTCCACCCCTCCCCCTTCTTTCCACCCGCCACGCTATGTTCCATTAGTTATCGGGCACCACCTCAGGGGTCTAGATTGTGTCTGGTGAACAGGATGAGCACTAGAAGGTTCCTCATAGAAACATTTCTTCGTATTCTGACTGCAGATCTGACCTGCTGCAATATAGGACAAGTTTATAACCAAGATTTATCCCACCTTCTCAACTCTAGTATCACACACGTAACACACACTCGTCATATTACGGTTCGGAGAAGAATTCTGAGCCTGGGTTTCACTTCCAGATACCCTTTCTCCTAGTTCTGGGTTGCAGTAGACTAATCCCCTCCAGCTTCAGGACATATCCGACCCCAGCGTTTCTCCCTTAGCATCCCACAATCTGCTTTATGACTTCACCTTGTCTCAGCCTAGCCGGGGGCAAAAATCTCTTACACAGTACCGGGGGTACTTTGATGGCCAGCCCTTTGTGTGGTGCTGAAAGGGGGGCCAAAGAGCAGAACCTGGATCACCCTGTTCCCCAGTGCCGTCTTATCAACCTGAAAACATTACGGGAACCAAAAAGGCGGTGAGCTGTGGAGAGGTGGAAGGCAGCTTTCTCTAAAATTATAAGGCTAAGGTTTGGGGGGCAATAGGAATGGTAGTCTATGCTAGATTCTTTCCAATTCCCCCCCCCCCTTTGGATCACTTCAACCTTGTGATGCAGTGAGGAGTGGGAAAGACTCTAGAATCAGAGCTAAATTCAAATTACATAGCTACTCTTTCTTACCTGTGTTGATCTTGGATGTCTCATTTCAGATTCTCTGCACCTCAGTTTCCTCATCTGTAAAGTCAGGAGTTGGATTGGATGACTTTTGGTATGTAAAATGATGGTGTTGGACCAAATGGCTTCTGAGGTCCCTTCTAGCTCAGGCCCTAAAATCCTAGTAACCCTTCTAGCTCTAAATAGATCATTTTTATGAACCCTGGGTTCATTAATGTATGTTATAGAAATGCAGTCCCCAAAGGGGCATGACTTAATGTCATAACTCTCCCCAACCCTGAAGGCTTATTTTCTTCAGATAAGATATAGACCCAGAATCTGAGTTGGACTTCAGAGGGTATCTACTCCAATTCATATGAAAAATAATCTACTGTAATCATCCCTGACAAGTAGATATGTTGACCTTGAATTAAGGACTTTCCAGTGTGGGGAGCTCCATACCTAAGTGATTGTTAAGAAGTTTTCCTTACTTGGAGCTGAAATTGCCCTCCCTGCAATTTTCAGCCATTACTAGAAACTGGGAATGGGTGGGAGTGTTGGTAGTTAAGCAAACAAATCTAATTCCTTTTCCTCGTGACAGTACTTTAAATGCCACATTCCCACCGGCTTGTCTTTTCTTGGCTAAACATCCACTCAGCTGATTCTCTTACAGAATGATTTCTAATACCATCACCACCCTGCTTTGACCTCCTCTGGATGCTGCTTGGCTTGTCACAAACTCCTTAATTTTACAGAGTCCCTGAGAGGTTAAGTCACTGTAGTATGTCAAATTGACCTTAATACTTCAGATGTGGTCTGACCAGGACAGAGTATACAGCAGGACTTTCATCTTCCTTGGTCTGAGCACAGGGCTTTCATTAACTCAGCTTATTCTATTATCATTATTATTAGCATTGCTGACTTATTGAACTTTCAATCCATTGAAAGGCCTTTCCCTCCTCCCTTCCCCCACACTATGGTTGATAAAAATTATTTAATGTTTTGCAGTCCTGTGAAATAAACCAGTATCTTTGAAACACACTTACCTTCGTTCCCAACCCACAAAATACCAATCCTGGACAATAGCTAAGAGAATCCTGGGAAAATGATTTTTGGATGGGGGTGACTCTCTAAACATGTTTTCTGTTTTAACAGGGTGGGGTGTGGAATGGGGAGATTCTAGGGTCTCACACTCTCCAAGCCATGGCTATGTGTAAGTTCCAAGGAAATCAGAGCAGCTCTGGTTTCTGGCAATATGGCTAAGATGGACAGGAATTCATGTCCTTGAACTTAGAGATGCTCAACCTGACAGAGGAGGTCAGAGATTACCAAAGGAGACCAGGCCCAGAACAGGACTTCTTGGTGCAGACCTGCCTCCACCCTCTTAGGAAATACCTTGAAGCTGGGGTGTTGACACTACAGAAAACAGGTACTAGGAACTGGGGTCCCTACCCCAGCTGATGAATAACTGGAGGGAAGAAAAACCATTCCAGAATCTACTGCAATTGTTTTCTGTCTACTTTTTGAAGCTCCCAGTCTCACTAATCACCCCCCAAAAAACTCTAATCTACAGGTCAAAATTCAGCTTTTAAGGAAACTTGTACTGCTTACTGTCACCTTATCTTGGTCCTCTTTTAACCAGGTCTCAGCACCAAGCTCACATAATTATTTTTTTGTATGATGCTCTGTTCGTGTTGATTTTTTTCTTTCTTGTTTGGGGGTCTAGTCTATGATTTTTGATGGGGAGCTCCTAAGGGTAAAGAATTGTGTCTCTTTAATTAGACTAGGAGCTCCCTGACTTAGAGAGTAGACATCATGTCTCTTTTTATTGATTTCCCCATCTTTGCTCCTTTGAATTTCAAAGCTTTTGACTCTGGGAGAATTCAGTTCAAAGTGGTAACTGATTGATTCATTATTTCTATGGGGAAGCTATATGTTTAAGGGCCCAGGCTCTGCTTTTGGACTTTGGGGTCCAGTAGACCAGAGGGCAATGGATTTAGGGAACTGAAAATCTGATGTATAACCTGAAGTCTCCACTTTCTAGTTTTGTCAATTTATTAAGTGTTTGCAGGCAAAGATCCCCCATGCTAGGAGATACAGATTCTGGCCTTCTTTCTCTCCATAGTTCCTCCATCAGTGTATGTGACCCACCATAGGCCTTCAGTAAGAAGTCAATCCTAAAATGCCAAGCATTCAGTTTCTATCCCCTAGACATCACCCTGACATGGCTTCAGGATGGGAAACCAATGAGCAAAGGGAACCAGAAATCTTAATCTATCCAATCACAAGGGGATGGGACCTATCAGAACTATGTGAATGTTGAGGACCCCTTTGGAGAAGAACCCAAATATGCTTGTCTTGTGGAACACCAGGGACTGAATGTAACTTTCACTAGGATCTGGAGTGAGAAGCAGGGATGAAGGGGTGGGAGAAAGGAAAGTCACAGGGGCTCAACCTTAGTGGGAGAAGGATTTGTGTCCATCAAAGCCTTCTTTCCTTTCAGAGCACACCAGCCTAAATTCCCTGCAGTCTGGATCATTTTGGGATGTCTAGACTCTGTATTGGTCCTTGAGAGAACTACAAGTGTCTTTATCTGGAAGAGATGGAGAAGGAAGAGAACTCGTCTTAAAACTAAAGAGAATGTTTGAGGTGTGGTTTTGGGTAAGGGTCTCCACTTGCCATGCATCAGCCTTTGACCTGGATTTCTGCCATACCTTCCCAGATTTTTTCCTCATGGAAGATTCTACCTAGACTGCCTTTGCCCATTCGCCCCCCTCCTCTGGTAGGAAGAAGCAGCTATCTTTGGTTGAGAGCAGAAGTTATTAGTCAGGAATGGTCCTGCCAGATTCCCAGAGAAGGAGATTTCTAGTTTTGGGGATGGGTGACAGAAACTATGGCTCTAAAGTTCCATGTTATTTTATGTCCTTCTCTCCTAATTTACTGCTTTTCTTGCCCTTCTTCCCTATTACCTCCCATCAAATCGGACCAAGAACCTTTGTCTCTGCCAGGTAAATGAGAAGTAGGGGAAGGTGGAGGGGAAAACCATTATGTCAGAAGCAGAGCTAGAAGGGAACTCATATCAAGGACAGGAAAAAAATCAAGGCCCAGAGAGGGAAAGTGTCTTGTTGCTCAAGACAGAGCAGAGTTGGAATAGGGTCCCAATCTCCCAAGTCCTAGTTTCTTGTCTTTTCCATTATATTGTCTTTTACTAAATGAAATGATTTATGTAAAACACTTTCCAAGGCAGTGAACACATTTCTTGTTCTTTTTCGCCAGAAGACTCACTCATAGAAAGAGAAAGGAAAGAGTGTGGGGGAGAGAAATGATTTCTTTTAACTTTCCTTAACTTCTTTTAGTTGTTTTTTTTTTAAGTGCAGCGATGTCTTCTCTCTCATCATTTTTTCCCCCTTCAGCTCCTAGACAATAACCACAGTGCCTATTCTTCTTTCTGAGGTAAGATGATTGGGGGAGGGGAGCATTTGTGGGTCAAAGGATAGGTGTTGCTGGGTTAGAAGATAAATTCATAGGAGAATAAATCTGATATGGGCAGGCATGGGGAGGTTCTAAGGAGTTCCTTCTAATAGATAGTGACTGACTTAATTTTCTTCCTTTCTCTTGCCTTTTAGACACACTGACAGAAGCTCAAGGATCAATAGAACTAGGCATGGTACCATTCTACACCTCCCCACCCCAACCTTGGCTCCGCTGGACTTGTTTCCTTCCCATTCCCTATACCAACCTGCTATTTCATTCTCTTTGACTTAGGGAGTCTGTGGGATTGAAGGGCAAAGAGTACACCAGCCTAGGCATTCTTTCCCAAACCAGTCTATTTGTTCCTTTCCATTCCTTGCCACACAGTGAATCTGAATCAGCTTCTCCTCCCCGAAAAGTTGACTCTAAAGCCTGATGGAGGAAAGGATGTTCTCTCTCAAGAAACTGCAAGATGAAATTTCTCTGCTGCCTCTTCCCAAGCCTTCACATGATTGGTTTTTTCACCATTTGTATAGGGATGTTCCGACTTTGCACTTTAATAGAACCTTGCAAGAGGAATTTCTGAGGTCAAATTTGACTTGTCTTTTCAATTTTTGTGGAGATCTCAGAACAGAGAAGCAAGAATCTAAGGGTACTGGTTCTATGGTAGACTGAAATCCTCATATGTCCCAGTACCTACTGAAAGATCCAGAACCCCAACTATGGAGAATGCCCTAGACTTTGGGAGGGTGCCTTTCCACCCCAGGTTTGGTATGATCTGTGAAGGGGCATCTGGGACTTCACTTTAGCAAGTGTTCTTTGAGAGTACTGTATTCTTGGGGCTACTTTCTTTTCATTTGGATGCCAATCCATCCATTTGGGCCACTGTCTATGCCCTCCCTTAAGATTTCCCAACAGGGTGGACAGGGGATCCGCTCAATATTTTTTTTGGGGGCAGCAGGAGAGTTATTATTCTAGAGGTCTCAATATAGACCCCAATGGAGCACACACAAGTATCTAGCTCTCCCTCATGAATACTGGTACCCATGTACCCTCTTTCAAATACAGTAGTGTGATGAAATCAAGAAGGCATCACTTATCATCTGAAAAGCTGAAGGGTGTATGGGAGAGAGTTGGTTTTGGGAGATATTGGAGATTGGGGATATAGGGACACATAGGCAAATTTATACATCTTGGACAAATACCGCAGTATTTGACCAGAGAAGCACATGGCATAATGAAGTGTGGTGAACTTAGGGCCAGAAGACCGGCTGGCTTCTTGTCCTGGTTCAACTTCCTACTGGCTTACTACTAAGCCAGCCAATTAACCTCTCTGTCCTTCAGTTTCCTAGTCTCTATTCTGAGACTAACACTACTTGCTCTTTCTACCAAAGAGGTTTTTTGTGAGGCTCAAATGCAGCTATGCATAAAGTGATTTTAACACAATACACCTTGTGAGTATATGTGGTATAGGGCAAAGAACTCTAGCCTGCTAGCCTAGAAGTCATAGCACACAGGTTCCTTCTTACTCTCATCTCATTTTCTTTCGTCTGTGAAAATTCTAAGATTCCTTTTAAGTTCTAACATAATTATAAAATCAATTACTGTGAACTTCTGCGGTCAGAGAGTTGAATATTTTTTGTCATAAAGGTGAGGGTCTTGACTGAGATCTGATCTCCTCACCATGGGGGAGCCCCCCTCTCTTCCCTTCTCCACTGGAAGACAGATCTGCAGACTGCAGGACTGATGCATGACAAAGGGGTTTAGATGGCTGAGGGTGAAAGGGAGGTGAGGATGGCTGGGGAGGGGCCTCAGCTCCTTCCCCTGCTAGGATTCTTCCACTAACCCTTTTCTTCCATACATTCATCCTAGGCCCTATAGGGAAGGTGAAAAGTGAGATGAATGTGGCTCCAACTTCATAACTCCCCCAAAAACCTCCAGAGGCATGTTGTTACATCCTAATACTCATCCCAAGAGTAGCTAACACTTTACTAAAACAAAATTTAGGGATAGAGCTGCACACCCAGGTATGTGTAAGTGTGTAATCAGTCAGGTGTGTGTACATATATTGGGGAGAAGGGAAGCTGCATAGCCAGGGAAATATCTGTCTATATACAAACATGGATCCAAGTTGCCCACAACCAGAGACATCCATGAGCTCATGCACCATGAAGGGAGACATGAGAGACCTTTATAAGTACCAGAAACAAATGCAGAGACAGAAACATGAAGACACTGACAGAAGACTCTGATACCCTCTAGGCAAGAGAAGTTCCCACAGGCCAACCTATAACCCCAGACAGACACAGGGGAGACACAAATACACAAATGCCAAGATTCACGGATTCCCCAACACCCAGGGAGAAGCAGATACGAGAGCCAATACAACCTGGGGTCTGACTGACAATACAGTGCTTTATTGGAAGAGCAGGTCCTTCCTCAACAAAATAAAAAATTTAGTGTCTTGCCTCTGATAGATGATAAGTATTTTACTTCAAAATTTGAATTTTTAAGTTTATTGTCCTCAACTTGACAATTTGCTCTTCCCCCTTACCCCCCCCCCCCCAATTTTTTCTTCTTCGGGCCCAAAACTCATTCGAACAAAAGTGTAAATGACCCATAATGGCTTAATAATGTGTGAGCTCTCCTTGAGGAGTTAACCTAGGCTTGTGCCAAAGGAATCACATTCTAAGTGTGGATTCTATCCGATGAAATATTTGGGGAGGGAAGGCAGTTACTTTCCAGTGACTAAAAATTCCAACTTTTCCTTTTGAGTTTCGGTCAAAGCTATCTCCTCCAAAGCACATCAGGAACCTTGGGTAAAATTTCATGAAAGAGAAATCTGACATGGATAGATTAAAGAAGCCTGAGACCCTTATGGAGAGATGAGCCTATCTATATCCCTGCCCCTCCCCCTACTTCTTAATTACCTGGCTAGCCCTGAGAAGTGAAAAACAAAACAAAAGAAAACAACAAATCAACTAGTGCCTGAGTAGAAGAACTGACCTATTCAATGACTAACGAAGTCCCTTTAACAGAAAAAGAGTAAGAAACAAAGGGAGAAGGACTCTGAAATGGAAGAGGTGGAAAGAAAGGGCGAAAAGAACATCGAAGAAGAGAGGACTTGGACCTTTGGGTATCTGGGGGGTGGGGAGGAAAATCAGAGAAGTGGGAGAGAGCTGGACAATTGTGTCTGCGTCCTGGAGGGAGATTCAGGGTATGGGGGTAGTGGAAGCTGGGGGGCAGGAAGCTGGCCCCAGGGGAGCCATCAGGGCTCATTGAAGGGCTGAGCACTTGTTTAGGGTTAGAGCTGCCTCCTCAGGGGATCAGGATTGTCCAGCCAAAGCTATTGTCCTCCCTTCCCCCACCCCTTCCCCAGTCAGCCCCTTTGAACCTGACTCCGGAGATTCACCCCCTTCCCCCCCCCCCCCCAGCCTGGGGCTGGATATCTGGACTAGAGAGGTAAAGAAGGGCGGAACTGATGTGGGGTGTCAGACATTTGGGTCCCTGAGGGATAGAGCAGACTGGGACGCATTTGCCTGGGTATCTGAGGGGAACTGAGTGAGGATCTCTGAGCCCCAGAAGGAGCTGATACCCATTCTCTGTCCCTGAGTAGAGGATTGGGGGTGAGAGAAATGAAGTGACATCGAGGGTGCTGAAGGAAGGTGACATTTGGGGGAAGGTAGTCCCATTGGTTTAGGGAGTTAGGTAGACATTTAATTCATGAATTAACTAGAAGATACTCCTTGCCTGGGTGCCTGAGAGGTAGAGTCAGTTAACGGGGGAACGGACACCTGGGTCCCTGAATGAAGGATGCAGTTACAGGGGAAACGAAGTCCAGCTTTTTGAGCACTTCTCTGAAGAAGAGAAACTACTGTGTGGGGTGGGAGGGGACAAGATACAGTTTAGAGGAAAAATTGGGTCGAGAAGAAGAGAAAAACGAAGAAATCCTATTAGGGAGACCCTAATGAATGAATAGGAATGCAATTGAGCTGTCTAGGTGACCTTAGGCGCAGACTCTGCTCCTGCCTCAGTTTCTCCCCCTCCCCCTACCTGGGGCGGGGGCAAGGGCGGGGCTAGAGGTCAAGGCCGGGGTGGGTGGGATTGTGGAGGGAGGGGTCGGATTGGCCCCTTTGCTCTCAGTCCTTAAAACCCCGGGTCGGGGTGCCCTGCTTCCGCATGGCCGGACACCTGGCTCCTGAATATTTCTCGCCACCCCCGGGCGGTGGCGGGGCCGGAGTTTCTGAACCTACGTGGAATTGGCCCGGCTTTCAAGGCCCACCCGGCGGGGCTGGAACCGGACCGGGACCCGACGGGTGGGGAATGGCCCCGTACCACCCTTTGTACGATATGTGGGGAGGGGGTGTCTACTGTGAACCTCAGCCCAACGTAGGAGTGATGGCTCAGCCTGCTCAGGAGATCGCGGTCCCCGACGGCGATGCCGGACCCGGAGTAGAGAGCCCTTCCGAGGGCAGTTCTCCAGAGCCCCGCGCCACTGCTCGAGTCACCAAGATTGAGCCGGTGGAGAGCGGAGAAGAGGTGAGACTGGTGATGAGGAAAGGTAGGAGGCAGAGATCCCTGAGGGGACGGAAGGGCTAGGAGTTTAGCTATGTAGGTGAGGCCTGGGCAGGAGGAGGTCGGGGACACCTGAGCTCAAAAGGCCAGAAAGGAACCACCGTCTTCTGGCATATGGAACAGGAGGTCCGGGCATGGACATGGGGGTCCTGAAAAATACCAAACTGAGAAGTAGAATAAGGTAGAGGTAGAATAAGATCCCAAAGTCTTTAGAGGAACTAGAATTCTGGCAGGGCCGGAAATTTGGGACAAGATGCCTGAAGCTAGAGGCGGGGAGGAAGGATGAGTGCTGGATTGCTGGAGGGATCCTGACGTCTGTGTACTCTTTGATTAGACTGTTTCCCCCACCTTCTGGATCTATCTGGATGTTCTGTAGCCCCTTTTTACTTTCTACCCAAATAATTCACTCTACCTCTTCCCCTATCCCCTCTCACGTCCCTCTTTAGTCCCCTGCAGACCCAGAGACTGGGTTGGGTGGTGGTATATGGTTGTGACCTCAGGCTTAACCATCTTATCTGGTCTGATTGATAGAGCTCCCATTCTCCTAAGGCATTGTTCCCTGGAAATGGTGGGTGGGACTGTCTGGTATCTATTTTGGGTGGAGTACCCAGATCTCTGTGGATGGTGTCGATGCTAATTCTAGGGAGAGTACGTCGCTGGACGTGAAATATAGTTGGAGTGGCTCCAGAGGACTTTTGTTTGTGGGAGATAATGATAGATGGAAAACTGGCTCTGCCATCATCTGCAAATTGCTTAACTTTTGGGTATCCGTTTCCTTATCTGCAAAACAAGTGCTTTGAAATTATTTCTAATGTCACTTTCAACTCTTAGGATTGTATGAAATATGCAATCCAAACATTCATGGAATCATCAACTATAGATTCCCTCAACTTGGGGCAGCTGCAAATGCTGAACAAACAGGAGATCCTATTGAACTGGGCACTTGGAAACAGGACGATGAAATAAAGCATAGTATCTGGCCTCAAGCTTACAATTACCTCCACTGGTAGGTGAGACCAGGATGGATATTAAATGAAATACATAAATATTAAGGAGAAATTCAGATAAAATGCTGTGAGAAATTTTAAAAGGGAACTGGAAGTACATAATAAAGAAAAAGGTAGGACTTGATAGGGACTAGTTGGGCCTTGAAGAAAGGGAAAGATTTCTTAAGGCAAAAGAGTTTGGATAAATTCATTATACATATGGGGACAGTGTGATTAAATGCTTGCAGGAAACAAGAAGAAAACTGAGTATACCAGTTTGACTGGAGTGTGAGGGGGGGAGGGAGAAATGAGGCTGCAGGCTGAAGTCAAGAGTGGGGGTCCTTGAGGGCCAGGATAAGGAATGTATATTGTTTTGAATAGACAATAGGAGAGTCTCTGAGGGTTTTGGAACAATGGAGTAACCTGATGGGAGCTGACTGGATTATTTTGACAGGAACTGAATGACAACTGACTTTTAGATGAAGAAGTCAGGCAAGAATGAGGGTTCTCACTTGGGTGGTGGAGTGGGGAGTGGAAAGGAGACTGGAAAGAGCATAGAAAGGACATATATATTCTCAAGGGAGAGACCAAGTCTAGTCATTTAAAACAATTGAAGAACAATAAAATCAAACTCATAGGACTATTTTGTTACCTGCAAAGGACTTTGGAGAGAAGGAAGCTGGGGAAAGTTTTATGGAATTAGGTTAGAGCTGAGGTAGGCTTTCTTTGCCAAAGATTTGGATGGAGATGTAGGTGGGGTAGGGGGAGGTGAGTTGAGGCATCCTTGCTGGAATAGCCTGAGCAAAGATGTGAAAGAAGGTAATGTGATGGGTATAGAAAGTAGGAGAGGGGAGGGGATATATATATAGAGAGAAGAATAATGATAAGAATGCTGTTTTAGAAAAATTAATCTGCCCTCAGCATGCAAGATTGGTTGTAGTGGAATGAAGACTTGGAACCAGTTATTGTCATTATTATTGTATGTTGTATATCAGCGGTTCTCAACCTGTGGATTATGTTCAGTTTGTAACAATGAAAATACATTCGGCATATCAGATATTTACATTATGATTCATAACAGTAGCAAAATTACAGTTATGAAGTAGCAATGAAAATAATTTTATGGTTGGGGGTCACTACAACATGAGGAACTGTATTAAAGGGTCAGGGCATTAGGAAGGTTGAGAACCACTGTTGTATATATATGTAATAATTATTATTGCAACTTGGCTGAGATATTTCATCATGGTCCCTCTTCCCTACATCCAAATTTCTTATTACTCATCCTATTCGACATGTCTTAGAGGACAGGGAAGGATATCTCTTCTCTAAGGGTTGACATCCCACACAAACCTTAGTACCTGATTGCTATCTCACATGTTTCCAGGATCATTCCCTCTGGTATTTTCAATCTCCACCTTTCCATTGGCTTCCTTTCTACTTAAAAAGTTATCAGATCTCTATAAACAGTACTTAAAAAGTGGCCATTCACTGTTAAATTTCTCCAAATGGGAATGAAGTGGAGGAAGGAGTTTATATGTTTACTGTCTATATTAACACTTCACTAAAACACATGACCTGCTGGGCCATTCCACCCCAACAAGCTGTTTTCTGGTCCTTCTATTGAAATTAGAATCTCCAAGGTCCTCAATAACTTATTGAATGGCAGTCTTTTCTCATCCTTAACAAGCTTGGTTTTTGTCTTGTATTCTCAGTACCTTAATAAATATTTGTTGAATTAAACTCAACCGAGTTGGAAGATCAGACATTTATTTTCTATGTGACCTTACTTAACCTCTATCTGCCTGAAATATAAAGAAATACTGGTCTACTCCCAGCTTTTCAGCTGTCACCTGAGTGACTTCAAAATCTTCATTCTCTAGTCATGTTCTCATATCTCAACCTTGCTCCTAAGGACTCTTCAAAACCCCCCCCCCCCCTTCCCTCTGGTGCTTTTAATGGCTACATGTCAGAAATGAAGCCATCCTTTTTCCTATCCCTAGTCTATTCTTCATATGACTTCCCAAGTTGTCTTAATGATATTGCTTATTCTCTCTTCTACTTCCTTATATCCAGGCCTCATGTCTGGGATCATTCTATTTCTGCTATTAGGATCCGAGGATAACCCCGCTTTAGCTTTCATCTGGACTGCTGAAATAGCCTGTCTCCTCGTCTTCTCACCTCTAATCTTCTTCAAATCTTCCTTGTTCCAGCTAAACTGGACTATTTTCTGTTCTAAAATGTTCCATGTTCCTTTTCATTTCCATGCTTTTGTTTGAACCTTTTTTTCCCTTCTGCCTAGAATTTTCTCCCATTTCTCGGACGGATGGAGAAGAAGCAACATAATACCAGTAGAGAGCAGCATACTGGACTGGAGTCAGGGCCTGGGTTAAATCTCACTTCTAACACTAATTTTGGGAGGGTCCCCTCACACCTCTGGGTCTCTGTCCTTTGTAAAATGAGGGGAGTCGGCCTAGATGATTTCTAAGTTTCTTCTCAGTTCTAAATCTGTGATTCTATGATCTTTCAAACCTTTTCGTGATTTTCTTTCTTCCCTCCCTCCCAAGATAGGGAAAAAAAAATTTCTTCATCCTCTGAACTTCCAAAGCATTCAGGAAGCACTTAAACAAGTCCTGCTTTGTGTTCTGGTTATATCTGTATATCGCTGTTCCCTTAGGTTGTATTCCTTAAGGACAGATGCTGTGTTTTTGATCTTGTCCCCAATAATATGTAGTGTCATCAATAAAATTTTCAATAAAAATATATTTAATAAACAGTATTTGGTGACAGATTAGATAATCTAGTGTGAATGCTACCTCCTATTTGCTTAAGTTTTTTTCTATCCTTCTGAAATCTCCTGTTCAAACTTCCACAGCAGCCACAGGAGACCCCTTCCCCAGAGGAACTGGAGCAGTTTGCCAAGGAGCTAAAGCGGAAGAGGATTACTCTGGGTTATACCCAGGCTGATGTGGGAATCACCTTGGGGGCTCTCTTTGGTGGGTCCTTTTCTGTACATTTCACCTGGAGGACTACTTCCTCCACTGCCTCATTTATTACCAGGGACAGAACTTCCTGGATCCATCCCTACCTTAGGTGGGGGGAGTTTAGATTCTGGGGGTCCTAAAGGACGGAGGATAGGGTGTGTTGGGGGGGTGTTATGGGACTGTGGGCCTCCTCACTGAAACCTTGAAAGAACTAGGAACTGGACAGAGAGGTGGGGAAAATGAGGAGTTGGGGCCTACAGTGAGGGTAAAAGTGGAGTGTTACATAAGAGTCCCTGGCTCTAATAGGGGGCCTTAGGCCTGCCTACCTTGACTATAGTGTGCCCTCCCTCCCCAAACTCCAGGTAAGGTTTTTAGCCAGACCACCATCTGTCGCTTTGAGGCACTACAGCTCAGCTTCAAGAACATGTGTAAACTCCGACCTCTCCTACAGAAGTGGCTCGAAGCTGCAGATGACAACGACCACCTTCAGGAGGTGAGGGATGGTGGAGGGGTGGTGGAGGGTGGAATAAGCCTGAGGAGCAGTGGAGCATTTCTCTTTTAATCCAGTAATAAAGTGTTTTAAAGTTTACAAAGCTCTTTCTTCACAAAGCAACCCTGTGAAGTGGATAATATCAATATTATCCCCATTTTACAGACAAGAAAAATAATGATTTAGAGACTTGCTAATAGTAAATTATACTTACTATAGTAAGTATCCTAACCAGAATTTGAACCTAGGTCTCCTGAATCCAAGTGTGTTTACTATTTTTTCTACCACACCTATGTAGGTATGTGTATGCCAGTTTCCTAGTCGTTTTTTATTTCCACCAATCCATACCCCTAATACTACACACCCAGTTTCAGTCTGTCACCTCAGTAAAATGTGGACTATGTGTTGACATGAACTTTTGAGACTCAGCTTTCCTATCTGTAAAATGGGAATAATAAGACTGCTGCGTCACTATGAACTGATAATAAATGAGTTATTACTGCTTTTACCACCATGGTAGGAGTTCTGTTGTTCGGAACAACATTTATCCTTCCTGAAGAGAGAATTCAATTTGTGTTTATTATTATTGTTTTTCCATCCATTCTTACCTTAGCTATGCAAGGCTGAGGCAGTCCTTCAACAAGCCAGAAAGAGGAAGCGTACAAGCATTGAGAATGCGGTTCGGGGAAACTTGGAAACCATGTTTCTCCAGTGCCCCAAGCCCACACTTCAGCAGATCAGCAATATTGCTGAAGAGCTGGGTCTTGAGAAAGATGTGAGTGCTGCTGACTCTTCGTTAAGAACCTGGAGATATACCCCACCTCCTTCTTGGTCCTGTCATTCCACTCCTCTTTGCATCCTTCCTTCACTGACTCTTTACCATCTTTTCCCTTCATCTCTAACTTTCTGAACCTTTTCACCCTACCATCACTGCCACCCATCATTCTTAATGAATCCATGGATACTCTACAAAGCCTGTCAATCAGATGCCATCCCTTCCTACCTTTTGGTAGTTGGTAGCCAAGGAAGTGAGCTAGAGGTGTCAGACTTCAGATGACTCCACTAGGAATGTACATAATGTACATGAGAGAGAAAGGAGGTTAAAATCTATGCCAAAGGACCTATTAGTAGAAAGGATTTGGGAGATGAGTTAGTCTGACTGGAGCAGTGAACTGACTTGTCCCAGTTCACACATTGGCAGAGCTGAAACAAACCAAGTCTCCTGATTCCTGGTCCAGGGTAGTTCTAAGGTCCTTTCTAAGCATTCTATACTACTCGAACCAGCCACTATACACATATCTGTTAGAGTGCTATTTTGCCAGCATTATTTCAAGGCACTATTAGTATGAGATGGGTGGTGGACTTAATGATAGGGCCAGCAAGGGGCTGAAGGTAGAGCAGGCACTTGGAGGGAGAGTCTTGCCCTTGAGAGAGGTTAGGAATTTAGATGAAGAGATAAGCTAAAACCCATGAAACATGAAAAATATATGGTTTGTTGTCTAAAGTTAAAGTCAATAAATAGTCTTTAATAAATATGACTGCATTGAGTACTTCAGTTTTAGGGCTAAAAACTATTAGTGTGCTTGGGAGTGAGTGGATACTGGAAATAGGAGTCAGATTGTATAGTGGAAGTAGAGATTTTAAAGTGTACTCTTAAAAAGTTCGGGTAGATTCATGATGCAGCTAGGTGGTGAAGTGGATAGAGCACTAGGCTTGGAATCAGGAACTCATCTCATTTGAACTTCAAATCCAGCCTCAGATACGAAATAACTGTGACCCTAGGCAAATCACTTAACCCGTTTGCCTCAGTTCCTTATGTGTAAAATGAGCTTAATGAGAAAATCAGACCCAACTGAAATTACAGACTGATGATAAACAAGGAAGGATAAAGAAAGGCAAATAGGACAAAGTCATAAAAGCATGCAATGTTTCTGCAATAGATGAATTTAAGGCAAGCAGTATAAAATATAAGGAGTTGTCAGTTTTTTGACAAAAGCATGACATAGGTAAAAGGAGTGTTTGGAGGCAGATTATTCAGGTTTCATGATGGGGCAACAAGAGATTAGAGAAAAAACAGACGTAAGAAGTGGGAAAATGAGCTCTTAAGGTAAGAATTACAAGGCAGTGGCAGCCTAGACTACAGTGGTTTCAGTGAGAATGGAGGGAAGGGAAAGTATGTGAAAGAGGTTACAAAGGAAGAATTGTTCAGGACCTGGGTGGGAAGTGGAAGAAGGAAAGGTATAAATATAAGATGGCACTTGAATTTAGGACCACTGTCATAATTCTAGTGACATAGGGAAGTCCAGAGGATGCATTGGAGGGATAACTATATATAACGTGTACATGATGAATTTGAGGCAATAGTAGAGACACAGGACATGCTATAATGCTTCCATACCTTCTTCATTTTTTCTGTCCTCTGAGGAATCGCTGTTTCCTTCTTTGATCACTGATCTAGCTCTGCCTTAAGCCCAAATCTTCATTCTTCACTGAAGGAGTAAGGAGAAGGGGTAGTCACCCACAGGCCTTAACCATATGTCTCCAAGGTATTTCCATTCTGCCTTCAATTGGTTTCAAACTCCTCCTCTTTTCCCCAATCCATCCATTGCATAAGCATGTCTCTTACTCAACATTTTCTTTCTATTCCTAGGTTGTCCGGGTTTGGTTCTGTAACCGGCGTCAGAAGGGCAAACGCAGCAATAGCAACTCACCCCGAGAAGACTTTGAGGCAGCTGGTTCCTTCCCTGGTGGACCTATGCCTTTTCCCCTAGCTCCAGGTCCTCCATTCAGTCATCCCGGTTATGGGGGCCCTCATTTCACCACTCTCTATTCCCCAGCTCCTTTCACAGAGGGAGATGCATTTTCCTCTCTCTCTGTTACTCCTCTGGGCTCTACCATGCATTCAAGCTGAAGGGCTTTAGCCCATCCTTGGGCAGAGGAGGTGAGAGACTAGAGATGAGGAACCCAACAAATTTTTTTAAGGTCTGGGAGTTGGACGATTAAGCTCTCTGTATCCTGGGGGTATTTAGGAACAGGGAAGGGTGGGATCGATATTGTAGAGATTCATAAACAGATTTTTTTGAGGGGAATGGGTGGGAGGGAAGTTGGGAAGTTTGCTGTTTGTTAGTTCTGCATCTCTTTCATCTCCCAACTCTTAAATAAAGCAATCTGAAAAAGCAAATTGAATCAAAGCCCTTCAAATATTTAAAGCTCTGTCTTGGATCTCCCCCTGTGTCTCCTTCAGATTAAAACATTCCTAGTTGCTTCAACCATTCATTATGTAATAGCTAGCATTTATGTAGCACTTTAAGGTCTGCAAAGGTCTGGTGCTAGACTTGCTAACTGTGACTTTGGGCAAGTCACTTAACCTCTTGTTTGCCTCAGTTTCTTCATCTATAAAATGGGAATAATAACCTGGGGTTGGTGTGAGGATCAAGTGAGATCATATTTGTAAAGTGCTTAGCATGGTGCCTGGCACTGTTAGCTACTACTAAGATTGGTAGCTTTATTTTCCTGTTGATTTCATGTAATTGGTTTATATTGAGCTTGTGGGTTGATAAAATGCCCAGATCTTTCCAATAATTGTCCTTTGGTCCTAAACTTTGAAGTTGAATTTTTCTTAAGGCAGGTGTAGAACTTAACCATACAGAATTCAAATCACCTAGGTTCAGAGCCTGAACGGGTCAGCTTCATTTTCCTATAACCAATCAGTTATCAAGTCTTAGAAATTCTAGTCTTTGCTGCACTATTATAGTAGGATTATTGGGCCATGGATCTAGATCTAGAAGGTACTTTTAGACATCCAGTATACAATGGTCCCCTTCTACCCCCCTCTTTTTTTTTTTTTTACCAATCTATCCTTCCTGCACAAAGATCATCTAATCGTAGGCAAGGGACTTAAACTACCAAAGTGACAGTACTAGAGCACAGGTTTCTGTATGTGAATACTTGCTTTCCCTTAACTCTAGGGTCAAATACAAACTGCACTAGCATTGAAAGTCCTTTACAGTCTGATTTTTAGTCTTAAAACTTCCCTCTATAATCCGGCCAGATTAGCTTTCTTTGTTGTCTCACACAGATCATGGCTTCTCTCATTTCTATGCATTTTCACACACTCCCTATTGCTTTTTAGAATGTAGTTTCAAAGCTTAGCTGAAACTATAAGATTAAGTTATAATTTTTTTCTTTCCCTTCCTCCACAAGACTGCAATCTGATAATAGTCATGTTGTGAAAGAAGAATCTAAAGAAAAGGGAAAAACCACAAGAAGAAAAAAAAAATTTTGATCTGCATTCAGACCATAATTCTTTCTCTGGATGTGGATAGCATTTTCCACCATGAATCTTATGGAATGTAGACATTCTATTTTGAATATATTAGTTAAATGGGAGGACAAGAAAAATGCAAAATATTTATTATTAAATCATAACTGTCCCAGGACAGTGAAGTCACCACTGAACAGTCCCAGTCCCAACCCTAGTTGTGTTTATAAGGGAGGTAAAGCACTAAAAAGAACAAATAGGGAAAGGCAGCTGGATTGGATGAAAGGTAGAGATGAGACCTTGTGTCCCAGATTTTGAGAGGGTATGGAGGGATACAAGTATCTAAAGGTGTGGGGGAAAGATACCAGAGTTCTAGGAAAAAATTTAAGGGGGCATCAATACTGGCCTATATCCCTACTCTGCCAACTACACAAAATAACTTGAAAGGTTATCTGTAGAGGAGCCAAGGGCATCCTTACTGAGGGAGAAGTAAGGATGAGTAGTCTTTTGCAAGCAATAATAAATGTTTCACAATTGAATAACAGGATCACAATACTTACTATTTTTAATTACAAATTTTTTTTATACAGAACAGCAAAGAAACCCAAAGTATTTCCTTATAAGGTCTTTTTCAATAAGGGACTTTCAAAATTCCCTGAAAGATGTAACTGTTCAACAATGCTGACTAAAATGATTTGCCACTGATGGAGGAAGCCCAGCAAAAAGTCCCAAGTTGAAGAGGAATTCTCTATACATGCTGAGTTTACTCTTGCTATTAGTAGATGGCATTGTTCTCAAAATTCAAAATAATCCAAATATTCTAAGCCTAGTGAAAAATTGAGAGTAACTCAAATATTTTGCTTTACCTTCTACCCAGAAAAGATCAAGTGGCTATATCGATGTCTGTTGTCAATTTCATTGTTCGCTTGTTTGGACCATTGGAATGCAAGCAAAGACCTGTGGTTTTTGTTTTTTATGCCAACATTCTAGTGTTACTGTAGGGCAATGAGATAAAGAATACAATTTACTGTAGGATTAAAAGTGAATATAATGCAAAAGGTGAAGAAGAGGCATGTGCTGTGGGTGAGAATAGGCTGAAAGGTAACCAATAGGGTACTCCAAAGAATGGAGTAAAAGACTTCAGAGAACTGTATGATGGAAAGAGAAGATGGGCTATTCCCATGGCTAGGGCAAAGGATAACAGGTGGAGGGAGTCAGTGTTACACTTGGTACCCTTTCGATAGGAGACATGGAAGGCCAGAGGATTTAAGGGAGCACATGAATAAAAGTCACATGGGATGGACAGGTGGGGGTGAGTTATGCTAGGCAGTGCTGGAGAGAATTTCCAGATTTATGAGATTGAAGATCCATTTGAATTTTTAAAGATACATTGTTTATATGCTTTTATGTGTACATATGGTCTCTTATAGAATGTAAGCTTCTTGAGGGTAGGGACTGTTTCATTTATGTCTTTGTAACCTTTGAGCCTAGCTCAGTGACTGACACAGAAGACAATAAATGCTTGTTGACTGATTATCTACAAGGGCAGATTAAAAGAGTTTTAGGCTCAAATCTTGACTGTGACCTTTAGCAAATAATTTGCCTTCTTCTAGGCTTCAGTTTTGATATCTTAAAATTTAGGTTTGGCTTCAGTAATTTCTAAATTTAATTCCAATTAGTGGTATGCTATAAATGTTTAACACCTGATTCTCTGAATGACCGAGAGTACACCTGACACACTTTTAAGTTTAATCTGCATCCTTGATATTTTCTCCATCATTTAAGTCTAGACAATCGGCAAAACACTAAAATATATATCAAGGCTTGATGGTAGTAAATTTCTGAGATGTAAATCTTCACACTGAAAATTTAACCAGTGACTCAGCGTTCTAGCTGGCTTACAGCACAATCTTCCATCTCTAAATCTTAGACTCTTATTATAACAGGAAGGGGGAGGGTCTGCATACCTGTGATTTGGTAGAAGGTACTCCCTGTGTAAAAACTCCTTCTGCAGATGCAGATTAGCAATTCTCTTTCTGCTCCTAGAATTAGTAGCCTGAAGCATTGAAATGTTGAGTTAATTTACCTTGGTCACCCAACCAGTGGTTCAACCTTTGTTTGAAGCAGACCAATGACTACATGGGTGATGTTTTGTGCTTGAATTGGTTTTAAGTGAGGCAGTCAGTATGTGTCAGAGAGAGAACTTAAACCCAGGTCTTCTCATCCAGGAACGACATTCTACCTGTTACACCACCCTGTCTCAAAGGGCTTACTAAAATCCAGGTATGATAA
Organism: Pseudochirops corinnae; assembly: GCA_028646515.1. NCBI lineage: Eukaryota > Metazoa > Chordata > Mammalia > Diprotodontia > Pseudocheiridae > Pseudochirops > Pseudochirops corinnae. Next base: position 181,072,151 of record CM053586.1, read on the forward strand.
TAGCTGTTAATAGACTAGAACCTTGCTCAGTGTCACACAGGTAGCAAGTAGCAGGCCTGGGGTTTGACTTCAACTCCAACTTCCTACTGTATCACATTACTTATCCTATTGGATGGATCCAACAGTTTCTTCTACGTCCTCCCCTAAATTTCAACTAATTGTAGGTCTGGAAGAAAAGATAACAAGCTTAATTTTGTCATTGTTGAGTTTGAGACACTGGGAGGACATCCAAGTGTTATTCAAACCATTGGAAATACAGGTCAGGTGGCAGGATATTGGATATCATATGTATGTGGGTGATACTTCGAAGCACAGGTGTGGGGTAAATGAGGTTGTCCAGGGAGAGTATGTATCGTGAAGGCCAAGAATAGAACTTTGTAAAACATCCAATTTAAAGAATTATGATCAAGAAAAGAAAAAAATGGAGGAATGAGAGAACCAAGATGATGTAGTGTCTGAGAAGCAAAGAAGAAGACAATATCCAGGGGCTGATAGTCAAATAGCACCAAAAACTGCAGAGAGGCCAAGGACTGGGGAGAAAAAAGCCTACTGGAATTAATGAGTTGGGGGTGGGGTGGGTACAGTGAATCTTGGAGAGATCTTTACCTCTACTATCTGTTAAAGATTGTCTTTATTTCTGGGTTTTGGGTCATTCATATGCCTTGACCTGCCATGTGAATGAAGGATTCCTGTGTTTACACAATCCAAGTGTCATAATGGTCAACTACCCTGTTGGGTTATAGGGAAGTGTTTAATCCTATTGGGCGATTCCTTAATGCTGTAAATTCCTTGATACTTTTCTGCTGACTTGTGCTGTTTGTTTATTGTATAAAAAGGCCCAGCCCATATTCACGTCTTGTGTCAACTTGGCCTAAGAGATGCCCATACATGCATCTATCATACTATGTATCCCAGATCAGTGATTCTGGGTCCAAAGGATAACCTATACACAAGGTGAAAAACATGTACACACTATATATATCCTTTGCCCCCCAAAATCTCTATTTGACCTGTTAGTGGTGAATGTGGCTGAATTTTTCTTGATTAACGTTCCATACCAGAGAAGTTTATCAGTTATAGTCATTGATGACTTTTCTAAGAGGAGTTTCATAGGGGCAGCTAGGAGGCGCAGTGTATGGAGCACTGGTTCTGGAGTGAGGAGGACCTGAGTTCAGATCTGTACTCAGACACTTGACATACTTTCTAGCTGTGTGACCTTGGGCAAGTCACTTAACCCCAACTGCCTTGCCTTTCCCCCTCCAAGAAAAAAAAGGGGGTAGTTTCAGAGATGGGGTGGGGATGGAAAACCCATTGCAAAATACTGAGGGAAGAGTTAATAGTGTGAGAAAGTGGAGGCCTCAAGTATATATTTTCTAAGACAGTTGATAGTTAAGGAGAAATGAGAAGGGATAACTCCACAGCACAATCACAGAATTTCAGAGCTAGAAGATTAGGGTAGCAGGGGCTGTCTAGTCCAAGCCACATCTGAAAATGTTTTTCCTCTATAACATACCTGACAAATGGTCCTACAGTTTCTGCCTGAAGAGGAGAGGGAGAAGTGAGGAGTATAATTAGTCAGTCAATCAATAAGCCATTTTATTGTTGTTGAATCATTTTTTAGTCTTGTCCAACTGTTCCTGCCCCATTTGGGGTTTTCTTTACAGAGGTGGTTTGGATTTCCTTCTCCAGCCCATTTTACAGATGAGAAAACTGAGGCAAACAGGGTGAAGTGACTAACACAGTTAGTATGTGCCTAAGGCCCAGTTTGAACTCAAGAAGATGAATCTTCCCCACTGCAGGCCCAGCACTCTATCCACTGCTGCTAAGCATTTAAGTGTCTACTATTGTGCCTGGCATTATGTTAAGTTTCTGGGAATATAGATAACAAAGAATGAAATAATCCACACATACAAGAAGCTTCCATTCTAATGAATTAGACAAGTACTTATATTACTACTTACATTGCTTCGAGAAATACTTATACTACAAGTACTTAAGTAAATACTTGCTGCAAAACAGTCTAATTAATCCTTATAAAATTAGCTAAAGCTTTCAGATAGACCTGTTATTGTTGTTATTTTTTTGAAGGGGGGAAGGCAAGTCACCTGTAGTGATCTTTAAGCCCAAGAATGTAAAATCTGACACTTTCCATTTCTTCTTTCTTGATTTACCAGCAAGCAATGGGACAATAGTTGCCAAAATCTTAGTTGTTTTCTTTTTTTTTTTTAATATTAAGCTTTAAGCCAGCTTTTACACTCTCCTCTTTCTCCCTCACCATGAGGTTTCTTAATTCTTCACTTCCTGCCATCAGAATGGTATCATTTGCATATCTGAGATAGTTGATATTTCCCCTTGCAACCTTAATTCCAGCTTTTGCTGGCATACCATTTAGCTTGGTATTTCACATGATGTACTCTGTATGTAAGTTAAATAAATAAGATGACAATGTATAGCTTTGTCATACTCCTTTCCTAATCTTAAACCAACCAGTGTTTCCATGTTTAGATCTAACTGTTGCTCAGTTCTACAAGAACTATAACATCTAGAAATAACAACAAAAAAAAGATGTCACATTCATCCTGGGGTATTGGAATACTAAAGCAGGAAATCAAGAGATAACTGAAATAACAGGCAAGTTTGGCCTTGGAGTACAAAAGGAAGCAGGGCAGAGACTAACAGTTTTATCAAGATAACTCCATGGTCATATGTAGCAAATACTCTTTTCCAACAACCCAAAAGGCAACTCTACATATGGACATCACCAGATGGTCAATACTGAAATCAGACTGATTATAAACTTTGCATGCAAAAGTGAAGAAGCTTTATATAATCAGTTAAAACAAGACCCGAGGCTGACAGTAGCTCAGATCATGAGCTTCTTATTGCAAAATTCAGACAAATCAAAGAAAGTAGGGAAAACCATCAGAACTGTGCAGGTGTGACCTAAACATCCCTTATGAATATGAAGTGGAGGTGATGAATAGATTTAAGGGATTAGGTCTGGTAGATTACCTAAAGAACTACGGACAGAGTTTCGCCATATTGTACAGGAGGCAGCAATAAAAAACATCCCAAAGAGAATGAAGAATAAGAATGCAAAATGACTTTCTGATGAGGCTTTACAAATAGCTGAGGAAAGAAGGAAAGGGAAAGGGAAAGGAGAAATGGAAAAGTATACCCAACTGAATGTAGAATTCTAGAGAATAGCAAGGAGCAATAAATTGCTCCTTCTTAAAAGAGCAATGCAAAGAAATAGACAAAAACAATAGAATGAGAACGAGGTCTCTTCAAGAAAAATAAGAGATGTCAAGGAAGTGTTTTATGCAAAAATGGGCATGACAAAAGGCAGAAATGGTAGGGACTTAACAGAAGTAGAAGAGATTAAGACAGAGGTGGCAAGAAAATACAGAAGAACCATGATGGTGTGGTTACTGATCTAGGGCTAGCCATTCTGGAGAATGAAGTCAAGTGGGCCTTAGAAAGCTTTGCTAACCTAGTAAAGGTAACAATTCCCGCTGAACTATTTAAAATCTTAAAAGATGATGCTGTTAAAATGCTGCACTCAATATGCTAGCAAATTTGGAAAACACAACAGCAACCACTGGGTTGTAAAAGATCAGTTTACATCCCAATCCTAAAGGGCAATGCCAAAGAATGTTCAAATTGCCAAACGATTGTGCTCATTTCATACACCAGCAAGGATATGCTTAAAATTATTCCAGCTAGAGTTCAGCAATATATGAACTAAGAATTACCAGAAGTGCAGGCTGGTTTTTTTAAGGGGGGAGACAAGGCAATGGGGGTTAAGTGACTTGTCCAAGGTCACACAGCCTGTGTCAAGTGTCTGAGGTTGGATTTGAACTCAGGTCCTCCTCACTACAGGGCTGGTGCTGCATTCACTGTGCCACCTAGCTGCCCCATTCAGGCTGATTTTTTGAAGAGGAGAAAATAGAGGTCAAATTGCTCACATTTGCTGCATTATGGAGAAAGCAAGAGAATCCCAGAAAAAAATAAAATTCTACTTCTGCTTCATTGACTACAATAAAGCCTTTGACTGTGGCTTACAACAAAAGGCAGCAAGTCCTCTTACTTGTCTCCTGAAGAACTTGAATCAAGATAGGGTAATGGATTGACAACGTTGGGTGAGGGAGAGGAAGGATAATATTAGCCTGGGGGAATGGAAAAATGCTTCTCTACTCCCTCAACTGTCTAATTCTTTGATTGAAGGGTGGAACACTATACTCCTCCCAAAGCTCAGATCTGCACTTGCAGTGGCCTTGCTTGCTTTTGACTTTGAGAAATACCATGCCTCATCCAGGATAAGCTGGGTCACCTGAAATCTCATCTTCATGCTCGCTGACTTAGTTCTTGATCTCCATGCCTTCTCAAGTCTCTTAGCTGCATCTCCTCTCTGGCTGGAGGGCTGGAGCAATAGACTCCTCCTAAAGTCTTCCTTCATAGAGGTCTGGACTTTTTAGGTAACTCTTCATTCTCATTTTCCATCATCATCCTTACTTAGTTTGGACTCCATCCTGTCCTCTCCTTTTTAGATTCCTTTTGTGTGTTGCTTTTCCCCATTTGAGTGGCAAGGCATGTTTTTTATTGTTCTTATTTGTATCCTCAACATTTAGTACGATACCTGGCCCATAGTAGATGCTTAATAAATGTTTATTTAACTGAATTGGTTATCCCTTCCACAGAAATCAGTCAGTTTGGAAGAGGATTTTAGTAGATATTATTTTAGATGTGTTGGATTTAAGATGTTTCTAAGATAATGGGTAACTTTTGAAAAGTTTCAGTTGAATGATGATGTTGGAAGCCAAATTTCAAAGGGCTAAGGAGTGAGAGGAGAGAAACTGTTAGAAAGGAATATGTAAAACTTGCTTCAGCCCAATGCTGAATCTTGATCCCCACCAAGATCTTTTTGAATCCTTTCTGCTATATAATAATCACCTAGGGCAGCTAGGTGGTGCAGGGATAGAGCTTTGGGTCTAGTGTCAGGAAGACCGGAATTCAAATCCAATTTCAGACACTGTGTGACCCTGGGCAAGTCATTTAACCCCCACCTGCCTCAGTTTCCTCAACTGTAAAATGGGTGGCAATAATGGCACCCATCTCCCAGGGTTGCATAGTGTCCAGCACATAGTAGGTGCTAGCTATTATTATCACCCTATAAATGTTAGCTATTACTAAAATATAAGTAAATTCTACCTATGGCTTCCCCTCAATACCTAGTTGAGAAAGCCTATGAAAAAAGGACATGACATCAGCCTTTCTGTGCCCTTCTTTAGATGTTCATTAACCATTTCTTTAATATGTTCCAGAATTTTACCAGAAATTGAAATCAAGGCATTGGCATATAATTCATACTCTACTTTCTTGAAAATGAAGATACTTGTCCTCCTCCAGGTCCTGTCAATGGAATAATTTCTTAGCTTTGAAGGGAACTGAACATACTTGTAGTCAGACAGAAAAGAACTAATGGAGAGGAAGAGCTTGATGAAGCGTAATAGAAAGAGAATGAATTCTATGGCTATAGCAAGGCTTTGTAGCAAGGGGAATTTGAAATGAAGGGCATAAGGATGAGTCTTAGCAATGAGATGATCTTTTCCTTCTAGAGAGCAGGGAAGAAGAGAATAGATGAGGATGCTGGAAAGAAGCTAGCTGAGGAAGCTCTAGTAAAATGGCCTCGATTTGCCCAGTGAAATTAGAAGCTAGGGCATATGGAAGCATGGGGAAATGGAGATACAGTTGGGCCTTGAGGAGAGAGGGAAAACTGTAGAAAGAGACTGAATACAGTAGAATTGCTAAGCAGCAGTCAAGACTCAGCTAAAATTACAGTAGGCACAATCACTTTGTAGTAGGAGAATCAGCTAGAGTTTATAACTTTCTCCACTAATGCTCAGTAACCTGGAGGAGGGATAATTCTGATGGCAGAGGTCACCCAGAGTTGGAGCAGGTCAAGGAGAATCTAGGGTGGTGCCTGGTAATTCATTAGGGTCATAGGCCTCTGGGTCATGTTGCTTTCCAGACATTTCCTGTTAAATTTCTACCTGTACTGTCAAATCCAACTAAAATGGCACTCTATCTGGAAACCCTTGACAAATTCTCTTCCTCCTCTCCCAGCTATCTGAAGTTAAGACATTTCCCTAACTTCGACTTAATTTAATTCTTTTCTTCCACCTTTCTGACTCACTTATTTATGGATCTTGTCCCCCTATTAGCACGTGAATTCATGAGAATTCTGTCCAAACTTCCCAGCTTCTCCAACACTAAATATAATACTGCACAGGGTGTATACAACAAACATTTGTTGTCCTTGGCTTCTAGAACCTTGCGCCTTCCTGGATCTCTTGGTTCCTTTGTCTACATCCCATCTAGAATCAAAAGCCTTGAGTTCTAGTCTCAGTTCTGCCATTTGCTACCTCTGTGACCTTGGGTAAAACACTTCGCCTCAGTCCTCAACTTATGAAATAAAGGATTTTGATTAGATGATCCCTAGCCTTTTAGCACTGAGTCTCCATGGTTCTCCCATATCTACAGAATGCTTTCCCTTCAATGTTCCAACATCACTTGATAATGGTCTTTCATTTTTACTTCAATTGTTTCTGGAAATACCTGTCTACCACTAGCTAGGCCTTCTTTATATAACAAATGGGGTGTGGGGAGTTAAGCAAATTGACTGAATTTGACACTGCAGACAAGATAGTTCCTCACTTCTCCACTGAAGGGAGGAATCACCTATTTGTTGAAAACTAGGTCCATCAGCCTCCTTCCCAAGTGACCCATTTCCCTATGTCTAGAGCAGTGGTTCCCAACCTGTGGGTTGCGACCTCTTTGGGTGTCGAGCGACCCTTTCATAGGGTCGCCTAAGACCATCAGAAAACACATTTTTCCGAAGGTCTTAGGAACCGAGACACCACTCCTCTGTCTGTCTCCAGGAGGGTTGGCCCACACACGAGTATTAAAGGATTGAGGCATTAGGAAGGTTGAGAACTGCTGGCCTAGAGTCAACAGTTTATTAAGCATGTACCAGACACTGGGCTAAGCACTGCCACCATACGAAGTCTCTGCTGTCAAGATTACAATGTAATGTGGGAAACAACTATGTATGAACAAGATTACGTACAGGATAAATTGGAAATAATCTCTGAAGGAAGGAACTAATATTAAGGACAGAGAAAGGCCTCTTGAAGATGGGATTTGAGGGACAGCATTCCAGAACTGGGGGAGAGCCAATGAAAATGCATGGAGTCAGGAGATGTATTGTCTTGTCGGTGGAATAGCAAGGAGGCTGGTGTCACTCAATTATAGAGTACACAGAAGGGAATAGGGTGTAAAGATTAGAAGGCTAGAAAAGGGTTAGGTTATGGAGGGTTTTAAAAGCCAAAGAGGATTTTATTTAAAAAAAATTTTTTTTGGAAGGGGAAGGTGAGGCAATGAGGATTAAGTGACATGCCCAAGGTCACATGGCTAGTTTTTGTGTTAAGTATCTGAGGCTGGATTTGAACTCAGGTCCTCCTGACTCCAGGTCTGGTGCTCTATTCACTGCACTACCTAGCCACCCCATGTGGTCTTTTTTTTTAAAAAGTGCAATAAGGAAAGGTTCTCAGTTGAGAGGATGAGATGTGGAAGAGTGATGGAAGGTTTAAATTACTGTATGGAATGGGATCACCAGTTTGATAAAAGGACTGCCTTATCATAGTGAGAGCCCTGTTGAGATTATATAATATAAATTTGCAGGGGGTAGGAGTAATTCAAAGCTGAAATTCAACAGGGTAAGATCAACTACAGAATAAGGGAATGAAGAACCTAAGAAAAGAGGACAGTGTACAACTGGTTTACTGTGGAGTTAAGACAGGGAAGGGAGAATGTAGGCAATGCTGGGATGATGAAAAAACTGAAAGTCAGAAGAATTGGAGGCTGCAGTGATCAAAAACAGGGTTAGGGATTGTAAGGAACAAAGTGCCATGATAACAGATTGATTACTCCCTCCTTTTCAAACTATTTTCAACCCATCATCAAATATTGATGAATTTTTCCATGATGTTTATTGGACTGGCTTTCCTTTCTACTTTAATTAATTTGGCATTCTTTTCCTTTGAAATCTATCTCATTGACCTCTTCAGGTTGGGATTATAGGCTATTCAGATCTCCCTCCAGAGCCAAGTTTAAGTCAACATACACCAAAGTGAGAGCAAGAAGTGAGGAAGAGTGTGAGTGAAGTCTATGGTGTTAGGAAACAACAGAGGGACAAATCAGCAGCTGGTTCTTTATTTGGAAATAAGCAGAAAGGGGAAAGAGTAGATCAGAAAAGACCAAAGATTGGGAAACTGGACATAATGGCCAGTGGAGCTTGGGGGCAAGCTGTTATGCTAGAAGGAGCATGTTCGAGGGATTGGAGCCCCCAAGCCCTTTCCCTGCCCTCTCACAGCCAAACTTGAAGTTTTCCAGATTCTCCCAGGGAAGTACTATAAATGGCCCTCTGAAATCTTTCTCATCCAATTTTAGGATTTCTGAAGCCACTCATCTGACATGGTTCTTTACTTTCCAGAGCTGGGTAACTTTCTGGTCCCAAGCATGTGGCATCTGGGGCAACAGGACCCTGGAATCAGTTCCATGGTTTCTAGCAACTGGGTACTCCTCAACACAACAGTCACAGCCAAAAGTCACATTCTTCTATGTTACTTTAGGGGCCTGCTAAGTCCCTCAGTCAGTTAGTATCCATGGCAATGGGCAATTCCTTCCTGGAAGTCTTTCCTCCTGGGGAGGGAAGTAGAGAGTATTCCTTCAGAACCCCTTTCATCCCCAACATATCCAACCCCTGGCTTTTGGGTCCCATCTCCATGGAATAGCAGCAAATTGCCATGACCTTTCTTAACCAACTTCCATCACCTTATGCTTGGCAACTAGAACAGCGGTAATCAGCCTCTTGGGCAGCCCGGTAGCTGCAACCTGCACAGGCAACATGGAACCACGCATCACAGCCATCACATTGGACCCAGGCCACTGTCTCTTCCTGGGGTGGTTGGCAGCTAGGGGCTGCACAGGGCTCCCCTCCCCCAATCAGAGGGGGAACTGCAGTCCGAGATGACAGGTATTTCCGGGGACGGCCACGTCGCTTTCTGAAAGGGGATTTGGTGGAAAGACACAAAAAACTCTGAACAAGGGCAGATAAAAATGTGCTCCTACTCCTAGGGATGAGTTTAGGGTCCAACCTAATTTAGTGTAGCAGGCAACAGGAAGTACTGGAAAGACTTTCCTCCATTTCTGACTAAGGCACTGTGGTACAGTGGAAAGAATATTGGACCTGGTCGTCAAGAGGCCTGGGTTCATTTTCTAACAGTAATACTTACTTGCTGTATCAAAGGCTACCTAGTTCAAACTTTCTCATCCTTCATAGGATAAAAACAATGCCCACTGAGGTATGACTTGCCCAGAGTGATACAGGTAGCAAGTGGCAGCGGCAGGATTTGAACCCAGGTCCTCTGAGTCCAAATTCAATGCTCTTGCCATACTGTACTTCTATGAAAAAGGTCAGGAATGTGTATATGTGTTTGGTTAAATGCTATAATTTAACCTGAGGCTGTTTCCACATCTGTAAAATGTGGATGATACTCGTTACCTCACTGAGTTATGAAGTAAAAGCTGTAAATCTTAAAGTACTATATATTTTTCTTTCTTTCCCATGTCTGCCATTCCTCTCTTCTTCCCCACCTTTGTTCTTATCATCCCTCCTATTTTTTCCTCATAGTCCCTACCAAGCTATTGTTTCTTCTTCTGTCTTTGTCTCATAAGACAGAAGATATTAGACAATCTGTGGAGCTGAATGGTGAATATGGTTTATCTGGGCTGAAGTTTTTCTGGAGCCTTCTCTCCCCTCCCTCTCTTGGGAGCATTCCCTCTCTCTTCTTAAGCCAGAGGAAAAAGAGGTCCCACAGTTCAGGTCCTCTCAGAGCAAAGGTTTTTATGTGCATGCATGTGTGTGAAATGGAGGACTTGGGGGGATATAATGGCAGGTTCCAGAGAACAAAGATGTTGGTAAGGATGGGGACAGCCCTAAGTTCCCTCTGTTTCTCTGAAGTTAGGGCATTCCCCCACTTACCCATTGGGAGTAACTGGAATCTTCATTCCTCGAGGCTTCTTTCTGGTTTCAGCCTGAACTCGGGGAGGGCTCTCCTCTGTTCCCCCCTCATCCTCCAGTTCAGACAGCACCTTGTGTGCTGACTTCCGACGGTTCCGAGGGGCTGGAGGTGGGGTGGGAAGTGTGGCCCCTACCTCCCTAAGGGTCACAGGAAAGGTCAGGCCCTGACCTTCACCCCTGACCCTGGAGAATGTAAGGGGCTGAGGCTGGAGTTTGCTGAGGCTGCCAATGGAGCTGAGGATCAGGGTAGCCTTGGGAGCAGGGGAGAGGGTGCTCAGGGGACGCTGTGGGGCCCCCCGAGGGGGCAGCATGGGCCAAAAACCACCTTCACCTCCTGATTCCCCCCCAGCTCTGGGGATAGTGATAGCAGCAAAGTCTTGGGGTCGAACTCGGACACGCTGGAACATGAAGTAGAACTCAGGAGGGCTGGCCCCCACCGGCCCCTTAGGGCCAAAGGTTAGGAAGTCACCGTCACTAAGTTCCAGTTGGTGACCCCTGGGGAGCCTGATATTGTTGACCAAGGTACCTGCAAGTGGAGGGGGAAGAATCGGAGAAGAGGAAGAGAGAGAGAGAGATAGAGGAAGAGAAGAAATGCAGAGAAAGAGAAGGCAAGACAAAGGTAACAGTCAAAAAGTCATATAGAACAGCCAGATTTCCTAAGGTGAAGTCTAGAGGGTTAAGGAAACTGTCAACATCCTCTCCTCCCACTTTAGCCTCACCTAGATTATAACCTCAAACACTTTGAGGTCCAGGACTGTTCATTAAACTGTTAAAGCTAAAAGGGTAGCTTTATCATCCTTTTAGTATATGGAAAGGGACTGGTCCAGAGTTCCATAACACAGCCAAGTAAGAAACAAGCTGGAATCTGAATCTGGATCTTGACTCTTATAAACAATGAATTCACAGGCCTTAGGGATTAGATTCTCCCTAGTTTCCTATCCTGCCTGGCTCCTGTTGAACTGGAGGGATCGGCTCCCCCAATCATCTCAGCTCACCACTCCTGGGGGTTCCCTAACAAAATTGGCACAGAATGGAAAGAGTTAGGAATTCTTCCCCTGTCCTTTTTAAATCATATTCTGTAAAGACTCAGTCTTTGTTGACAATAATAAACGAATTTGGCTAGTTAGAAACCCAGACCTGTTCCAAAAAGGGATAGTCCTAGTTTTAGGATTTCCCCCCTCCCACCAGTATGGACCCTGGGGCTTCCGAGACACAGAAGTGCTGTTTCTTTTGGGTCAAGCATTAAAAAATCTTTTGGATCAAGAGGAATATTTTCTGAAATCTATCGACAGCTAAGTGACTCAGTGGATAGAGTTATGGGCAGGGAGTTAGGAAGACCCGAGTTCAAATACAGCCTCCTAAACTGTGTGAACTTGGGCAAGTCACTTAATCTCTGCTTGCCTAAAATGACAAAAGTCCACGGTGCATGAAATTTCTCAGACACAGCTGAACGGCTGAACAACACGGTCAGGTCAAAGTAACAAAGAAAAAAAATACGGCTTTGGGAACCTGGACTACCAGTGGGCAGCCGAGGGGGTATGTCCACCTTGGAGACTCGATCTTAAAAAGTCCCCATATTTAATTTCATCGTCAGCTCCTTGAAAACCTGTGTCGGAGCTTCCCTGCCTTTTCTCTTCTAGAACTGACTCCCACTCACCCCCCCCTTTTTTTCTTGCTCCACAATAAAATCTTTATCTTGTGTACAGTCCCTTTGGGGCCCTGTTTTCTACTTTCCAAGGTGAAAGAGTTTGCTACTCTGCTAAAACAGGGGCAATGCGTATGAAGACTGAAGAGAGAGCTCTAGTAAGTAACCTTTTGACATTTACTATGCAACCCTTGTGCAAAGCATAGTTAGTACCGGTTTCTTCATCTACATAATTGGAAATAATAATACCCTTACCCTGTAAGCCTTCCCTGTAACAAAGATAATATTGACACTACATACTTCACAGGATTGCTGATAGGAAAATGACCAATAAGTAAACCTTAAAGTGCTATAGAAACATGAATTAAGTCACTTAACCTGCACCTCAGAAAACTATAAAATGGGGATATCTCACTTAATTATTTTAAAGATCAAATGATATAGGATAAATGAAACAATTCTGGAATAACAGAACACTATAGATATGGAACTAATCTGTTCTGATAGGCTTTCATCTTTTTCAGGTAGGAGATATATACACACATATCACATATAGCACATCACCTTAACAACCAAAGTCTTTTTGTCTTTGCTGTCTAACCCAGAGGAAGAAGTCTAATGGCAATGACAAACAGGAGGGAGTGCTATTTTTGGTCACGTCAAGGTCCTATGGTACTTCTCAAATCATACCATACCTATTTATACCTATTCTGCCTAAAAACAGGGCCAGCCACGTCCAGGCTCACCATAGCTACTGCAATCCTCCAGGCTGACTCTCCAGTCATCACCTTGGCCTTCAGCATGCAGTTTGGCATGGACCGGCGAGATGAGGACAGGCTCACACTGGGGCCGAAGGGCCACATCACACAGATCAGCCCTGAGGCCCAAGCGGTAGGTGCAGCCAGCCCCAGTTGGGGGGTGAAAAGTATAGAGGTCTCCACCCCTCCCAACCCCCATGCGAAGCAGCTGGAAGCAGGGCACCATGGGGGGAGGGGCTTTCCCCTACGGACTCGATTCTAAAGTCAGGGAATACATAGCTTTTTCTACTCTTGGGCAATTAAAAATGGAGAGATGTTCTTAAGCAAACTTGGAATACAATTCTTGTGCAATTCAAATCTAGATGTACATTCTCAGTGCAATGCAAATTTGGAAGGCACTCAAGACAGTGCAAGGAAAAGATGAACAATGCAAACCGAGGGAGACAACTTGGCCTTGAAAGAAGAAAATTAAGGTGTCAACGCCCCGTACAATGCAAAACTAGGGAATGTGCATCACGCTAAATTAAGGTTAGGCTCATAACCTGTGCAACTAAATACCAAGGGTTTACTCAGTTTGTGCAATGTAATATAAGGGGTGCAATGGAGTAAGTTTCCACCACCGTTCAATATTAAGTTAGTCATTCAGTGCAATTGGGGGTGAGGTGGCGCTTTCTTTCAAACGGGCTGTTCCAGAGGTCCTCCCCCCACAACTTTCCTGGCCCCACACCTCACTTGTGTCAGGGGGATTAAGAATCTTTCGCAACCCCGAAAATGCAGGCTGAGGATCCCTATTTCTGGAGTCAAGCGAAGCAAGATCCCTTACCTCCCTCCCCCCTGGAGTGCAATGCAAACCTGGGGTCCTACTGCTTCCGAAGCAATGCAAACGCGGGTCCCCCCAACCCCGGCAGCCTAATTTCGGATCAATCAGTGCCGGATAATCTCAGCGTGCTGTGCCCCTCCCTCAGGCAATACAAACCTCGACAGAGGAGGCAAAGACCCCAACACCCTCCACGGAACCCCCACCCCACCCTGCCCCTGCGCGCACGCTCAGGCTGAAGTTTGACAGGGCTAGCAAGAGCACAGGGTTGGGGCAGTAGCCGGGCCCGGAGCGGGGCGGAGCCTCGGAGGACAGGCGCGCGCCCAACACTCTCGCAAATTCTCTGGGCCCGAATTTCGCGCGCCTCAGAGGCTCCGCCTTCTCTCAATGCCATTTTCCCATTGGACCTTCCTCATTCCATCGCCCAGACCCCATTGGCTAGTGGTCAGGAAAGGCCCCCCCCCCCCCCCCCCCCCACACCCCTTACCCCCCCCCAAAAAGACCTGGCGCGACGGCTCTCTTCGCTTCCCGATTGGTTATCAAATCTTCCCGGGTTTCTAGGGAGAGGAGGAGGAGCTTGGTGGGGAGGCGGGATCTGTAAGGGCGCGGGGATCGCCCGAGTCCCTGGACTGGTTTACCATATGGACGCCAGGGCGCTTGCGCGTCCTGATTCACCCTCCCTCTCCATTCCGGATGAAGCGCGCGGGTCTGAGAGCCCGCGGGCTGGCCCGCTCTGCGCAGGCGCAGTCAGTTTGTGGAGGGCGGGGTGGGGTACATTGTGGAGGGTGGAGGAGGTGGTGACAGGGGGAGAGTGAGATCTCGTGCTGGGTAAGGGAGCTCGAGAGTGAGTCAGTTGAGGGCGGGAAGGGCGGAGAGGGGTAGGGGAACGTGGGCACTAGGGAGCTGAGGGGACCGGAGAAGGGGAAAGAAAGTGCTGGAGGTCAGGGGCCGTGGAGCGAGGGGGCCATAGAGAGACGAGGAACTCGAGGACACGAAGGTCCCGGGGAAGGAGGGGCAGAGCAAGGGGCCCAGCGATTTGTTGACGGGGGACGCCTGGGGGAAGTGGGGTCTCTGAGGAGCAGAGGGAGGATCAGCCGATGAGGGGGCGGGAGAGCTGCAGTTGTGACTAGACCAGGGCAGAGCAAATTAAAGGGGGGCAGGGATGGAGGGAGTTTAGGACGGGAAGCAAAGTGGGTGAGAGAGGGGGCGGGCCACAGCGGGGGGGGGGGGGAGGTGAGAAGGGGGAAGGACGGCTGGGACGGATGGCAAGGGGAACGGAGAGGAAACGTAGAGACAAGGTGAGAACATCAGGGTGGGATGAAAGACGAACTTCCAGCGAAGGGCCTAGAGATGAGCAAAAGACTAAACATGGGCAAAGGCCTATTAGACTTCCTGCTTATCCAGGAAGGTGGTTGCGAAAGTTGCTATGCTGTCAATGGTAACTTGAGATCTCTGCATCTTACAGACTTCGTCTGGTGCCAAGCAGTATGCCGAATCTTTGATGGGGAGTAGGAATCGGTGTTGGGAATAATAGTGGGGGCCACACTTGAGCAAAAGGTCAAGTAGAGCAGCTTCCTCAGCCCTTTAATTCCGTATGTGCTCAGTCACCTTCAAATCACAGAATCAATAAGAAAAATGGAGTCTTAAGGGGAGGGAAAGGCACTGCCCAAAGTCTTATGAATGCAATATTGACCGTCAGGGGTCTTAAGGCCTTAACCTTAGATCCTGCTTCCTTTAGAAAATTATTCATTATAGGTTTTATATTACGGAGTCTCTTATTAAAGCTGGGTGGATTATTACTGATTATTTTGTCGATGTTTCAGTTTGTCACTTTCAATAGTGAAAGTGATAGGGGTGGGGAGGGGAAGGAAAGAAATAGATGGACATTAAGGAATTGGGTAGGATCTTTCCCAGGGATTGGTTGGAAGCTTGGAAAATGAATTGGAGCTTGAGGTGTTTCTCTTGCTCCACAGGAAAGAATGGATGGCCGACAAAGAAACCTGGAACCCCCATCTACTTTTGGGATGCTCCAGTCTTCAGGTAAAAGGGTCAGGGCTGGTCTATGAAATTGGAGATTGCACATCCTATACCTATGCCTTCAGTATTGACCCTTCTCTTCTCTTATTACTCAGGTCTCAGTGGGCTCATGCCTCCATCTCATTTCCAGACACGCCCCCTTCCAGGCATGTCCAGGATCACTGCTGTCCAGTCCCCATCTTTGCCCATAGTCCTGCCTTCACCCCATCATGGTTATGATAACAATGATCATAGATGGGAGCATCATAGACTACAAGTTTTGAGAGAACAGGATGGGGCAGGTGATAGTGAGGATCCCAAAAGAAAGACCAGGTAGGGACCTAGTTGTCCTAGCTTCTGCCTGTAATAATTGTTCTTCACTCCTGTGTTATTTTTTTAAAAGTTCAGTTGATTCTATTGATTTCCAAATATATTCTTCTCTCCTGTTTTACTCAATAAGGCTTCCCTTGTAACAAAGATAGGAAAAAACCCAAACATTTCTGATTGTTTTGTGATCTTGTGTACCTTCTGCATTTGTATATGAAATTTGAGCCACATCATTTGATCTATTTTTTTTGTATTTTTCTATTTGACTTTTTTTGGTATTTTTTCTTATCTCATGGTGTATCCTGATTCTTCTAAAATGTACCTTAATCCCTTAATAAAATTATTGGCTTTATTTATTTATTTACAGGCAGGTCTGTCTTAGATTCTGTTTGCTAAGGTTTTTGCTCCTGAGTTATCAAAGGACTTTTGTTATAAGGCAGTCATAGATTCTGAAATAATATTATGATGGAACCATCTTTCAAGGATTGGGACTATGTCTTTTATTTTTATTGCCTTCCCTCAGAAGATTTAGAACAGTTTATACAGTAAGCCCTCAATAAATTATTGTTAACTAGCCCCTATTCTCTCCATATTAGAACAAGAGGATCTGTTTTCTTCTCTGTCCCTACCTCAGGATGGCATTCAGGCTCCTCATTCTCAAACTAGAACACGGAAGACTGAGCATCCCTTCCCTTTTCCATCTCAATCAGAACTCTTAGATTCATAATGTCTTTATCTCCTTGTCAACCAGATAGCCTAACTGTCTATCCCGTCTGTACCATTCATGAGGCATACTTAATAGATGCAACTATTATCTTTTTATGTATTCATATGTATATGTATTTTATGTATTCCCTCCTCAACTAGATCAAGGCCCTTGAAGGTATAGATTATGGCATATGCCTTTTTGTATCCCTAGCATCTAGCTTAATGCCCTTCACATAAAAAGTGCTAAATAAATATTTGTTAAGAATGATCTCTTCAGAGTAGAGCACAGAATCCTTCCTGTTTCCAGGTTTTACATCCTTTTGTGTGTCTGACCAACTTCCAGTTTCCCCAGAGGCCCCTTGTCTCTTCCTCATCCCTACACATCAGAGCAGAGAAGTTCTCATAACTACCTAGATGGGAACAGGCCCTCTTGTCCATCCCTTTCTTGTATAAGAGCAAAGAGGCCATATCTCACCTATAACTTTCTCCAAAGGTCCTTGGACCATGTAGGGCCACAGGCCTTGAATTCCCAGACCGAGATTATCTCTCAGCAACTGGAAGAGATTCGGAGACTTGAGATCGAGAGCCAGACTTTGCGGTTGGCTTCAGTCCATCAGAAGGCTCGTCTGACAACCCAGGCTGAGGAGCTGGAAGTCTTAGGACAGGCAAAGCAGGCTATGCGGGTTGAACTAGAGGAGCTTCGTGCTGCCTTGGCTGGGTCAGAGCTCATTCGGCAGAAATTGGAAGAAGGAAACAGACGAGAGCAAGAAGAGACTCACAAGCTGCACAAGGAACAGGTGAATGAGAATAAGGAAACCTGTTAGTTGGGATTTGTCTTAGTTCCACATTATAGGGAATTAGTCTGAGATAATCACTTTAGCAAAGATCCTTAGGTATTTGATTAGAATACTAATCGGCTTGGCCAGGAGGATGTTGAGAATCCAGAGTAAAGAACTTGAAGGAAGCAGGCTGGGGCAGTTAGGACAGGGCATTCTATATTCATCCTCCTTGTTCTCTCTCCTCACTTCTCAGAATTCAGATATCCCGCTTCTCAACCAAAACTTTCATTTACTTCTTAGTACTCAGGTATTCTATATATTTTCCTTTTGGAACCCATGTTAAAATAGGCCTCAAACACTATCTGCCTAGAATATTGTAGTAGTCTGCTAACAGGTCTTCCAACCACTACTGCCTCTCCACTTCAATTTATCCTTCCCATTGTTGCCCTATTAATATTCTTGAGCAGATAGATGTACCCTTATATTCAAAATCCTTAATTAGCTCCCTATTGCCTAAATAAAGGTGAAACTCCTGTCTGGCTTTCAAGACTGTCCAGAATCTGGTCCTACCTTAACTCTGCCCTTTTTTCATATTACCCCCTTCCATACATGGTATATGCTTCAGCTAAATTGGATTGTCCTTCATACATATCTTGTTCTTTCCCACCTCCATGACTTTGTTCAAATTGTACTCTGTGCCTACCTGGAGTACCTCTTTGCTTACTGAATTCCTACCCATTCTTTAAAAACTAGATTAAATGCCTCTTGCTCAAACAAACAAAACCCCTCAAACTCACAATTTTCATCATTCTCACATAACACTGTCATATTCTTTTGGACTATAAACTTGGTGAGATCAGGGACAGTTTCTTAATCTAAATTTTGTATCTGCCCTAGTGGCTAGCACAGTGCTGTATAATACAGTAGCTATTTAATACATGTTTGTCAGGTATTCTATTAATTAAAGTATGAGAGTGGGGTAAATAGAAGTAGGGACCCAGAAAGAGAAGGGAGATAGGAAGGGAAGAGAAGTCAGTCACTGGGAAGGAGTTTGAGGAACGGGAAACTTTTAGAGGAAAGATGAGAAGTTCCTTCCTACTCAGCCCCTGCTCTGTCATTCTTTTGAGATCTCCCACATGACTGCAGCTCACCAGGAAGCTCTTGCTACCTTGACCAACAAGGCCCATGAGTTGGAGGAGAAACTCAAGACCATGGAATCTAAGAGGGAAAAAGAGACCAAGGAGTTTGCCATTGTACAGAGAGAGGCTAAGATGTTAAGGGAGGAACTAAGGTGAGGACAAATATAGGGTCAATAAAAGTAGTCAGCAGCTGTATAGGAAGAGCAGGTTTCTGGAGTCTTTCACTGATAGCTTTTCTCACTGCTACTCACCAATATTAGTAAGGCCCATGCAGAACTCAAGACCCAGGTGGCCCTTGTTGAGCAGCTTAGGAGGTATGTAGGGGATCAAATCCCACCAGAGAGCAAGAACCAGACGTGGGAGCAGGAGCGGAAGCAGCTGCTGGAGACTGTGCAGGTGAGAGATAAGAGGAGTGGTTTTTATCTTTGGGGGTGGAAATAGGGTTATGGATTGGGAGATTTGGAGGTGGATAGGAGATTCTTTTGGAGGTGATGAATATACATAGCTTCTGGGGGAGAACAGTCCATAGCTTAGCAGGGGATATTACCTCCTGGTGCACAGAGACCTGAGGGGTGGGAGAAATAGGCACATTTTAGGGACAGGTACAAAGATGTTACTGTAGATAATAATTTCCTTCCCCTGGCCAGCATTTACAGGAGGATCGGGATGCTTTATGTACCACTTTGGAGTTGCTACAGGTTCGAGTGCAGAGTCTCCAGGACATCCTTACCCTACAGGAAGAGGAGCTGGGCAGGAAAGTAAGCTGGGTTCTCCTCACAAAATTCAAGTATTCTTGATCCCAAAGTCCCTCCTGGGACTTAGGTGTTCTCTACCGGCCCAGTTCCTCTTGGATTCTTCCTCTCCTCTTGCTTGTGTGCCTTCTTACTTTGTGGATCTTCACTCTTATCTTGATCTTTTCATTGCTTAAGATAGGTTGGAGTAGTAAGGAGTATTTACCTTACTCTCATGGAAGCCCTGACCTTGTTTCTTCTTTACCTTGAAGATCCAGCCCACAGATCCCCTGGAGTCTGAAGCAGCCAAGAAGGCTCAGGCCCTGCTGAGCCAGTGGAGGGAAAAAGTGTTTGCCTTGATGGTGCAGCTTAAAGCCCAGGAATTGGAACATACTTGGCATACCCAAAAGCTGAAAGGAAAGGTAACATCTCTTTCTCAGATACATACTCTCTCTTTCTGTCTCAGTCTCTCTCATACTTTATAGGTATATAGACTGTTGACTTGGGGAGATGTGAAATGATTCAAGGGGAAAGGGATGAGGTGAAACAAGAAAGATAATATATTCTACATTAGAGGCAGAGCCAAGATGGAGGAGTAAAAGGAATCAGTATAGCTGAACTCCCTGCCATAAAACTTCTCCAGGTTTACTTAGAAAATATACCAGACCAAATCATGGGGAGACGAGAGAGTTCTGCTGACGCTAGGGGTAGAGTTGGGTTAGGAATATGCTATGTGTGGAATATTCCAGAGCACAGGGTGAGGCTGTGATCCAGGGCAAGAGGAGGTCTTAGATCCATACCAGAGCACCAGGACAGAGATAGGTAGGAATTGGCAGTAACTGGCAGCCTACTACCTAGTTTTGGGTTGTAGATCCAGAGTGGATGGACTGAGAAGGGGACTTATGCCCTGGGGTGTGGCATTCCCAGGGAGGCCCTAGGTGGAAAGGAAGAAGTTTAGAAGAAAGTAGTAAAGATAATGGCTTAGACCTTACGAGCAGAGCTATTTCTCACTTCTAGCATCTAGCCCAACCTGCAGAGGAATAACCAGGGTAGGAATTGAAGACTTAATGGTAGTCAGTGATTCTATCACACTAAACCAATAGAACTTTCTAGTTGGCTGCAGCTGTCTACTATTGCTTAGATACAGTCCCAGGTCAAGAACTTGCAGAGCTTAGACTAGGGGGGCAGTAATTAGACTTTGCCCTGGATTAGACCCTTTTGGGATCACAGAAAGTTTGCAGGTTCCCAGTCTGTCCCTGAATAACACAACTCAGTACCCCAAGAAAGCAATAACAGGACCAGCCCATGCCTTCCCCCTAGAAGTACCACAGCCCTAACACCAAGTCTGAAGTTAGGAAGTAGTTTGGAAGAATGTGCAAGCTAAATAAGAATCCCATCATAAAGAATTATCATGGTGTCAGAGAGTCTCAAGACAGAAACCCAGAAAACGAGAATGACCCCCCCAAAAAATCTATAAGCAAAGTCTCAGAGCAAAACACAGCTTACACACAAACTCAATTAGAATTCCTAGAAAAGGTGAAACAGGAGGTTGTTTTTTTTTTTTAGTTGAAAAATGTTTTTATAAGTAAAATGAGAATGCTTGAGGAAGAAATTGGAAAAGAAAAGTTATGAAAGAAAGAATTGGGAAAAAAACCCCCCAAATTGGCAGCTTGGCACAAGAATTACAAAACGTTGTCCAAACAGCAGACTACCTGAAAATTGACATGGACTCCTTGATGCACTAAGAAATATTAAAGTCTAAAGACTGAAAAAAAATGAGAAGACGTCTCATGACAACTAGTTAGAAAACAGATCAGGGAGAAAAAATTTGAGAATCATTGACACCTGAATGCCATGACCAAAAAAGGAGACTAGATATCGTACTTAAGTCTTAAAACTGCCCAGATCTCTTAGAACCAGAGAACAAAGTTGAAATAGGAAAAAATCCACAAACCTCAAAATGAAAACTCTCAGGAATATCATAACCAAAATCCAGAGCTTCCGTGTCAAAGAAAAAGTACTGCAAGTACCAGAAAGAATTCAGGAGTCCAGTGGCCGCAATCAGGATCATACATGATTTAGAACCAACAGTGTAAAAGAATGGAAAACTTGGAATATAGTATTACATAAGGCGCAGGATATGGGGCTTGTAGCCTAGAATAACTTATTCGGCAAATCTTAATATAATACTACAGGGGAAAAATAGATTTTTAATGGAATAGAGGATTTCTAACCATTCTTGGTAAAAAGACCACAACTGTATAGAAACTTCGAAGTTCAAACACGAGATTTAAGAGAAACATAAACAAAATTAAAAATGGGCTAGCAATCATAAAAGAGTAAAAGATAAACTAACATTCAAATATGAGGACATGTGTCTCTTCTGAACCCTGTTGTTATAAAGGACAGTAATTAGCCTGTGAGTGACTCTGCTATATCTTTTTTTTTCATTGACTTGTTTATTTACTTTTAGTTTACAAGATTCAGTTCCATAATCCCATGAGTTTCAAATTTTCTCCCCTTCCTTTTGCTCCCCCCCCCCCACCATGGTGGCATGCAAGCATGTATAGGATCTGCAAATACTTTCACATTGTACAGTAGTCTGGTTGTATAGAAGGGTTGTAATCAATGGAGTGAACAGTGGGAAAAAAGAAAGAATACCAAACTTGAAAAAGAACGATAGCATGTAGATTGCTTTAGTCTCCATTTAAACTCTGGTCTTTCTAGACTTTCTCTGAATGTAGGTATCTCCTTCCATCCTGAGACTTGTAGAGTTGTCTTATAGCTGTGCGTTGCTAAGAAGAGTCCAGTTTATC
>CM053586.1:181094530-181109578 GCA_028646515.1 Pseudochirops corinnae
AGATAATAGCAATTTTAAAAATGAAACATTCTAACACAATACAATACAAAAATAAACTAATTTAATACTTATATACCAAAGAATGGTAGTAGGAAAATACTTAACATTTTTATTTTCCGTAATTAAACTATTTCTGTAAGAGCAGAAAACTTTGTATTGTATATACAGTAAAAACACTGTAACATACAGTAACCTTATCTGAACTGAGGTGTTTCTGGCAGCATTCATTGGTCTTGTGTGGCATGATGGCATGTGTAGTGATGGAGTGCATGTGTTGTGCTTTCAGAACCAAGGCTGCAGTGAAGTTGTGCCATGCAGCATGGGCAAGTACTGCTAGAAACACTGCAGATTCATTCTGTGTTTGATTTTGAATTAATAATTTTTGGTTGTTGCATATTCAGAAACCTACTGTAGCCAAATTTTTCTTGACTGTCACATTAAATTATTTGACCCTTGTAGGGGGTCAAGACCTATGGTTTAAGAAGTGCTGCTTTAATGTATCAGCTGCTAAATCTTGTGTTAACTTGACTGTGGCTCCATGATACTTGAATTGATTGTTTCTGGCTGCTTGCAATATTTTCTCCTTGACCTGGGAGCTCTGGAATTTGGCCATAATATTCCTGGGAGTTTTCGTTTTGGAATCTTTTTAGGGGGGTGATCAAAGGATATTTTTCAATTTCTATTTTACCCTCTGATTCTAGAATATCAGGGCAGTTTTCCCTGATAATTTCTTGAGAGCTGGTATCTAAGCTTTTTTTTTTAATCATGGTTTTCAGGTAGTCCAGTAATTTAATTTAAAATTTAAAAATTATCTCTCCAGGATCTATTTTCCAGAACACTTGTTTTCCCAATAAAGATATTTCACATTATCTTCTATTTTTTCATTCTTTCAATTTCTCATGAAGTCGTTAGCTTCCATTTCCTCAACTCTAGTTTTTAAGGAGTTTTTTCCTTCATTTTTTCTTCTTTTGCCTCTTTTGTCATGTGGCCTAGTCTGTTTTTTAAGGTGTTATTTTCTTTAGTATTTTTTTTGTGTCTCCTTTACCAAGCTGTTGAGTAGTTTTTCATGATTTTCTTATGTCATTCTCATTTCTGTTCCCAATTTTTTCTTTATCTCTCTTACTTGATTTTCAGAATTCTTTTTGAGCACTACCATGGCCTGGGACCAAGTCATACTTTTCTTCAGGTTTTAGATGTAGGAAGCTTTGATTTTGTCATTTTCTTCCGAGTGTGTGTTTTGATCTTCCTTGTCACTATAGTAACTTTCTATGGTCAGACTTTTTTTTTTCTCTTGATTGCTCATATTCCCAGTCCATTACATGACTTTTTCTTTTTTGGAGGGGAGAAGGCAGGGCAGTTGGGGTTAAATGACTTGCCCAAGGTCACATGGCTAGTAAGTGTTAAGTGTTTTAGATTGGATTTGAACTCAGGTTCTCCTGACTTCAGGGCCGGTTCTGTGTTCACTGTGCCACCTACCGCCCTCCCATTACTTGACTTTTAACTCTGTTAAATTAGGGTTCTGCTTCCAGGGTGGAGGGTGTATTGTCCTGAGTCTCAGGGGTTTTGTGCAGCTGTTTTTAGAGATACTTCTAAGGACCTATAAGTTTACAGTTCTTCCAAAGTGGTATGATCTAAGGAGAGGTGCTTTTCCTATTCTCCTGGCCTGTGCTCTGGTCTGTGAGTGACCACAAGCACTCTTTTCTGCCCTAGAATTATGAGGAGGGTCCCTGTTCCACTATGGCTATAAGTTCTGGTATGCTAGTGCTCCATCTCGCCCTAAGACTGCAATCCTGATTGGAATATGGGCAGAGCAACAGAGTTCTGCCCCAGTGCTAGCAAAGAGACTGCTATAATCTTCTGACAAGTTGTTTGACCCCTTTACTGTCTGTGGGCTAAAAAGCTCCAGAAGCAGCTGCTGCAGCTGCTGATTCAGTGGCTTCTGAGGCCTGTTCCTGGTTTGCTTGGACCAGGGCTGTGCTGGACTGTGCTTCTCTCTCATCCTGGTGCAAAAGACTTTTTCTGCTGATCCTCTTAAGTTGTTGTGGGCTGGAAAATTGTTTCACTCCATCTTTTTGTGGGTTCTGCTGCTCTTGAATTTTTTAAGAGTCATTTAATGGTATTTGGAGGGTTTGAGGGAGAACTCAGGCCAGTCCCTGCCTTTACTCTGCCATCTTGGCTCTGCCTCCTTTAAATCTATCCCAAATATAGGTTGTATTCCTCAATTGAAGTTGTTTTTTAAAAAATTTATTTACTTTTAGTTTACAACATTCAGTTCCACAATCCCTTGAGTTTCAAATTTTCTGCTCCTCCCCTTCCTCCTTCCTCTCCCCGCCATGGCGGCATGCAATCAAATATAGGATCTACAAATATCTTCACATTAAACATTAGTCAGGTTGTAAAGAAGGTTTATAACCAATGGAGTGAACAGTGAGAAAGAGGAAACAAAACAAAAAACAAAAAAAGAGAGCAAGTAGTTTGCTTCAGTCTTCATTCAGACTCTAGTTTTTTCCTCTGGATGTGGATATCTCTTTTCATCATGAGTATTTTGAAGTTGTCTTATAACCCTGCATTGCTGCGAGGAGCCCAGTCTATCAAAGTTAGTCGTCACACATACGTTCTGTCTGTGATTGTGTACAAATTTCTCCTGGTTCTGCTCTTCTCATTCAACATCAGTTTATATAAGTCTCTCCAGGTTATTATGAAGTCCGTCTGCTCCTCATTTCTTATAGCACAATAGTATTCCATTACATTCATATATCACAACTTGTTTAGCCATTACCCTTGAAGTTTTTTTAAAAGAGGAAAAAGAAGAGGTAAACATTGGGAAATAGCACATTATCAGCCATATTCAGATTTTGTACAAAGCTAGCTCTTGGGAGAGTTGGGGTGGGAGGTAGGGTGGGGAGCCATTAGGATATATTTTCTGTTTTTTAAATTAGTTTATTTTTAGTTTTCATCATTCACTTCCATAAACTTTTTGAGTTTTAAATTTTCTCTGCCTCCCCTCCCTCTTTACCTCCCCAAGATGGTGTGCAATCTACGTATACATTCATATTTAACATATTTTCACATTAGTCATGTTGTAATATTTTATTATATTAATTCAGGTTATCCACGAGCAATTGCTCACCTCCTTTATTTGAGATAATTTTCCCCATTGTTTTTTTGTTTGTTTTGGAGGGGAGGAGGCAAGGCAGTTGGGGTTAAGTGACTTGCCCAATGTCACACAGCTAGTTAAGTATCAAGTGTCTGAGGTCAGATTTGAACTCCAAGACCAGCACTCTATTCACTGCATCACCTAGCTGTCCCATTAGTTATGTTGTAAAGAAGATTCAGAACCGAGGGGAGGAGCCACAAGAAAGAAGAAACAAAACAAAACAAAGAGAGCAAATAGCATGCTTTGATCTGCATTCAGACTCAATATTTCTTTCTCTGGATATGGATAGCATTTTCCATCATGAGTCTTTTGGAGTTGTTTTAGATCCTTGTATTGCTGAGAAGAGCTAGTTAGTCATCAAACAGTGTGGCTGTCACTGTGTATAGTGTTCAGGTTCTACTCACTTCACTCAGCATCAGTTCCTATAAGTCTTTACAGTTTTTTTCTGAAGTCTGACTGTTCATCATTTCTTATAGAACATTAGGGTATATTTTCGAGAAGGTAACCTTAAATTGGTCCCCACTTCCCTCAAGAACCTCAAGCATTCAGCTTCCAAGGAACCTAGGTTACTCTGTTTCTTTGTTTCCACTTGTCATTTTCCTTAGGGAATCCAGGAACTTGGCCCTCAATTTCTTCTCTATCCCAGGTGGCAGAACTTGAAGGGGAGGTAGCATCCTGGGACCAGGAGTCAGCCATATTGCGTCAATCCTTGCAGGACAAAACTGCTGAAGTGGAAGTAGAAAGAGTTAACAGCAAGGTGGGTACATGGGAAGAGTAGGAGACATGAGCTGAGGCGTCATGGCCTCTGGTCAGAGCCTTTCATTTCCATCCTTTCCAGGTACTGCAGGGGGAGCTGACCCGAGCCCAGGATGCCAGACTATGGCAGCAGCAGCAGACAAAGATGGCTGAGGAGCACGTGAAGTTTGTAGCCAAAGCTGTGAGCAGGTACTCTAGATGGGGAGGAAGTGGGCAGGAGGTCTTTTTGTCTTCTCTTTCAAGGGGTCTTGGGTGAGAAGGGATCGGAAGGCAAGGGGATTTTGGAAGGGAGGAAAGAGGATTGTTCTTGGGGTAGTTGATGTTCTCTTGTCTCTTTAGTTCCCAAAACTGGCTACAGGATCAGGTAGCTAAGGTAGAAGAGGCTGTAGCTCAGCTTCCTAGCCTCAACAACCGACTTGGTTATGCTTCCCGACAGGTCCGTACCATTCAAGGTAGGAAGGCCATTCCTACCTATTTTCTGTTTCATTATTCCCCCCTACCCCATATTTATCTTCTGCATTTTAGATTCCCTTATCTCCCTTCCATGTATCCCCTCAAAAATCTAGCATATGATCTCCTCTTCCCATTTTCCCTATCTTCATCTTTTCCCTTTGTTTTTTCAGTAATCAAGCTCTGCTTTCTCTCTTCTCACATTTTTTAAGGCCTCGTAGCTCGGAAAATAGCACTTGCACAGCTGCATCAGGAACAGAGGTAAGACTAAAAGACAGAGCACCATTGGTCCTGGGAGGTGAACCTAGGGGAGAGGAGTGGGGCCTCAAGGGCTAGATGCTTGTGAACCTGAAGAGTAGGGGGAAGGGTCTGTTTTTAACGTCTCTCTACTTGACCTAGTTTCTCTGTCCACTTCCTACAGCCCCCCACCCCCAGTGTCTGAAGAAATGGGACTTGAGTTGCAGCAGCTAAGAGAAGAAAGGAACCGCTTAGATGAAGAGCTACAACTGAGTGCGCGTCTCATCCAACAGGAAGTGGGCCGGGCCCGGGAACAAGGTAGCACAAGGCTCTTAAGTGGTTGGGTTCCCTCTGAAGGTATAGAGAACTATAAATAGGAGAGCAAGATACTGATGTCCTGTGGAAAGAGAATTGGAGCTAACAATGGTGGGTAAGAACCAAGGATCTATATTCTGATAAGGTGCTGTGACAGTATTGATTATCTAATACTTAGGGGAAGCAGAACGGATTCGGTTAAATGAGGAGGCCCGGCATTTGGAGCAGGAGCTGCAAAAAACCCAGGAATCTTTAGCTGAGGTTGGTATTCAGCTGAAGCAAGCTCGATTGAATCAGAAGGAGAGCACAGAAGAGGCTGCCTGCCTTCGACGGGAGCTAAACCAGCAGCAAGAGATATATGGGAGAGGTATAGGGGAAAATGAAGAACTCTGAAAAGAGTGGAAGTGGGGAATCCAGCAGTGCCATACTCATGGATCTTGATCCTGAGGCAAGGGATTCACAGGGGCAGGGCCTAAAGTAAAATGGGACTCAGATCTTCCCTTTCCTCCCTAGACTTACAGGAGAAGGTGGCTGAAGTGGAATCAAGGCTTCGAGATCAGCTTTCAGAGTTGGAGAGAGGACTGAATGAAGCCCGAAGGGAACATGCTAAAACTGGTGAGCACAGGGGTATGGACATGGAAAAGAAAAATAACATTACCTAAAGTCTTCTTGTTCCTCTGAGATCACAGATTTATAAATGAAAGATCATTGAATCCAGCATCTCTCATTTCATAAGTAAAGCCTAGAGAAGTGACTTGACCAAAGTTACATAGGTGTTAGCTAGAAATCAGCCAATAGAACTCTGGTCTCCCAGTTCCTTGTCCAGGAACTACCTTGACTATAATACCTCTGGATCAGACCTTACACAACTTCTTTCTATACCCCAGTGGTCTCCCTGCGCCAAGCCCAATGCCAAACAGCCCGAATCAAGGAGCTGGGACGTCTGCAAGAGGAGGCCCAGAGGGAAGAAGGATTCCGATTGAGGCAGAAGCTTCAAGAGCTGGAACAAGACAAAAACCTCATGTTGGTATGGATTTAGCCTTGGCCATGAGCTATAATTTTTCTCTTTCATAGTCAGAGGACAAAAGAAATTGGAACTGTATCCTGGGAAGAACTGGGGGTGGAGAAGCATCTATTCTAACCCTCTTCTTCCTAGGCCACCCTAAAGCAAGAGGGTCTTCTTTCCCGATACAAACAGCAGCGGCTGTTCGCAGTTCTTCCTTCCCCATCGCTGGAACCTCGCTCTGGAACCTTTCAAACTTTCCGCCCCCCCAAGCAACTTTTGAAAGGTAGAATTCAGAGGGGGAGTTTGGGACCTTATTACCCCCTAGAGATCCATAAGATCTCTTAACTTTTATGTAGATTTTTCTCTTTAATATCCACATCAAACCTTCCTATCCACCTCATTTCACACCAAATGTAAGATCTTTCTCTTATGTAACTCCCCTTTTATGGATTCCTTCTCAGGATCCAATCTCTCTGCATTGCTAGATGATCTGCAGGAAATGAGTGAGGTTATCACTCGAGAAGAGGAAGGAGACAATGGGAGATGCTCAGTTGTAGGATCCTCCTCTTACCAATTGTAAGCTGTAAAGGGAACAGAACAGGTGGAGAAGATAGCAAGTATGACCACCTGCTGGCTCTAATCCCTGAGCTACATCTGCCTTGATGTCTGTGAATTTTTTTACACTAAATAAAGGAGGTTTTAGTAGGATCTGTGAGTTTGGAAATATTGTCTCTAAGGATTTAAAGATGTCTTCTCAGCAACCCTCTTTGCCCCATATGTCTCCTTCCCCCTTTCCTATGAAATGTAAGATTTTCCCTTTGTAGTTCATTCCCAAGAATAAGAGCCTTTTTCATATTTCTCATTTTCTAGTTGAATTTGGATGATATTTTGAGAAGCAACAATTTTTTATCAAAGTTGTTTTTCCAATTAAAATCAACCTTCTATCCCTCCTTACCTTGAAAAGAAAAAGAAAAACAAAACCCTAGTAACAAGTGTGTCAAGCAAAACAAATTCTTAAATTTGTCTGTATCTAAAAATATGTATGCCTCAATCTGTATTCCCAGTCCATCACCTGTCTGGCAGGAGGTGGGTGGCCTGTTTCATCATGAGTCCTCTGGAATTGTAATTGGTCATTGCCTTGCTCAGAGCTCTTAAGCCTTTCAAAGTTGTTAGTCTTTACAATATTGTTATTGTATAAATTGTTCTCTTAGTTCTGTTCCCTTCACTGTATCAGTTCATACAAGTGAGAAGCAACACCTTGAAAAATAATAATGTGGAAAAGAAAAGCTTTCATACTGGAAGAGGTGATTGAATGTGAAACCCTGAAGGATTTCTTGGATTCAAAGGAATGACCAACTTAGAAATAGGAACAAGGCCCAGAGAGAAGGCTGTCTGAGGGCAGAAGAGGGGGGAGGACAACAGAGGACTGAGGGAGGAGAAGGGGTAGCACTGAGGGACAGAAGAAGGTGGGTGAAGAAGATGACTATCCCTAACTTGGTGCTTCTACTGAATAATCCTTTTGGTTTGACTGCAAAAGGGACTTAGGATTTCCTGCTGTTTCCTTCCTTGTTTTGAGTCATTCCAAATGTGCTCCAGGTTCTTCCTTGTGTTACTTCATGCAGGGTGAAGTTTATGCTCATAGCTAGGAGGTTGAGCATTTGGATTCCTGAGGAAGGGTAGAAATGTGGTACAAAGATGGTTCCTGAGAACAGGGACTATAGGAAGATGTTTGTATCCTGGGAAAGAGTTGAGGAATGGTGGATAGGTATAGTGTCCCAGCTGTGACCCTTGTGTTCAAAGGGCATATAACACTCTTTCCCCCCACCCCACCCCCCAAACCCAGGCGTCATTCTTGCTTCTGCTTCACTGCCTCTGTAATTAGGCTGCTTCCCCAAACATGATTTGCATCCTGTCTGTGACTCCTGACTGAGGTAGGGCATCAGAAATGGAGGCCTCAGTATGAGTCCGGAGGGGGAGGAGTGTGTATTGACTTGGAAGCTACTTGGGTAGGGGAAAGAAGGGACAAAGAATGTAGGTGCCCAGATGGCCGATAGAGAAGCTGGCAACGAGGACAGCTGAGACCGCCCTGAGACTGAGAGTGGCTATTACACCAAAGATGCAAATTCCCTGCCCTCCTCCCAACAAGTCTGTCTAGTTATGTCCTTGCCTCTTTTCTGGCACCAGTTGAGTCATTGGGGTTTTCCCTTCTCAGAACTTGGGCTCCTCCTCCTTCTCTCTTACCTATAAAGTCAGTTCCTGGGCACTGCAGACTCAATCTGCCCCTCCTCTTGGGGCCAGGAGAGACGGCTTCACCATGCTGAACTGGAAGCTGCTGGGACTACTGGTTCTTTGTCTCCTTGCAGGAGGTGAGCAGAGGAAACGAGGGAGAAATAGTGGAATGGAGATGCAAGAACAACTTAGTGATCTGAGGGGTGGGGGAAGGAAAATGATAAAAGTAGGGTACAGGTTGGGAAGGTATTTGAGGGGAAAATCCCAGGTTTATGTAGATCAGAAAAATAAAATGGAATAAAGGCTATTTCAGGCTATTGTGTTTTAGGGTATCGAATTTAGGGCCCAACCATGTTTGGGGTACAGGTCATGCTGTGGACTTGGGTTTCTTCTGTTTGGGGATCTGGCTTGGTATGGAGGTTAATGGATCAGAATTGAGGTGGAAATTAGTATTACAGCCAAATTAATATTTAGGGGAATTTCCTCCTATTTTGCTTGTTGAATTCCTACCTATCCTTTACAGCTCATACCACAATTTCATGTTCCTTCTCTGATGTCCAGTTCCCACCTTAGATTTTTCTTAACATGTTCTCAGCCTTCCTAGTTTATTCTTCTCCTTAGACTACAAGTCCCATGAGACATCTTTTTACCTATCTTTCTTCCAGCACCCGGCAAACTCTTTAGGTATTCAGTAAATATTTGAGTGAATGGTCAAAAGGCATTTGAGACTTTTGAATGATTTTAGATTTGATAATAATTACTTCAGGAGTGTAGATGAGTTTTAAAAGTTTGTGTCAGTTTATTTTGTTGGCCGTTTGATTTTGAGCTTAGTTTGAGGGGACTGATCAGCTTAAAGTTTGTGCACTCTTAAGGGTTGAGGTCAATGTAGCTGACCAGTCAATTCAAGTTCACTTAAAAATTCAGATTAATTTAGGGTGTCATGGCAGTTTAGAAGTTTCTAGGTCCTTGGTTTTCAGTATTAATGTTCATTTCAGGATTTAGATGAATTTTGTCATTCATAAGCATTTGTGGGGAGGGCATCATCGATTCCAATGACTTCACTCCACTCTTTTCTCTCCTTTACAGGCATCACAGGCAGCAATGACCCTTTGCCACCAGTCCTGGAGGCCCATGAAGAAGAGGGTGTGCCACCATGGCCACAGGGTCCTCCAATCCCTGGTGATCCCTGGCCAGGGATACCCCCTATTTTTGAAGACCCTACACCCCCAGGACCTAGTCGTACTTGGAGAGATCTGCCTGAAAGTGGAGGCTGGCCCCCTGAGCCCCCTAGAACAACTACTCCCCAGCCTCCACGGCCTGATGACCCCTGGCCTGCTGGACCCCAGCCCCCTGAGAATCCCTGGCCTCCTGGCCCTGAGGTAGATACTCGGGATGAGCCAGACTTTGATCCACCCAAAGAGGAATACAGATAATCGGATGTTCTCAATCCCCCTCTCTCATGCACATAAGACCTGGTTCATCTAACACATCTTCCTTATTCCCCTGGATCTGTAACCTTTCCATACCTCAGTGCCCCATTATCTTTTCCCTTCTGATTC
Organism: Pseudochirops corinnae; assembly: GCA_028646515.1. NCBI lineage: Eukaryota > Metazoa > Chordata > Mammalia > Diprotodontia > Pseudocheiridae > Pseudochirops > Pseudochirops corinnae. The sequence goes on from CM053586.1 coordinate 181,104,240, forward strand.
CACTAACCTCCCAAAGATTTACCCTTTCCCTCCATTTTTACTTTAATTCCTGTGGGTCACCCTCAGAGTGTATCCCCCTGCCTCATATTCTGTCCTCTCTTCCAAACCAATTCTTCCAGAATCTCCACAACTAGGATGGCACAGAGCTGTGTTTTCTGCCACCATTTTGTGACAGAAAGGGGAAGATTCATTTTCCATGAAATGGAAAAATAAAACCACACTAAATAATCCTTGTGTATCCACATATTTTTATTCTTGAATGAGGTTGCTAAGAATTTCTGTTGGCTTGCTAGTCACCCAGAGCAGGGAAGGGGGAGGAAGAAAGGGGAAAGAAACTTTACCTGTAATTTAAAAATATCTTGATCCTCCTTTCATCCTTATAGTCCCTACTACCTTCAGGGACCTGGGTATCTGGTTCATTAGTCTCCTGTCTCTGGAACTCAAAAAATGTAACTTGGTACCATTGGAGACCCAGAGAACTAGAGGATTTGGTTTCTGTGATAGCTATTGATGTTCTGGGCTGGGGTTGAGAGAATAAAGGAATAAACATTCTTTAGACTTCAGAGAAATCAAAGGCTCAAAACATTTCATGGGACAAAGAGAAGTTGATAGCCTTTAAAGTAATATATGTTATACTTTATAATGTGTTTATCTCACAAGCTTGGGAGGCAGGTAGTAGTGGCCCCAAGGACTGGGGTTTAACCCCAAATCGTCCATTTCTCTGGTTTGTTGCCCTTGATTTAATCCAGGAAAGTTATCCAAAAGAAAACCTCAAGTATATTTTTTGACTGGGATATCCCCAAATTCTGCCCAGGCATTCAAAATTATGATATGGTTATTTGGCATGGTATAATCTTTATTTTGCCCCACAAAGAGAACACAGGATACGAAAACATCACAAAGTATTCAGCCTCAGCCCTTTTCCCAGAAAGGGGACCAACTTTGGAGTTCACCATATTGTAGTAGAAAGAGCACAGGACTTGAAGCATTAAACTCATGGAATCTGAGTTCAAATTTATAGACTTGCAACCTATGAAACTGGCCAAGTCACTATTTCTGCATCTCAATTTCTTCATCTGTGAAAGGAAGGGCTTTGGATTAGGTAACCTTTAAGGTCCGCCTTCCAGATCTAAATCTGTGATTCCCTGTGGTATTTTCCAGATGCACATAGCTAGTAAGTGTTAGAGCAGGGATTTGAACTTGTACCTTAACTTAAAACCAGTGCTTTCCCATTTAGAGTGCAGAGCCTGAAAGAAATGGAAAATCCATAATATGCTTTGAGCTGGTTTGAAGTCATTCAATATTTCCATTATGAGCATGTAAAATATGAACAGCTCTATGCTAGAGAGGTTACAGGGGAAATAGAAAGAGGTGGTTCCTGTCTTCAGGGTGTGGGTCCCAGCTTTCCCTACCTACTGCTTGTGTTGCCTTAGGAAGTTTCTATATGAATCAAATGAGAGGGTTGGATTACATGTTCTCTAATGTTCTTTCCACTGTCTGTGGTCCTAGGTGACATGCATGGGTGAAAAAAAGTTAACTTTTCCAGATCACATAACTGGTAGGATAGGGACTAGAAACCATTCTGAATTAAGGTTTATCCCTATCAGTTTGCTACCACAGAAAATCATAAAATGTGGATTCCATGCTCACTAGGACATGATTTTTGTTAACTTTAACAATGGAAGATAACAAAGGGAGTAGATGATTTAAATTCGAGGGGGATTATTTAAGACAATGTTTTGATGTTTCGAAGATGTTTTGAATTCAGTACCTAGCACATAGGTGCTTATTCTGTTCTGTTATTTGGGGTTTTTCCTTCTCCAACTCATTTTACAGATGAAGAAATTGAGGCAAACAGGGTTAAATGACTTCTCAGGGGGCACACAGATAGTAAGTGTCCAAGGCCAGACTTGAATTTAGGAAGAGAAATCTTTCTGACTCCAGGCCCATTGCTCTAACCACTGCACCACCTAGCTGCCCAGCAGGTGCTTAATAAATGTCTATTGACTGACTAATATCAAGACAACATGAAAAGCAAATGTCGATATAATCATTTTCATACAGGTCGTAACAAACTGAAAGGGCACCAGTTCCCACAAGAGAGTCATAGTTAGTTTTTATTCAGCGTTTTAAGGCTTGCAAAAGGACTTTACAAATATTGTCCAAGTTTGACCCTTACAACAATGATCCTGGGAGATTGGTGCTATTATTATCCCCGTTTTACAGGTGAGGAGACCGTGGATAGACAGATTAAGTGACCTATCCAGGGCCACATAGCTAGCTCATGTTTGAAGCTGGATTTGAACTTAGGTCTTCTAGCTTACAGGCCTAGCATTCTGTTTGGTGTGCCATTTATCTGCCCCCTAAAATGGAAATAATAGGAACCTATAATAAATTCCATGGCATGAGAAAAAGGAGAGTTGGAAAAAGGAGATACAGGCTGATCAGTCAGAAAGGTACAAGGAAAACTAGAAGACTGGTATACCTGGAGTCAAAGAAATGTCAGGGAGAGAAGAGTGAAAGGAGAGAAAGCGAGAGAAGAGAGAAAAGACCCAAAAAACAGAATAGAGGAGAGCATATTGAGTTTGGCCAGGAGGTCATTCTTAGCTAACTTAATGGAAACCATGGGGACAGAATCCAGATTTTAGGCCCAGGGCCTGGGGGATTGCAAATTGATGGCAATGACTCCGAACTCTGTATATCTGGTTTCTAAATGCAGTTCTGCCAGTTATCTCACTTGGGGCAAATTGTTTTCTCCCTCAGGTCCTCAATTTCTAGTGCAACAATGAATTGTACAGAATATGGGCAAAAATTCACTGGACACTTCTGGTCAACCACGTGGAAGTTCTAGAGGTTGACACAGAGCCAGGTTTAACTCAGGTGCTTGTAGTAGAGGATAATGAAGTGTCTAATTGACTGCTAAGCAGGAAGAGCTGACTTATTGCATATTTAAAAGCTGTTAGTTTGGCTGCATTTTTTTCTTCCTTTCAGACTATGAAGTATATAGGTTGTTTCCAGCTACATCTAGAGTATCTAGTGAAAAAAGAGACGGTTACTCTGTTCCCTTTCCAACCCTCCGGAGGTCTCCAGAGGCCATGACTACATCTTTTGTGTTTTGTGTTTGCTCTTTCCAGATCTTGGGCAGATGAGTATCCAAGGGATGTGTTTTCAACTGACACTGAACTTGTGAATTCTGAAAGGTTCTAGGTCCCAGGAAACCCATGTTGGGGAACTTTCTCCTCTTTCAATTCAATTCAATGTCATTTAATTTAATCCAATAAATATTAATAAGCACCTATTATGTGCCAGGCATGGTGCTAAAATGGTGGGGATACAAATAAGAAAAATAAAGACAATCTCTGCTCTCAAGGAGCTACCAATCCACAAAGTGGAGGTAGGGGGACCAAGGGACATGATGTCCCAGGGAGGCAGATCCAGGCTCTTTATAAAGGAAGATTTTGGGGAGGAGTTTGGTGCTCTACCCTCCAGCCCTTCAACCAGAAGGGAGAGGCAACTGAGGAGCTGAGGTTTTGAGAATCAAAAAGAGAGTCAATCAAGCAAGCTTGGTTATGAGTTTTCAGGTGATCAGCATATCCTGGGTGAGGTATGATGTTTCCTGGAGGAAACCAAGCAGAGCTGCTGATGGAAAATGGGGAGTACATCTGTCTTGAAAGATACACACCCATTAGGAAGGGTCTGATGATGACTGTGGGTCAAAGATAGATGGCCAAACTAAAAGCAAAAGAGTTTGATTACAGATTTAGATTCCTGGGATAAAGATTTGGTTTTTATAACTTTTTAGGCCTGCTTAATGTACACAGCAGATCAGTAACATTCTGTAGCAACTTAGGATAGATAAAGCAATTCATAAGGGAGCAAGGGGTAGAGGAAAAGACAGAGCAGCCAAGGGATAAAAGAGTATTTGGAATGGCAGGGTTTATTACCAGAACAAGAAAAAATTCTCTATTCAAAGATAAGAGACAAGGGGAAGACTAAATACAATTTTACAGTTGTGGAAGAAGTTCTAGACAACTCTAGAATCTCTTGTCTAAGAAAAGCAAGTAGTTGTTACGATGGTGAATGAGACCATCTGCTTTGCTATGTCCTTGCATAGTTTGTAATTTTAAAATTTCTCCTTATTTTCTACTATTAGACTAACAGGTGGTTGTGATTGGTGTGTTGTTTGTCCATCCAAGGGACAGCTAGGTATCTTAGTAGATAGAGTTAGGGCCTGGAGTTAGGAAGACCCAAGTTCAAATGTGACTTTAGATACTTCCAAGCTGTGTGATCCTGGGCAAGTCACTGAACCCTCTTTGCCTCCGTTTCCTCATCTGTAAAATTAGCTGGAGAAGGAAATAGTAAACCACTCTGGTATCTTTGCCAAGATATCCCAGATGGGATCACAAAGTCTTGGAGAAAACTGAACACATTGATAAAGATATTGCAAAATAATTGTGATTCCTATTCCCTCTCCCCCTAAAATGTCCAGGTCATAGCATTTCTACATGTCAGGTTGTTCTTCTGGTCTCCCTGACCCTGATCCACAAAACCAAATAATTCTATTTTGTTGTTGAATTCTGTGGGTCTGCTCTCTGCTAGGTATAGCACCTTCTACTGGGTGTATTGCTCCATTGCAAGATGACATTGCAGACAGGAGAGTGTAGGAGAGAAATCCCTTCCTCTTCTTCCCAGTCCCTCATCCTACTTTGGAAGAAGTGCAAGGGAAAGTGTGAAGAGTTATTCCCTCTCAGGAAGTAAGATTCTTTTTCCATAGCTAGATAGCTCTCTTCTCTGCTTCCAGAAAAAAGGGTTTTCTAGAGTTTGCTCTTTTTTGAAGGCCACAAGGGCTTTTAGCCAGACAATGGCTAGCTGCCCAGTTATTCCATCAAGCTAACTAAGAAACTTCTTTATACCTATTAAAGGAGTAAAGATATGGAGAGCTAAAGGAATAAACCCTAAATAAAATGAGAAAGGGCCTTTCCCAGTTTTATAACTTTTAACGCCTGGTCATTTAGAATATGACCCATTGTCCATCTGCTTCCCACCCTTGAGCCTATCAAAATATCAATCCACTCTTGCATTGACCTCATTAACTCCTCCTGAAGACTCTCCCCAAACTCATTACTGGAGTCTGACCTCATTGACTCCTCCTGAAGACCCTCCCCAAACTCCTCCTCTAGACCACCCCTAGATTCCTCTGTATATAAGACCCCATCTTCCCTCCATGTGGTGTGAGATGCCCTGGAATGGCTTAGCACAGACTTACTCTGTGTCCAGTACAGGCAAACATAATAAACTTTGTTTTTTCTTTGACTGAGAAGACTTGAGTGCAATTCTTT
>CM053586.1:181110078-181125346 GCA_028646515.1 Pseudochirops corinnae
TTCCATTTGAGTTAGTCAATTTTTAAGGTGCCATTTTCTTCAGTCAGATTGTTGACTCTCTTTTTATGATTTTCTTGCATCATTCTCATTTCTCTTCCAAATTTTTCCTCCACTTCTCTTACTTGATTTTCAAAATCCTTCTTGAGCTCCTCCATGGCCTGTAACCAACTCACATTTTTCTTGGAAGCTTTTGGTGCAGGAGTTCTGACTGTGTTGTCTTCCTCCCATTCCATGCTTTGACCCTTTTTGTCCCCAAAAAAGGAATCTAAAGTTGGGTGACTGTGCTTGTTTTGCTTCCTTTGCTTGCTCATGTTGACAGTCAATTACTTGACTTTTGAGCTCTTTGCCACAGTAGAAGTCTGCTTCCAGAGGGGAGAGCTTTGTCTCAAATCACTGGGGTTTTTGCAGCTGCCAGAGCTATTAGTTGTCTCTACAGCTCCTGCCCCCCCAGCTTTGGCTCACTGGTCACACACCTCAGGACCACCACCTAAGACCACGATCCAGATCCAGACAGGTTAAGTCAAGAGTGTTTAGCCTCTGACTGGTTGCTTGTCTACTCTATGATCTACAGGCTGGGAGCTCTAAAGCAGCCACGTGGATGTGGCAAATGTCTTTGGCATTTATGGGTTGATAATTCTGGAAACTGCCACAGCTGCTGCTGCCATACAGGGCCGCCCTGGGGCTAAAACCATGGGCTCATGCGGGGCTGGGCTCTGCTCCCAGCACCCTGTGATGGACTCCTCCTGTCAACCTGCCAGACTACCTTCATGGGGAGATTTGTTTTTCTCTGCCACTTTGTGGGTTCTGTAGCTCTAAAATTTGTTTAGAGTCATATTTTATAGGTATTTGTGGTGGTTATGGGGGGAGTTATACTAACTGTCCTTATCACACAACCTTTCTAAAAACTGATTAAGCCAAAGTGACTGATTAATATTGACTGGTTATCAAGCTATAGCATTAGATAAATAATCCCATAGAACATCAGGGTCAATCTTAGAACCTTGAATAGACATTGTAGCCCTGCTCTAAGGCCTGGCAATTACGAGTGAGAGTTGGGGAAATCACCTCAGAACACGGACACACATACAAATATGTATGTGTGTGTATGCATAGTTTTTATTTATTATTTTTATACTTTGTAAATACATTTTCTAAAATAATAATAATGTTTTATAAATATTATTATTTAATTATTACTATTACCAATTTATTGTCAATATTATCATCAGTCTCCAGCCTTGCTCTGTGTTAGGAAGAGAGAAAGTAAAAGAGACACAACACAGGCCCAGTTGCTGGGGAGCTTCCATCCTGAAATGGGGTCAACAGATAGACAAAGAGACACAGAGAGGATACACAGGAAACTAATTTTAAGCCACCATACAAGTCTAGAAATAGTCTGGTGCATATTCTTATTTGGTTTTTTTTTTTAAGTTTTATTAATGTGTTTTGGTTTTACATTACAAGCATTTCTAGATTACCTCTCTTACAACAAAGTAAAACAATTAAGCAAAACTAGCAATACAATAACCTCATCTTTTCTTTTTTAATTTAATATTTTCTTTTCCCCCAATTATATGTATTAACAATTTTTAACATTCTTTTTTTAAATTTTGAATTCCAAATTCTCTGCTTCCTCCCCCTCCCCCCTCAGAAGGCAAGCAATTTGATATAGATCATACATGAGAAGTCATGCAAAATATATTTTCATAATAGACAATGATCTTCTCTTAAAGTTTATGCAATATTCCATACTCCAAAATCACTCTATTTTGTTAAAAAAAAAAATAATAAGTTAACAGAAATCTATTTTTTCCATTCTCAACCCTACGGGGATTGAGGGGAAAAGAGAAAAGAAAAATATCTTGCTAAAAAAAACATGCCTAGTCAAGCAAAACAAATTCCTACATTTCTATCTATCTATCTATCTATCTATCTATCTATCTATCTATCTATCTATCTATGTACACACACAATTCATCATCCTATAATCTCTCTGTCAGGAGGCAGCTATCATATCCCATCTTTAGTTTTCTGGAAACACGATGGTCATAGTTCTAATAGCTTTCAAAGATTGTTTTGTTTCAACAATCATTGTTATATAAATTGTTCTCCCAGTTCTGCTTATTTTGTCCTTCATCAATTTATAAAAGCTTTCAAAATTGTTCCTTTTTATAACACAGATGCTATAGCTTAATTTATTATTCTACTTATGGACACTTCACTCTGAATCAGTTCATATGAATCATTATATGTCTCTTTTAAAATATGTTTCCTGTAAAATAGATAATTTTGATTACATTAAATCAGAAAGGTTTTACATAAATGAAACCAATGCCACCAAGATTAGAAGGGAAGCAGAAAGCTGGGGAACAATTTTTACAGCCAGTGTCTCTGATAAAGGCCTCATTTCTAAAATATATAGAGAACTGAGTCAAATTTATAAGAATACAAGCCATTTCTCAATTGATAAAGGGTCAAAAGATAGAACAGGCAGTTTTCAGATAAAATTAAAGCTATTTGTAGTCATATGGAAAAATGCTGTAAATCATTATTGATTAGAGAAATGCAAATCAAAACAGCTCTGAGGTACCACATCATATCTATCAGATTGACTAACATGACAAAACAGAAAAACGATACATGTTGGAGAAGATGGGGGAAAATTGGAACACTAATGCATTGTTGGTAGAGTTGTGAACTGATCCAACCATTCTGGAGAGCCCAAAAGGGCTATAAAACTGTGCATGTCCTTTGCCCCAGCAATACCACTTTTAGGTCTATATCTCAAAGAGAGCATAAAAATGGGAAAAGGACCTACATGTACAAAAATATTTATAGCAGCTCTTTTTGTGGTAGCAATGAATTGGAAATTGAGGGGATGCCCATCAATTGGGAAATGACTGAACAGGTTATGGCATATGAATGTAATGGGATACTATTGTTCATAAGAAAGGATGAGCAGGAACACTTCAGAAAAACCTGGAAAGACTTATATGAACTGATGCTGAGTGAAGGAACAGAGCCAGGAGAACACTGTCCACAGTAATAGCAACATTGTACAATGACTAACTTTTTTTTACCAAATTTTTTATGTCTTTATTAATTTGTTTGTTTACTTTTCGTTCACAAGATCCAGTTCCACAATCTCTTGAATTTCAAATTTTCCTCCCCTCTCTCCCCTCCCTCCACCCCATGGTGGCATGCAATCAAGTATAGGATCTGCAAGTACTTTCCCATTAGACATTAGTCAGGTTATAAAGAAGGATTGTAACAGATGGAATGAACAATGGGAAAGAGGAAACAAAACCAAACAAGAAAAAGAAAGAGATCAGGTAGTTTGCTTCAATCTGCATTCAAACTCTGTTCTTTCTAGTTCTTTCTCTGAATGTAGACATCTCTCTCCATCATGAGTCTTTTAGAGTTGTTTTATAATCCTGTATCGCTGAGAAGAGTCCAGTCTGTCAAAGTTGGTTGTCACACATACGTTGTGTCTGTAATTGTGTACAGATTTCTCCTGGTTCTGCTAAGCCTCTCCAGGTAAATATGAAGTCCTTCTGCTCCTCATTTCTTATAGCACAATAGTATTCCTGCAATGACTAACTTTGATTGACTTAACTCTTCTCAGTCATTCAAGCATCTAAGACAACTCCAAAAGACTCATGATGGAAAATGCTTTCCACGTCCAGAGAAAGAACTCTGGAGTCTGAATGAGGACAGAAGTGTACTATTTGCTCTCTTTTTTTGTTTTTCTTCTTTCTCATGGTTCCTCCCATTGGTTCTAATTCTCCTTTACAACATAACTAATGTGAAAATGTGTTTAATAGAATGTAAATGTAAAACCTACATCAGATTGCATGCTGCCTTGGGCGGGGGGAGGAGAGGGAAAGGGAGAAAATTTAGAACTCAAAATCTTATGGAAGTGAATGTTGAAAACTAAAAATTAATTAATTAAAATTAAAAAAATAAAATATCTATTTCCTCATTTCTTAAAGCACAATAATATTCCATCACATTCATTTACCATAACTTATCCAGCTATTCTTCAGTTGATGGGCCTCCCTTTTGTATTCTGTTTTTTGCCACCACAGAAAGGAATATGAGAAATATTTTCATACATTTAGGCCTTTTTTCTATTTCTTTGACCTCTTTTGGATATAGGCCTGGCAACAGCATAAGTGCATCAAAGAGCATTCAATAATTTTGGGGACATAATTCCAAAGTATTTTCCAGTGGTTACACTCATTCGTAGATCCAACAGTGCATTTGTGATGGCTGTTTTCTTACAATTCCTCCAATAGTTATCATTTTCCTTTTTTGCCACCTTTACCAGTTTGGTTGTTGTGAGGTGGGATCTCAGAATTGCTTGAATTTAGATTTCTAACTAATAGTGAGTTGGAACATTTTTTCGAACAGCTTTAAATATTTTCTTGACAATTGATGATTCATATTTTCAGATCATTTATCAGCTGGGGAAAGGTTATTATTATAAATTTGAATCGGTTCTGTACATATCTTTAAAACGATACCTTTATCGAAGAAACTTGTAAGAATTTTTCCCTATCATTTCCCATTTAATCTTAGCTTTATGGGATTTATCTGTGCAAAAGCTCTAAAATTTTATGTCATCAAAATCATCTATTTTGCCTTCTGCAATCCTCTCTATCCCTTGTTAGGTCATGAATTTTTTCTTCTATCCATAGGTCTGATAGGTAATTTTTCCATGTTTTCTCTAATGTGTGTATGATGTAACCTTTTATTTCTAGGATCACTAATCCATTTAGAGCTTATTTTGGCATAAGGTATAAGGTATTAGTCTAAACCTAATTTTTTCCATGCTGCTTGCCACACCTCATACCAGAAAGCTGAGTTACATCTTTGTTTCTTGATTGTTAGCTGGAACTACTTACTAGCCAAAGTTTCTAGGACTCCAACCCTACCAGAGCATCTGGTTGGTAATTTTATAATCTCTACCCAGCATAGCTTCTAATTAAAAAACAAATGAGCAAACAAAAAAACCCTGAACTTCCTTCCCAGAAGTACAAATACAAGGAAAGCTAATATGTCCATTATGTTACACAGATGATCCAGTGAATAAAGTGCCAGGCCTGGAATCTGACCTCAGACAGCTACTAGTGGTATGACTTTAAGCAAGTCACTTAACCCTCCTTGCCTCAGTTTCCTAATCTGTAAAATGAACCAGAGAAGGAAACAACTCCAGTATCTTTGTCAAGAAAACACCAAATGGGGTCACAAAGGGTTGGTCACAACTGCCATAACTGAATAACAACAGCAACATGGCCATTGAAGGAGACCTCAGTGGGGGAGGGGGAGGGTAGAGGAAACAGCAGCTCCCTTTTCTTCTGTGTGGGTTAAATACAATCAAAATCGCTGTTTTAGTGAAGTGGATGAGGTCAAAGCTACTCGAGGAATGACTGGGGTTGTGCATATCAGACTCCACTCAGAAGTTCATTCCCTACTTGATCACTCTCTTTGGGCACCCCTGACAAGTTATTGATACCAACAATGCAATACAAGTTAGAGCCATAATTTCCAAAAGGGAGAAGGAAGGGGAACTGAAAAGACGACCTCATCTCCTTGGGGAAGGCAATGTTCATGGACGCCATTCACACCAGGCAGCTAGGTGGTGCAGTGGATGGAGCGTTGGACTTGGAATCACAGTGATCTGAGTTTGAATCTTCAGATGTTTACTAGTCACGTAACTCTATGCCAGCCACTTAACCACTGTTTCCCTCAGTTTCTTCATCTATAAAAATGAGGATAATAATAATACCTACCTCCCAGGGTTGTTGTGAGGCACAAATGAAATAATATTTGAAAAGCACTTTGAAAACCTTAAAGCGATATAAAAATTATTATAATTATTTATTGTCAAAGATGCATAGCAGCATTATAGTAGCTAGCTACTGTGAAGGTCAAAATCTGGTTTTTTTTAATATAATATTTTATTTTTCCCCAGTTACAATTCATTGAAACAATTTTTAAACATTTTTTAAAAGCTTTGAGTTCTATATTCTATCCCTCCTTTCTTCCCTTCCCCCCCTCCCTGAGATGGTAAGTAATCTGATATAGTTTATACATATGAAATCATGTAAAACATTTCCACATGATTCATTTTGTATAAAAAGATTCAAATGAAAAAAAAAAGAATGAGAGAAAGAAAAAAGAAAAGAGAAGAAAAGTAAAAAGAAAACAAAAGTAGTGCACTTTAATCTCTGCTCAGCTATTCTCAGTTCTTTCTCTGGAGATGCATAGTGTGCTTTATCATTAGTCCTTTGGGATTGTCTGGGATCATTGCACTACTGAGTCATTCATAGTTGTTCATTGCACAACATTCCCCTGGTTCTGTTCACTTCACTTTGTGTCCATTCATGTAAGTCTTTCCAGGCTTTTCTGAAATCATTTTGTTTATCATTTCTTTTAGCACAATAATATTCCATCACAATCATATACCATAGCTTTTTTAACCATTCCCCAATTGATAAGCATCCCCTCAATTTCCAATTTTTAGCCAACACAAAAAGAGCTACTATAAATGTTTTTGTATAAATAGGTCCTTTCCCTCCCCTCTCCCTTTTTTTTATGTCTTTGGGGTATAGACCTAGAAGTGGTATTGATGTATCAAAGGGTATGCACAGTTTTATAGTCCTTTGGGCATAGTTCCAAATTGTTCTTCAGAAGGGTTGGATCAGTTCACAACTCCACCAAGAGTGCATTCATGTCCCAGTTTTTCCACATCCCCTCCAATATTGATCATTTTCCTTTTGTCATGTTAGCCAATCTTATTGGTGTGAAGTGTTACCTCAGAGCTGTCAAAACCTGCTTTTAAAAGTTATGTTTTTGACAAATAAAGATTGGAAAAGTCATAGTTATACATCTCTGGGTGCTTTAGTAAACAGTCACCATCAAAATCTAGCCCTGGATTTAACACGGTGCTTAAAAATAGAGTAGATACTTGAATATTTGTTGAACTGAACTCTTTTGCTTATTTGTATTAAATATCTTTTAGGCGTGTGTGTGTGTATGTGTGAATCTGTTCCTTTTCCTAGTTCTAATGTGCTTTTAATGTCAAAGGTATAAGGTTCCCCTTTATCTTTCAAGTTGTAACTCGTATTCATTTCTATACATTCTATACTCCAGCCAAATTGAATAACTTTCTGCTCCTAAAACATTCCCTGTCCTTTTAAAGACTATTAGATACAATCCCTCTTTTATGTAGTTCTGCTCAATTATTTCAGAAATACCAGTGGATTTAGTACTTGGGTGCCCAGAGAACCTGGGATCAAATCCTGACTTTGCCAGTTCTATGTAACATTAGGTAAGCTTCACCTCTTGATTTCCTCATCTTTGAAATGAAGGGGCTAGATTAGATGACCTCAAAGATCTCTTCCAGCTTTATATTCCTATGAATATATTTTAGGAGTGGCTTATTTGTAAAATTATTCAGGTTTGTCTGCTGAATCAAAACAAAACGTATCTATTTAAATCCATTGATCCTATGGAGTCAGAAATGGGACCTAGGCCTTCACTATTTATTCATTCATAAAATAGATATTAAGAAGTGACTACTGTGTTCAGAGCACTGTGCTAGATTTCAAGAGAGATGCAAAGTTTATATGAGAACTTTCCGTCTGAGAGATAAGATAAAACAGATGGTTGTAAAACATAATATTACATGATATTTACATTAGAATGTAGAAAACAAAGAGCTATGTAAGATGTTCGTGTTTCCCAACAGGGGACAGAGACCCTCTGTATATATACCTTCAAAGACTCTACCCTACTAAGACTGGGGGGGATGGGAAGAGGAGTTAATCCTCTGAGATCTGGAATGTGGTCTGGGACAAAACTACCTTGATTTGGAAGATGAGTCAAATCTCTCCTTGGTCTCCATGGTCTAACTGACCTCAAAGTATGCTTCCTCTCATCGGACCATCCACCAGTGCATCTGTCCAGTTGGCAGCCTCAACTCATTGGTCCACCCCTTATTCCCCCTTTCTGCCTCTTGCTCAAGGTATAATAATCAGTTCAATTCCTTGTACTCAAAAGGGCATGCTAATACATTGTCCTATGGTTCCACTGACAATCTTTATGCCCGTCTAGCCTAGATTAAAGATGCTTTGACCATGAATATTGTCTACCTCGGATACTCTAGAATGTATACTTCTCAGGGGCAGGGACTAATTTTTGTATTTGTGTCTTCAGCACCTTTACCTAGAACATAATAAGTCATAGGATTGCAAAGAGGATTAATGGGGTGAACAGGAATACCCTAAAAAAGCATTCCCACAGATCCTTCAAAAGCTATACTCTATGCACGATTATAATTTCTTTGCTTAGCATTTCCTATGTTTGTTGATTGATTGATTGACACCAGTTGAGTGGAGGTAGGGGAATCAGAAAAGGCTTCCTGGAAGAGGTGGCATGTGAATTCAATTTTAAAGGTTAAATAGGAAATCAACAGGAAAAGGAAAGGAAGTACATATCAGGCATAGGCAACAATGTGACCAAAGTTATAGAGAAGGGAAAGTACAGGAAATGTTCTGAGAGCAGAAAGTTATCTGATTCGGCTATATCAAAGCATATGCAGAAATGAGTATATGAGATACAACTTGAAAGAGAAAAGGATATAAGCTTGTGGATGGCCTTGAATGCCAGGAAAAAGAGTTTGAACTCTGTCTTACCACATGGCCCCACTCTCCCCAATTCCTGATTTTCTCCTTTAACTAGACATTCCACTATACCACACCATATTCCTCCTCTCACCGCCTGGTCTCTTTAAGCTCTGGTTCTCTTTCTCCTTCCTTCCTCCCCACCCCCACCTGCTAATTGTCTCCTTTCCTTCCCATCACTCCTAAGCCCATCCTTTACATTACAAGAAGAATCTTCAAAGAAAACAGGTTCTTGCCTTTCTGGCTCTGAGGGTGGATTCCCTTTGCTCTGGTAACTTTGATGCCCTCATAAGAGGCAGTACACTGCCTTCTGTAATGTTCTCCACCACCACCCCTAACATATACACCCTTTTTTAATCTCTCCCAAGTCCAAATAACAAGGGGGCCCAACCATCCTTCTCTGAAAGAGGAAGGAAGAAGGAAGGAGGAATCTTGAGTTCCCTGACCTAGTGGCTATAAATGACACAAGTTCTATGGGGAGATAAAGAAAAAACAAAAACAGGATAAAGACAAAGAACAAAGAGGTGGGGGGCAAGACAGAGACATACAGAGACTGAGATAGACAGAGACAGATTCTAAAGGAATACAAGAGAGGCTGAGGAAAAGAATGATGAGAATGAGAAGGCTTTTGGTGGAGTGGATTCTCGAAGCTCAGGCATCTTGCTCTCCCGACACCCAGCCTAGAAACTTGACCCTCCCTGGCTAAGAGTAAGGTATCTGGCTCCCTGGTCCCAGTGAATTATATTGAAATGGAAAAAATATTCCTCCCCTAATCCTGGCTGCTGCTGTTTCTTCTTGGGTTCTGAGAACGTAGTGAGCATATTGATTTCAATGAGAGGACCTTGAGGCCCATGAGAAGAAAAAGAATATCCATGAGTGTGTTGGAGAGATAGAGTGAGGAACCTTTGGATTTAGGCCCATCCCCCACTCCAATCCCTAGATCATACTCACCAAATTTCACTCTACTCCCAAGGTTGTAGAGAATGAATTCCCTAGAATCCTAAAATTATAGACTCCCAGAGTTGAGGGAGGACTTTCCCACAACCTGTTAAGATGCAAGAAGTATCTTTGGGGTCAGATTCAAGCCCCACCTCAGCCGTTACCTATATGACCTTGGGCATAGAATTCACCTCTAGGCAGTCAGATGTGACAGTAGATAGATTGCTAGGTCTAGAATCAGAAAGATCTGAGTTCAAATGCCATCTGCCTCAACTAAAAAAATAGAATAAAATTGTACCCACCTCACAGAGTTGTTGGGAGGTTCAAATGAGATATATAGGGAGAGTTAAAATAGGGATTATAAGAGAAGTTTGTAAAGAATTTGCACAGTTTGATGCTTGTCCTTCGTTTTTGAAGAAGACCAATAACATCATAGGGCGATGTCTTGACTCCTGCATGAATTGGATTTAGGTGAGGCAGAGTTGCACCAAATCCATCAGCTTCGCTCTCTCTTCTAGAGTCATCAAAGTCTAGTGGCAAGACCAAAGTCACAATGACTGACAATGGCATAGAATGTAACAGATGATCTTGGTGTCCTCGATGTCTGACCAAGCTCTAAGAGCTCCACAGCACCTGCTTCAGCCACCTTCATGACTGTTGTAATAAATTGTTCTCACCTGCCCATTCTTCAGGGTAAGTCTTCACATGCTTGGGGTAGACATCCCCCTGACTTGTACCTGAAGGCACATAGTAGATACTTAATAAATGCTTGTTTTCTCCCTTCCCTTCTAGACCTCAATTTCATTATCTATACAATGAGAGGGGTTAGACCATTCCCTTTCCATTTCTAATAACTTATTATTCAACTTGTTTCTGAAAAGGAATCATTTACTAAGCACATACTATGTGCCTGTCGCACTGATCCTCTTAGTCCAAATTTTGGTTTCTATGCTTAATCCATTTACTTAAGAAAAAGTCTTTTGTCTTCAAACACTCACTTTCTAAGGAGTGAGTGGGGAAAAGGGCAAGTCTGAAAAGGACTTTAGTTTGAAATATCTTCAGTTGAGGTAAAAAAACAACAAGAATAACAATGTGCTTAGTGTGCAATTAACTAGGAGAAAGTAAAATAATTAAAACTAAGATGGATATAACACTCTAAAAGATGAAGTCTCCCTACCTGCAGACCTTTGACCTGCTCCATTTCTAACTTGGGCTAGTTCACTAGGCGACCTTGCAGCACCCACTTCTGGGTCTCACCATATGGATGCACTTACAAAAGGGTCACTTTTAATGTGGACTCCACATAAAAGTGAGGGAGCCTCTGTTTCCATAGATGATCATAATCATGGCACTACTTCAAAGGCATATTGAGAATTAATATATACAGTAGCAGATTTACCAGCTCAAGTAGAAGGCAACTGATTGTACAATCTGGGCAGAAAAATATTTGAAAAAGATTTCTTTTTAATAGCTCACACATGTAGATGTGTGAGCTACATACTCGTCATAGAGTATCTCAACCTTGTCTCTTTGAGAGAACACGTTAACAAACAGAACAAGATCTAGGTTCAACAAAGGAGTATCGTGAAGATCAAATTTAAGTCTTAGTTATATACTCCATCGACAGAAATAGAGTCTGAAGTCAGGAAGCAAGGTCAAAGAGTGGTCAAGGTTTTGTGTCTTGCTGATAGCAACATTTCATTTTTGGTTCATCAGACTTTTGACAAATAAGACATTCTAATTTTCAAAAAGACAACTGCTACAACATAGCAACAAGAGTCAGGGACTGAAGAAACACCAGGAGAAGTAACAGAAGTCAACTTCCTGGGGACAAGGGGAAAGTTTGGCAGCCACTGGGTCTAGAGCTAGGGTAAAATAGGTTACAGGACAGAGTGTAGCCCCAAAGATCTGAGTAAGGACTATTATATATAACAGTTCCTTCCCTCTAAGGGAAAAGCTCCCAACCTTTTTGGGTTCAGGGTTCATCATGCTCCCAAGGCCCAAAGAAATAAATACCTAAGCAACTACGTTTATTAAGTAGTTAGGTCAAAAAAACTTAAAACTTACGTCCTAACAACTTGGTAGCAGTTTGAATATATGCATACACACACACACACACACACACACACACACATATATATATATATATATAATGAAAGGAATTATGATTTTTATAATAATAAATATGATGTATAATGAACTGCCTCTCTTGTGAGTCAGACTCACAATGCAGCTTGAACTGATCAATCAAACCTTGACAAGGCCCACAATCAGGGGCATCCTTCTGTGTACCTGAAGTAAAGCAGATCAAAGACTGCAGAACCCATTCTTGTCACAGAACTCTTTCCTGTGACCCACCAAGTAACAACCCCCAAGGACTCAAGCAGCATTGCTCCCACAGGACTCCAGAACTGTTGTATGGTCTTCCATTTGTAGGTTTGTTGAGGGAAACTGCTCAACCCCAGGGAAAATATAGTTCCCCCTCCCTTCCCCCTAGTGATTAAGTATATAGTCTCAGTCTTCACTTCAGCAAGGTGGAATTCTGATCCTGAAAAGTCCCGATTTGCAAGTCTGTTGCTACTAATGAAACTAATTAATTAAATGACTACCTGATTATTGACACTTTGTGTCTGGCCTGCTGTTTTGTCATTCTTAAGTTAGAGACTGGCTCAGAAAAATCCTGCTAACAGTATGTAGCTGTATATATACATACACACACACACACACACATATATAATGACATCACAAATTATATGATGTTACAAATGACAAGATGTCAGAACTGAAGCACCAAACTTTACGTCACAAACAAGAAAGTTCAAGAAGTTATTGTCATAGCCCAAAGTACAAGTAAACAAAAAACATCTCGATGGCATGCAACAGACATCAAATATTGCTGTAGTTCCCTTAGAAATATAAATTATCCCTCAGTATCCTTGTGAACTGGTTATAGAACACTGAGGTCCTGGCACGCAGAGTAGGAACCAAAGCACTAAGGATAGTACAAAGTAAAAGGTTGAATGTTATCAGGCAGCTCAAGGGTCTTTTTAAAAAGCCACCTTACTCATGGCACCAAGGCAGAAACTGGAGTGTTCAGTTGGTTAATTCTTTCAGGAGTTTAATGATTGAAAAATAACCTAGAGCTCATTAGCCAGTCATTCCCCAAAAAGTACCATCTAAGAAACAGAGGCTGGGTGTAGAATCTTGAGGACAGTCTCTGTTCAGAAGTAGGAGAAGTGACATTCTCCCTGACCTAAGTAACTAGCTTTAGCATATATAGCTGGAATTTTTCCTTCTGAGATATATAACATCTGTCAAGAATCAGCCTTGCAGGGTCAGCTAGGTGGCACAGTGAATAGAGCACCAGCCCTGGAATCAGGAGGACCTGAGTTCAAATCCGGCCTCAGACACTTGATGCACTTACTAGCTGTATGACCTTGGGCAAGTCACTAAACCCCAATTGCCCTGCCTTCCCCCCTCCAAAAAGACCAAAAAAGAAAAAAAAAAAAAAGAATCAGCCTTGCAAGCCTCCAAGGAAGGGGAATGTAAGATAAGGATATCTACAAAATGAATTAAGACAGACACCTTCAAACACAGTATCTTCAGGATCCTGCTATAGTTTCTTCAACTGTAAAATGGGAATAATAATAGCACTTACCTATAATACCTAATAATTACCTAATAAGAGCACTTACCCTCCCAGAGTTGTGGTGAGAATCAAGTGATATCATTGTAAAGCAGTTAGCCCAGTGCCTGGTATATAGTAAGTGCTGGCTGTTTTATTCTATTGTACCTTTGAAAAGGGGCAGCCAGATGGTGCAGTGGGTAAGAGCTTTGACCCTAGTAGTCTGGGGGACCTGAGTTCAAATCTGTTCTTAGACTCTACTGTGACCCTAGGTAAGTCACTTAACCCTGTTTGCCTCAGTTTCTCAACTGTAAAATGAGCTGGTAAAAGAAATGGTAAGCCACTCCAGCATCTTTGCCAAGAAAACCCGAAAAGGAATCACATGATTGAACAGCAATACTTTTGAAGACAGGATTCTATTTTGCTTTAGGGCAACCTCATTCAAGTATAATTAACTTTTAATAGATGAAGATAGTCAAAATATTGACTATCAGGGAATATGGGTGTAGAAAAGGGCAGCACAAAGCTACAAGGCTCCTTCCTCCTCCCTTCCCCCTCCACCCAAATAACACACACACAAGGGAATGTGTGTGTTACGTGTATGGTTGTTGGGTCTGAGTCTGAGTCACCAGGAATGCAAACAAAAACACAGAATTTACACTATCCTTACCAGGTTTCTTAATAGGCATTCTGTGAGTGTTGCAAGTAATTGAAATACTCACATCTTTTTCTAAAAGGGTAGAAATAATTGACTCGATGCCTTCCTTTGCATCTGGACATAGAGAGCACTGGGGAAATCCTGGGAAAAGATTTTCTAGGATTCACCCAAATCCTAACAGATTCTGCTACTAAAATGCAGCCTACCTCATTAGCATACTGAACCTAAAGACAAAGAAGAGCTTGTTTAAGATTTGACTCCTGCCAATCAGAAGTTCCTGAAAGTGGAGGCCGAAAGAGTACATTCATTGCCTGTAGAGGCATTTAAGAAAACTCCAAGTGGACGCAATATAGTGGTTCTTATCTCTCAAACAGGTCTCTTCCCAAAAAATAGATCTAGGAGGAAGGGCCCAGTCAAAAAAGCATGCTGGTCAGAAAGGGGTTGTATGGAAATAGAAAAGGGTTCAGTCACGGACTGAGAAGTTATCATATTAGCAATTACCCTCAGATAATATTTATCTGAGAACAGAAGGTCAGGCAAAGCCTGGATACCCAGCATGGATCAGCTGACTCCAGTATCTGGACAAGAAATTTTAGAGCCACTGACCTAGGATGCAACATAGAGCCAGGTCTGATCCTGTATAAGTGGGGGCAGTGATGAAGTTACTACCCTTCAGACTGTCCTAATGGGGAAGATTTGGGGGCTTCCCTGTTATTGTCGGCTGGGTCATCAATGTTACGTGTCTTTCAAAAATTTCCCTTAAACAACCCAATCTTTGGATTCTCATCCTTGTTCTGTTTATTCTGTTGTTTCTTTCACCAGGCTATTTTCTTAGGGCAGCCAGGTAGCCCAGTGAAGAGAGAAATTGGGAGTCTGGAAGACCAGATTCAACTCTGACCTCAGGCACTTACTAGTCCTATGATCCTGGGCAGGTCACTCAACCTCTAGGTTATCTGTACAATGAGAATAATAACAACACCTACCTCCCAGAGTTGTGGAGAAGATTAAATGAGATAGTATTTGTTAAGTGCTTTGTAAAACTACTGGAATTACATTCAATATTTCCTATAGGATTTGCACAAAATTCTGATCTTAACTAGGATCAGTCTTTGGTCACCTTGTCCTTTCCATTAGTTTTTGCCTAAATTCATTGGGTAATACTGCATATAAAAACTGATTCATATCTGTCCAGATATTGTAGTAATAATATAGCAATGAATGATAGTAGATGGTTATCCTGTAAATTTTGTAGGGGCTTCTCTAATATTACGGAACTTTTTTTTTAATTTTTATTTTAGTTTGCATCATTCATTTCCACAAGATTTTGAGTTACATATTTTCTCCCCTTCTTTCCCC
>CM053586.1:181125846-181146993 GCA_028646515.1 Pseudochirops corinnae
CTTTTGTCATTTGAGTTAATCTATTTTTTAGGGTGTTGATTTCTTCAGTCATACTGCTGACTCTCTTTTCATGATTTTCCTGCAACATTCTTATTTCTCTTCCCAATTTTTCTTCCACTTCCCTTATTTGGTTTTCAAAATCCTTCTTCAGCTCATCTCTAGCTTTAAAGCATTCTTCATGTTTATTGGAGGTCCCTGGTGGGGGCACTCTGGCTGCGCTCTCCTCCGCCCTCTCTCTTCCATGATCTTTCTTTTCCCCAAAGAAGGAATCTAGGGTTTGGGTGCTGTTCTTACTTTGCTTCTTATACTTATTCTTACTCATGGTTGTTCAGTCCGTGATTTTTTTTTTTAAATCTCTATGGGGCTCTGCTTCCAGAAGGAAAAGCTCTGTCCCAAATAGCTGGGGTCCTCCTGGCTGCCGTAGCTCTCAGGGAGGTGCTGGGACCCTTCCTACTTACTTTCGGCTCGCTGGATAATGAAGACTCCAAGACCGAGGCCCAAGATGGTGATCTGGATTCAGGCCACTGAATGTGAGAGCACTGGCCTCAGAACAATTGCTTAGTCCCCCTGCTGTCTACAGGCCACGGGCGGGAAGCTGCAATGCGGAGGCGGGTGCAAAACCTCTTCCTTTCGCTTTTCCACTCTGGAGGCCTTTCCGCCAGACTGCTCCTCCCTCCCAACTTCTCAAGCTCCACTGACCTAGTTCTGAATGCTGCTCGCAGCTGCTGCTAATCCCCTCACTGCTCCTCTAGCTGACTTTAGTGGGAAGTATCTTTGTGTGCGTTTTGGAGTTCTAGGATTGGTTTAGAGTCCTATTCCATGGGTATTTTGGGGTGGCTATGTGAGAGCTGCAATATGTTGCTGCTGCTACGCCGCCATCTTGGCTCCGACAACCATAGCCATTTTAATAATTAGCAAATCTATAAGTAGCATCATACTTTCGAGTGGCCAGTGTTAAGCTAAAGAGCCAATGAATGTGAGAATTGTGAAGCCTACTTCCCCTAGTGAGAAGTTACGTAACCTGAGGTCAATGAATGCAAGGCAAAGGGCAATGGCAGGGTTTGGTACAGGTTGCCAGACCTTGTGGCATCAGCTGAGTAATGCCTACTTAGCCATTGTACTGGAGACATAAACACAGAATGATAGTCAACAATCTGAAATATATATATAGCTTTTATTTGTTATGTCAAGTAATTCAAGGATCTTTGATTTTTTTGGTGTGAGTATTCCCTCTACCAGCACAGATTGCAATTCTTCTACCCTCTCAGTAGATGGTCAAAGAGTTGCTATTGCCAAGATATTCATCACCGTGGGACCACACCAGTGATGGGCTTCTTTGAATTTAGCTAGGTTGATCTTAGGACAAATGATATTCAGTCCATCACTAGGTCTGTCCTACAAGTCTTTCCAGCTCAGTAGAACCTGTTGCATCTTTAAAGTTCTGGATTCTTCTCCATACCATAATGACAGACAAGAGTAGGATTTGTTATATATTTCCAATGAATTTCTCTTTTTTAGTCAAGTGGTTTATGTGCCTATTCCTGAATTTTTCTGAAAGGGAACTCAGCTCCAGAAAGAGTTAGGAAGTGTTCAGGGCAGAATGGCTCCTTGCTGATCCTTTCTTCAATTGATCCTTTAAATTGTCTCCCATACTGATCTCAAGGCTCCAGGGGCTCTAGATTTGGGGAAAACAAGAGATACTCAGAGTATGTCATGAGCCACGGTCAATCCTGGTGCTGATGAAGTTGCTAATCTCCTGCTGTGATGCCGTCTCTGGTGGAGCCAGTGATGATGGCAGTTGATGTGTACCATTACTTAAGTAATTTATCAGGGATCAAGAGCAGTTTTCATGGAGGAGGAGAAGGAAACTGTTAGATTCAAAGTTCAGTTTTTCTTGACTTGTCCTGGTAGATTTCTGACATATCATGATCTTTATCACCTTGCCACAATATGTCTACTCTAGGCTTCCCCGCTCATCATCACCTTCAGTTTCTAACAAAGAGAATAAATATGTGAAAAATGTAAATTTCCTATGAGAAGATTTTTTTTCCTTAAGAAAAAAAAATAAAGTTTGGGGAAATTGCCAGTTAGATGCTTCTGGATAAACATAAAATGTTTGGATGGATAAACATGAGATGAGCAACATATAAACCTGTCCAAAAAAATTGATGAGTACCTCTGTGTTACTTCCAAGATCAGATCCTCTGGATTTTTAATTTGTTCATAGCTTGACCCCACCCAACTTTTCAGTCTTCTTACATCTTATTCACCTCCATATAACCTTCCTGTCAATGACACTGGTCTCCTTCTTGTTCCTTGTACTTTATCTTCCACTTCTGAGGTTTCGCTTTCTGCCCCCAATGACTAGAATGCTCTCCTGTCTTATCTCTGCCTCCTGGTCCCTTTGGCTTCATTCAGTATTCAGCTAAAATTCCAGCAGTTACAAGAACCTTTCTCAATCTTGTTTAATCTTAGTGCCTTTCCTCTGAGACTATCCCCAATTTATCCATCTATCTATCTATATCTATATCTATATCTATATCTATATCTATATCTATATCTGTATCTATATCTGTATCTATATTTGTCTATCTATCTATCTATCTATCTATCTATCTATCTATCTATCTATCTATAATTTTTACATAGCTGTTTTTATATTGTCTCCTACATTAGACAGTGAGCACCCTGAGAGCAGGGACTGGTTTTTTTGCCTTTCTTTGTGTCACTCAGGAAAGGTTTAGCCTAGTGCCTGGTGCATAGCAAGAGCAGACTTGACTCTGTACAGGAGGGCATAGTGTCAGAGGATCCTTTCCAACTTAAAAAATACCATTTCAAAGCTCTTGTCCTTAACCCAGGGGGAAACCCTGGGGACTTTGTATATGGCTCCTTTAAAAGGGCCCTCGGTTTTCCCTAGGCAAGTGAATTAACAATGGTATTAAACACAACAATTTTCATTTAACATGACAAAATACAGAAAGAGCATACACATAAGACCATAGATCATCCAGAAAATTCTCCTCTCTGATCTTCTCTAGGACATATTTGGTTATTTTAAACTTATAGCACCACCAATTTTGTGTCAAACTATGAGTTTGTGGATGTGTGTGCATGTCTGTGCTTACATGTATGCCTGAACCTGTGTTCATGTTAAAATTATATAAAGTATCCCAGAGTTCCATACAAAGGAAATTAGAAGCAATTAATACAATCTTTTTAACCAGTACCAGGAATACTAAGGGTGATCCTAGAGTTCTAGAATCAGTATATTCAAACTGAGACCTTAGAAACCACGTAGCCCAAACCTTTTCATTTTGTTTCCATTTATCATTGTTTATTAAAGGCAGTTGGTGGTACAGTAGATAGCTCACTGGACTTCCAAGAAAGCAAGACTCGAATTCAAATCCAGATTTAGACACTGGTTGGGTGACCCTGGGGAAGTCATTTAGCCTCTATCTTCCTCAATTTTCCCAGCTGTAAAGTGGGGATAATAATAGCATCTACCTCTTAGAGTTGCAAGAATAAAATGAGATAATATTTGTAAAGTCCTTAAAGCACTATTTAAATGCTAACTGTTACTGTTTAGTTTTTGTTTTTGCTTTTTGCTTTTTGGAGGGCAGTTTGAGGTTAAGTGACTTGCCCAAGGTCACACAGCTAGTTTTTGTGTTAAGTGTCTGAGTCCAGATTTGAACTCCGGTCCTCCTGACTCCAGGGCCGGTGCTCTATTCACTGCATCACCTAACTGCCCCTAACTGTTACTATTTTAAATTAAAAACAAGTTTTATTTGGTGTCTTCTGTTTTTAACATCACAGTAATTTCTGGAAACATCACCTTCTTCCTCCAAACTGAATTCTATCTTGTAATGAAGAAAAAAATAATCAAGCGAAAACATTTGATACAATAAATACATCTGATAATGTATACTTTATATATCTATACAATGTATACATTATTCTGCCTTCTGCACTGATAGATGCTCCTGCCCTCTCCACTTTGAAGTAGGAGGAAGATACGTTTCACCACCTGTTCTCTTAGATCTTTGCTTCCAAGCCCCTATTTTTACAAAGACTTGTTCTCCTTGGTTCCAGAAGGCAGAACTAGGAGCAAAGCATGAACATTACAGAGAAGCAGATGGAAATTTCAATGTAAGAGAAGACTTCCTGATGTGGAACACTATCTAAAAGTGATAAGGACTGTCTCAGGAGGTAGTGGCTTCTTCTTTCCTAGAGGATTTCAAGTGGACCCCAGATCATCACCTATCAGAAATGGTGTCACAGTGATGATACAAGAAAGAATGAACTAATTACAAAGGATAAGGTCAAGCAAAGTGTTATAAGAAATCTGAGGCAGGGACTATTTTCACCAGAAGAGGAACGGGTAGAGTCAGGGAAGGTTTAATTGGAAATTGCTATTCACAGAGAGAGATATGATCACAGAGTCTGTGACATATGACAAATATTTATTTCTTATGTTTATCCTCCCAGAAAAAAAATGCTGGTCTTTCTGAGGAGTATTCAGTCAGTACCAGGCAGTACTTGGAGAAGGATGACCAAACTGGAGGGAGTAGGGAGAAAGCCCCAGTTTTCAAGATTTTCCCTAGAGTCAGCTGACCTGCTGACCCTGGGGTCCTTAGGGCCAGGTCACAGGCTTTAACATGCTGAGGGCATGTTGTGTCCCCCACCCATTTCCATGGTTGTTGTTGAAGCTGTTGCTTTCTTCCAGCCCCATCTGTGATGAAGTTCACTCAGCCTATGGTTCAGGCCAAAGTTGGAGTCATGGGGGTGATAAGTGGCTGCAGAGAAGGGGCTTCTTAGGTGCAAGATTTTCTTCTAGAATAGAATAATATGAAAAATATCAGAGCTAAGTCCTCTCCCAATTCCTTTACCACTCTTGACCCCGCCTAGATTATGGATTAGAATCAGATCTTCTGCTTATTTCCATGGCTAGTATCAGTGGCTGGAACAGAATCAATCCAGAGTCCAATCTAGAAGGGACTGTGAGGGTGACCAACTAGTTTAACTACCTCATCATATGGATGAGAAACTAAGGCCAAGAAAAAGGGGCGGGGCAGGGGGAGGCATGACTTGTTGAGTTGTTGGACTGTTGTTGAAGTCAATGGAAACCTACTACCTCTCCTGAGAAGCTGTTTTTGTCAATATTGTACATAAGAGAGTGGATAGAGCATCTGTAAGTGTGTGGCCCTGGGCAAGTCACTTAACCCTGTTTGCCTCAGTTTCCTCATCTGTAAAGTGAGTTGGAGAAAGAAATGGCAAACCACTCTAGTATCTTTGCCAAGAAAACCTGCAATGGGGTCATAAAGAGTTGGACATGACTGAAACGACTGAACGACAAGGCATAGAGAGAATTGTGATCAGAGTGGTGAAATGAATATCTTTGTGAATGAAACCAGAGATTCTTGAAGAATGATATGTATTCTGGTGACTATAATTGTTTTGTCAGTGACCAACAGAGATCTTTTGACCTTTTCCCTATGTATCAATAAGTCATGTCTTTTCTCTATTTCTTTTCTGAGGCCCATAAAGCTTTATCATCCTTTCTTAATTCTTTGTGAGGCTTAGCTTCCTCATTATTGCTAATTCTTAAAGATGTCCTGCTATCCTCTCCTTCCACACTGAACCCATAGCACAACCTGATTTCTGTATCTTGACTGAAAAATTAATCCAAATCAATTGCTTAGAAGACAGTTATTCTTAAAATTCTCCCTTTACTCAGGGTGATCTATGTCTCAACCCAGCCAAACAGTCCTTCCGACTTTGCCTAGAAAGAAAGTGAAACAGTCTTCCCCAAAGAGAACTGACCTTGCAATTAGAAAACCTACATTATGCAGTGCTTGATACATATGTAATTTCATTCATTCTTTTAGAGTTATAGAATCTCAGAGTTGAAAGGAAACTCATAGATACAAAGCTGGAAGGGACTTCAGAGACTAGATGATATAATACAACCCCTTCATTTTACAGACGAGGAAACACAGCCCAAGCATGGGTAAGTGACTTCCCACACAGGGAATAAACGGCAGAACTGAAGTTCAAATAGAGATCCAGTGAATCCAAGTTCACTTTCCACTGAACCACAAGTCATGGCTGTATGGAGCCCACAAGTATGTATCCATGTCATATTTGAACAGAAATTCCTCCTCCCTCATAGATCATCATCCAACTTTTACATCTAGCCCTGCCTGCTTTCCCCCTTTCCCTTCTTTCCAGAAGACAAAAATGAGGTCCAGAGATATGAAATCTAAGGTCAAAGAACTGAGATTCAAATTCATGTCTTCTAACACCAAATTGAATGGTCTTTGGGGAAAGATGCCTTTGTCTTTGGGTAGCCTTAGAACAATTATGTGACTGGACTGAGATCTGGGGCACAGGATCTAAGAGAACCACATAGAAGAATATGTAGCTAGCAAGTAACAGCTGTAAATAACTTTTAACAGAAATTTTCCTATTGAATAGTTTGTAGAAATAATTTTGAGAAGGTGAAGGCCAAGTAGAAAAAGTAGAGACCAGTCCGTTCACACTTCTAAATATTAAACATAATTAATTAACTTAAAATTTATATTTAAAACACTTATAAATAATCCAAAGTTTCCATTTTTCTGCAAGAAAAATAGTTCTCTAATTTACTACCTTAACCCCTTCCCCAATTTCACATGAAATGTTTTGTCATTTTTCTCCTTCTGGTCCTTTACAGCTTTAATTTGTGGCTATCCATCCACATTTCACTGTTTTTAGTTCTGTTTCACTGTCTCATTCACACTCTTTCTATTCTGTTCGTGCATTCCTTTTTTCCAATGATTCTTTTTTCTTCTCTTTCTGTTTCTAGCTAGTTTTTCTTCTCTCTGCCTCCATCTCTCTGTTTTGGTTTTTATATCTCTCTGTAAAACTACTTCTGTGTTAGGTTTCTTTCCTTATTAGCACCTCAAATTTTTTTTTCTTTTTGGAAGGGGGAAGGCAAGGCAATAGGGGTTAAGTTACTTGCCCAAGGTCACACAGCTAGTAAGTGTTAAGTTTCTGAGGTTGGATTTGAACTCAGGTCCTCCTGACTCCAGGGCTGGTACTCTACTCACTGTGCCACCTAGCCACCCCAAACACATCAAATCTTGATAATGATTCCCTGCACCTACCACATCCCTTAATTTCTCCTTCATCCTCCTTTATTCCTCTCCCATCCCAGGGCCCTAGGTACTCACCAGAAAACAACCAAGTCCAATACAGAGTCCAATTAAAACTGCAGCAGCAGCTAGAGAAATGAGGATGATTGCCCAAGGCTCCAGGAGCCCAGTAGGTTTAACGGTGGTCTCTGGGTTTTCAGTGGTGGTAGTAGTCACACTGACCTCAGTAGTGTATTCTTCAGTAGTGTATTCTTCAGTGGTGGTGTAGTTTTCTGTGACGGTGTATTCCTCAGTGATATATTCTTCAGTGGTGGTTGCTGGGGCCTCGGTAGTATATTCTTCAGTGGTGGCCCCTGGGTCCTCAGTGATGGTGTATACTTCAGTGACATAGTCTGCAGTCCCTGGGATTGTACTACTTTGGCTAGTTCCTACTCAGAAGAAATATCTTTAAATGTGTAATACTTTAATGATAATAATACTATTTATCATTTAGTATTTATGAATTCCTCAACATGGTGCTTGGAATCCCATAGGTGCTATATAAATACTAGGTGTTTTGATGATATGATAATAATAATGCATTCTTCACTGGTACTTCATGGGCTCTCACTATTTGACTAACTTCTACTCAGAAGAAATGCCTCTAAGTGTGGAGTATTTTAAACATCCCTCTGCCTGCTCAATTTAACCCCTGTTTCTTTAATCCCACACATTCTTACTGAAGCCTCTTGGCAAAGCTTTGATTTCTTTGACATAAGTATCGTCAGGTCTTTAGGATTTACTTCACAGAAAATTTGTCAAGAGGGAATCTTTTGGCACCAAAGAATGAGAGCGAGAAGATGCAGGAATCCCGTTCCCCCATGAAGCAGCCATAAATTGCCTAGTGACAAAATGTTGCCAGACTGTGAGTCCTCCTACATACTTACCTTTTACCAATCCATTTTCTTGACCTCTGTGCTCCTGAACCTTGAAATCCACACTATTTTCAAATCAGCTATTTGCATTAGCCTATTGCAATCTGTTCCCTGATCATGAAGTCAAGAAGTGGGAACAAGACACTTATTGACTTCTGATTAGTTCCCTGCCTTGTAATGACGGAGTCAAAGTGGGGCCAGGACCACTATGAAGGGATGAGGTACTCTGTTGTGGAAAAGACAAAGGACCTAAGTATCCCAAACATCAATGTATGAAATGTTGATGAGGAAGAAACATGGAAACCTCTGGGGAATCCAGGTTCCAGGATGTTATCCCCTCCCTCTGGAAACTAAGACCTTGTGGGTTATCTTTTGCCCAAAACCACTTTTCTCTTACTGTCCTCATTTACCTTGTCCCACTGGATGTCCTTAAATTTCCCCTTGACATTAAACATACCATAATAAATTAACATTTATATATTGCCACATGCCAGGCACTGTCCTAAGCACTTTACAGATATTATTTCATGTGATCTTCACAACAACCCTAGGAGGTAGATGCTATTATTACATTACTTTTTGCTTTTTTTGGACTTGTTCCTAAGGAAACCAGGGCATCTCAAGAACCTCATTCTATCCTTTCTAACACCTCATCTTCTCCCATGGAAATAAGAGATCTGTCTCCAAAGCCCTCCTCTCCCTAAACTCTGTTCTCTACCTGGGATCCAGTTATTCTAGCTCCAAATCCTTAGATTGATATTCTCTTAAGAGGGATTGGGAATGGTCTTCTCTCTTTGATGAGTAGCATATTCAGGTCAGGGTCTAAATCAGGGTTCTGTATGAGACCTAGGGTCAAATTTAGGGTGGAGGTGAGAGTAATAAGAGAGAGTCAGAATACAAGTAGGATCAGTATTAAGGTAGGATGAATAATTAAGTTGGTGAGGTTGGGTCAAGATTGAAGGACCTGGGGCAGCTAAGTGGTGCAGTGATAGAGCACTGGCCCTGGAGTCAGAAGGCTCTGAGTTCAAATTTGACCTCAGACACTTAACGCTTACTATGAACTGATTCATATAGTAAGTAACCCTTACTATACAAGTCACCTAACACCAATTGCCCTTCCTTCCCCCCTCCAAAAAAAAAAGCAAAAAAAAAAAAAGATTGAAGGACTTGTGATTTACGAAGAATGGAGAGAGAATATTAATCACTTTCCTAGAAAATATGCTCCCTTATTTCCTTCCTTTCTGCCCCGCCCCCCTCCACTTACTGATTCCTCAGATTCTTCTAAGAGGACAGAAATACTTCCATTTTATAAGGAAAGATCACATTTAAGATGTATCTACACATGGGACTGAATCCACATGAAATATAAATTACTCATATCGGATGTTTTCCTGAAAGTAAGATTTGATAGTAGAGAGAGAGAAAAGTATGGGAACACAGAAAACCTAGAGGGAGGGCAAGGGGCTTCATGGAGGGGAGAAAGCCATAAAGCTACAGGTGCCTAAGATAAACCTCACCTATGAAACCTGTTTGCTAAAGGTCTACTCTGTCTGCCTATAGGGAAAGATCCCTCCTCTAGGAATTCATAATTTTTTCCCTAGATCATTGTCTTCTATACACTTTACTCTGAAATAAATTCACTCACCCTCTCTTGGGAAACTGAGAAGAAGTAGAAGCAGAAAGGCTGGGGGGAATAATTTTCGTCTTCTCATCTTGGTATAATCCCCTGGGGCTAGGAGTCAGGAAACTTTGATCCTGAGAGCTAATACACTCAGGCTTTCCCCTCTTCTTTTCTTTAGTTCACTCTTGCCTTTTACCCGCAACATTTATAGTTGTTGCTGGGCCAGGAGAGGCCAGGCTTCCTTGGTCCTTCCTTTCCCAAGGAGGGGCAATGCCAGATCATTGCTCTTTATCAATCATAAGCTGAAATAGCCAAAACAAGGGGTGTGGCAGAACAGAGGAAGAAGAGGTGAGATGTAGCTGTGGTAGATGTAGTTGAGGTAGGTCATGGGCATTGGGGAGGAACAGAGTGGAACAGTAATAAGGGGATCAAAATTGTCAGAGTGAAGGGGAATTAGCATCTAAGCCACAGACTGAATAAAAAACCTGTTCTTGATGTAAGTGACTCACTTCTCAGAATGGGAGGTTCTGGATTCCTGGAGAGTTAGAGGGCTCAGGACCAGATCCCAGAAGTCAGCCTAGATCAGGAGTGTACTGGAAAACTAACTGGCTTGCTGGAAGAAAAAAAAAAGTATGCATAATATACTTTTAAGTTTATTCTGTGTTATTAACATTTTATCCATTGCTTTCTAGAGTCTAGACCAGCAATGGGGAACCTGCAGCCTTGAGGCCACATATGGCCCTCTAGGTCCTCAAGTGAGACCTTTTGACTGAATCCAAATCCGAAAGGGGATTTGTTCCCCTTTGTTCTATGAAGTTTAGATTCAGTCAAAGGGCCACATTTGAGAACCTAGAGGGCTACATGCGGTCTCAAGGCTGCAGGTTCCCCACCTCTGCTCTAGACAATAAAAAACAAAACAAAAACAGAAATAAATCAAGATCTGATTTGAAGTCTTTTGCTAATTTTGGAGGTGTAAAACTTAACAATGGTCTCTCTAGATAGCTGGCTCCAGCACACTCCTGTGATCAGGCCAAGAACTTAGAATCTAACCTTCCCTTGCCCCCTCAGCCCCCAAATATCCCTCTTCTATCCTTTCCAGTCCCTGTTCCTCTTCCATGACCCAAGTCCTGGATCTCTCTTCCCCAGTATGAAGTTTCATGAGGGAAGGGAGAGTTTCAATTTTGTCTTTGGTTTCTCCAACACCTAGCATTGATATGAACTGATTCAAAGTGAAACGAGCAGCATGGGGAACACCACATAAGAGCATAAATGGATGCAACAAGAAAATAAGGGAAACTGAATGTTATGAAATTATTATGATTAAGCTTGGCCCCAAAGAAAAGATATAAGCATACACTTTCTTTCCTTCCTTGGAGAAATGGAGGCTTCAGATATGGAATGCTGTGTATAATGTCAGACTATGGAGAGGTCTTGGTTAACTTTTCTGGACTATTTTTTTCCTTTTTAAAATGACTTGTTACAATGGATGACTATCTCCTTGAAAGGGTAGAGGAGAGGGAATTGGTAATGTACTGGGATAAATATTGAGAAATGTGGGTAATATAAAAACAAAATGTGATTAAAAATAAATAAATAAATGTTTATTGGCTAGGATTGAATTGCATCAGCCTCAAGATCTTACCTCCTTTTGCCTTGCTCCTATCCCAAGGGACAGAGAAAAGAAAGTTTATTGTGGAAAGGAAGAGAACTCTGTCCCCAAAGGAGGGAGACATGTTTTTGGTATAGGGGACAGCCTCTCAGTGTCTTTTAAAACTCCCCTATCCGCATTTCTTTCAGAAATACTCTTTCAAATCTTTTTCACGTGTTGTTCTCCAACCACCTTATGTGGCTGGAATAGCACCCCCCCCCATGCAATCTTCCATAATCAAACCTTTAAATTGCCTCCATTTCATCCTACAAATAGCTCATAATGCCATATCTTACAGGAAGTCTTCCTGGATTTTTCAGGTAAGATTTGGTAGTTTTAAACATCAGGATTGTCTGATTTGGAATGAGAACTATTCCCATTTTCAGCCCCCAAAATGTCCTCACCCCCGTCCTATGAATGGTCTAATGACCAAACCTGACTAATGATAACAATTTAATATCATTTTTTGGACCTCAGTAGGAGCCAAAGCCTGGACTAATCAATCAGAATGCTTTGCTTCTCTCTAAAAATGCCCTTTCCTCGGTCTATAACTTGAAAGACCAGGTAAGGTGGGTATTCTTCCTGTTTATGACTGGATGCCTGCAATTAGAATAGTGGACTTCTCTTTTCTTTCCTAGAGGCCTGTGGTGTGTGGGGGAGGCTCAGGTATCCTGGGATCGTATTTTCCTACTGACCCTACTTTGGTCAATTTATGACTTATTCAACTAAGAAACTTCTTTTGTAAAAACATGGAGACCCTAATTCTGAGGGACACAGACACCCTGGGATTGTTCTAAAACACATAAAAACTTTGTCAATCTTGTATCAGGCAGTCGGAAATTACTTAGGTTTTGGCTCCTCATATGCACAAGCTTGCTAGCTTTGTCTAGCCTTAAAGGAAATAAACAATATGAATTTATATATCACCTAGCCTGTTTGCCACCTTTAACCAAACTTTCAGGTTGACACTATTGGTTCTTATCTTTGTAAAATAGTTTTTATTTAACTCCTTATGTGTCTGCTAGAACCACATAGTGCTTCTTGGTCAGGTAGTTTTCCGACAGTAGGGACTGTGCCTTCTTATTGGACAAGGAATTCCCTGAAGTCAGGACCATGCCTACCACCTACCTCACAGATGAAGCAAAAAAAAGTTCTTTGGTTACTATATTATTATAATGGAGATAAAGGAAATGGAAAAGGAAGCAAAACTGTTTAGCATATGAAAGAGAATGTTGAGTTGGGTGTCTACTGCCTTCCAGGACAATGCAAGTCAACACACATATGTACAAGGCATAATAGATACATAGTCAGTTGGCCCTTTAAGATCCCCATGAAGAATAGTAGGTGTTTGGGGGCAGGCGTTTAGGCCAACGAACAAAGCAGCGTCCATTTCTCTTCACTAGCTTTGTTCCATCGGCTCCTTAAAAAAGGATTTTCCCATTTACTCCAGCTCCCAATCAGCAGCTTCCTTGATGCAATCCCTGAACCAGCTTGCCAGCCTATCGGTATCTTTCTTTGGGATTTATAAAATCTCAAAGTAGGCAAGGAACTCCAAGGCCAACTAAGCTGCATCCTAGTTCAGGCTCATGTTATCTTGCTCTCTTTCCACACACACGGACACACAGACACAGACACACACACGTGCACACGCCCACACCCCTTCATCGTTCATATACACAAACATATATAAACACACATATATATACCCACATACATATATACACCTCATCAAATATATGTATATATGTACATGTGTGTGCGTGTCTCCAATGGATTACTGAATTAATAACCTACTAATTGGCCTCCTGCCCCCAATCTCTCCTTAATCCATCTTCCGCCCAGCTGCCAAAACAAGATTCCTAGAGCATAATTCTGACCATTTCATTCCTCTGCTAAAGAAGCTTCAGCAGTTCCTTAGTGCCTCTAGGATAAAATACAAATGTCTCTGTTTGAAATTTAATACCCTTTGCATTCTGACTCCAATTTATTATTCCAGACTGATGTCACATTGCTCTCTCTCTTATACCCTCTGCATTCCAGACGAACGAGCCTATATGTTAGCCCTGTACATCTTCCGCCTTTGCAGCTTTGTCCAGATTTGCTTACTGGGAATGCATTCCTTTCTTCTCTCCAGAATCCCTAATTCCCTTTAAGGGTCAGCTTATCT
This sequence comes from Pseudochirops corinnae, assembly GCA_028646515.1. NCBI lineage: Eukaryota > Metazoa > Chordata > Mammalia > Diprotodontia > Pseudocheiridae > Pseudochirops > Pseudochirops corinnae. The sequence continues at coordinate 181,139,330 of CM053586.1, forward strand.
AGCAGATCCAATATGACTGCTTTAATTGCCTTAGGTGATAAGGCTTCTCCCTCTTCCAAATTACTTTCTATTTAGTGTATATACATTTACGTGTGCATGTGTTATTTCTTTCCAGTAGAATATTAATTCCTTGAGGGGAAGGACTGTTTGAATTTTTGCTTTTACATTTGTGAGACCCTCTTAATCCCCCCATTACTCAAAGGAGGCTGAAAACTGTGAGGTTCACATTGCAAGCGGCTGTGTCATGCCACAGGGAAGTGTTTGAGGCCTGGGAATTAGTTGGGTCACGTGGAGGTCAGGGCATATCGCACTGTCCCCCGCCAGAGGATACTGCATTGCTCAGGACTCTCTTGCGTGGGGTTACCCTCTGTTCCTGATTGGCGTCTCTACACCTTGGAGCCTTCATACCCTTGTAATTGCACTCCCTCTCTCACAATTCTGTTCAGCTGGGCCCTATCACATGGGGTATGTGGATCTGGGGTCTATTTAAGACCTAGGGCTGGGAGGCATCTTTGGAAGCCTGCCTTAGTATATGGCTTTAAGGCTTCCCCATGGAGAGACCTTAATAAACTTTTCTGTTTAGACCTCAGAGCTGTGACTCTGCTGTTCCTGAAAGGTGCGCTAGCGTCGTGAGTTGTGTGTGAAACCGGTTGCCTCTGCTGGTAAGTTAGGGCGCTCTGAGAGAGAACCCTGACAGAAAACCTGGACTGACCAATCAGAAAAGGACATTTTGGCTCACTTTAAGTTAGTATATTCATAACCCTTTGTAACACCAAAGTTCTCCTGCTACGTCAGCAATCACAAGACTGGGTAAAGTTGACCCAGCACATTCTTCTGTTTATGACTGATAAAGACAAGGTGTCTCGAATTGGACACTGCCTTTATTAATGACATTTATCTTGCCTTGTTGTTCTTGTTATGACACTCTCGTATCTTGTGACATTCTCTTGTTTATGGCTAACAGAAACCATACATCCTGGGGGCACTCTCTCATTCTATGGAAAGTATAATTTTGACAGACAAAAGACACAGGCATCCTGAGTCAGTGGAAAGGGAGGAAAGTATACCTCCTCATTTTATGGGTATATATCTTTCAACTAACTTTTCTTTGAACTCAGTTTTACTGAGACTCCCATGCATGTATGATTCTACTAACTTGTAGAGAAAATAAACAGCACATATATGCCTTAATTCTCTTTATCTCTTTTTAGACCAAACACTGAAGGCTGACTTTTTGGTGTCCTGACTCAGATGAAACTGATGGAGTGAAAAGACAACATCCCATCCCAATAATACTAGTGATTCAGGTGCCACAAGATCTATTTTCCTGGAGTCTTAACCTTGGCAGTGGTGGGTAAGTCTCTCTCTGTTCCCAGCTTTGATTCTGGACTCCTACTAGTTTGGTTGAAATTTGAAATTCTCTCTAACCTAGCTCTAGGGAATGGGGATCATGTTGCTCTGTGTTGCATAGGTCTCCTCAAAAAGCAAGGATCCTCTCAAAATTGGGTGATGGGTCAGTCAGAAACTAAAATTAGAGATCTGGATAACAAAACCACCACTTTTTATATGTCAAGTTATTCTGACAACCACAAATACTGCCAGTTAACCAAAGATAGCCCTGAGTTATGTTGGCCCCATTGGGACTCTTTTGAGCGGTCTAAATTTATTTATGTTTTTTCCCAATTATTTAGGTCTGGTTTTATTTCTTCAAACAATTGTTTATAATTATATTTACATAGTTTTGTGTGTGTCTTGGAAGAGAAACTACCAAGTATTTTTTATATTTTGTAGTAATTTTAAATGAATGATGGTTTTGTTCTTTAAAAAATTGTTATCTCTATGGAAGTTTCAGAATTAACATCAATAGATTAAAAGAGCAATGGAAACAGCAACAAAACCAAAATACTGCTTTCTTTAATGAACTATATTCTAACTTTTTTGTTTTGCTTTTTTTGGACTTGTTCCTAAGGAAACCAGGGCATCTCAAGAACCTCATTCAACATTCACTTCTACAAGATTTTGAGTGACAGATTTTCTCCCCATCTCTCCTCTTCCCCCACCCCAAGACGGCAAGGATTCTGATTACCCCTCCCCCTCATTTTTCTGTAGGGCAAGATAGATTTCTAAACTCCATTGCCTGTATATCTTATTTCCCAGTTGCATGAAAAAACAATTTTTGACATTGTTTTTTAAAACTTTGTGTTCCAAATTCTCTCCCTTCCTCCCTCCTCATCCACCCTCATTGAGCAGGCAAGCAATTTGATATAGGTTATACATGTATAGTTATACATGTATAGTCATGCAAAACAATTCCATAATAGTCACATTGTGAAAGACTAACTGTATTTCCCTCCATCTTATCCCCTCACCATTTATTCTATTCTCTCCTTTGATCCTGTCTCTTCTCAAAAGTGTTTGCTTCTGATTATCCCCTCCCCCAATCTGCCTTCTCTTCTATCATCTCCCCTCTCTCATCCACTTCCCCATTATTTTCTTTTAGGGTAAGATAGATTTCTATACCCAATTGAGAGGGTATGTTATTCCCTCCTTAAGCCAAATCCAATGAGAGTAAGGCTCACTCATTCCCTCTCATCTCCCCCCTCTTCCTTCCATTGTAAAAGTTTATCCTTGTCTCTTTTATGTGAGATGATTTACCCCATTCTACCTCTCTCTTTCTCCTTCTCCTAGTACATTCCTCTCTCGCCTCTTAATTTTATTTTTAAAATATCATCCCTTTATTGCCCTCTCTCTCTCTCTCTCTCTCTCTGTCTCTCTGTCTTTTTCTCTCTTTCTGTGTATGTGTATGTATAATATATGTAAGTATATATGTAAGTATGTGTATACACACATATACATACATGCACACACACACACACATATATTCCCTCCAACCACTGTAACACTGAGAAAGGTCTCATAAATTACAAATATCTTTCTATGTAAGAATGTAAACAGTTCAACTTTAATAAGTCCCTTATGATTTTTCTTTCCTGTTTATCTTTTCATGCTTCTCTTGAGTCTTATGTTAGAAAATCAAAATTTCTATTAAGCTCTGGTCTTTTCATCAAGAATGCTTGAGAGTCCTCTATTTCATTGAATGCCTATTTTTTTCCCCCCTGAAGTATTATACTCAAGTTGCTGGGTAGGTGATTCTTGGTTTTAATCCCAGCTGCTTTGACCTCCTGAATATCATATTCCAAGCCCTCCGATCCCTTAATGTAGAAGTTGCTAAATCTTGTGTTATCCTGATTGTGTTTCCACAATACTTGAACTGTTTCTTTCTGGCCACTTGCAATATTTTCTCATTGACCTGGAAACCCTGGAATTTGGCTACAATGTTCCTAGGAATTTTCTTTTTGAGAAGGTGGTGATTTAGGAGGTGATCAGTGGATTCTTTCAATTTCTATTTTCCTTTCTGGTTCTAGAATATGAGGGCAGTTTTCCTCGATAATTTCTTGAAAGATCATGTCTAGGCTCTTTTTGATCATGACTTTCAGGTAGTTCAATAATTTTTAAATTATATTGCCTGGATTTCTTTTCCAATGAGATATTTCACATTGTCTTCTATTTTTTTCATTCTTTTGGTCTTGTTGGTTTTGTTTTATAATTTCTTGATTTCTCATAAAGTCATTAGCTTCCATTTGCTCCATTTCAATTTTTAAGGAATTACTTTCTTCAGTGAGCTTTTGGACCTCCTTTTCCATTTGTCCAATTTTCTTTTTAAGGCATTCTTCTTCTCATTGACTTTTTGGAACTCTTTTGCCATTTGAGTTAGTCTATTTTTTAAAGTGTTATTTTCTTCAGTATTATTTTGGGTTTCTTTTAGCAAGCTGTTGACTCTTTTTTTTCATGATTTTCTTCTTTTTAAAGTTATTAATCAAACATTTATTATGTAATTGCTATGTACTTATAATAGTGTAGTATAGTAAGTACTGTTAAGTACTGATATATGGGGAAAATGAGTGCCAGGCACTTTTTCCCCCATAAAAGTGAATCTTATTGCCTTCAAGGAGCTTACAGTCTATTAGAGGAGATGAATATCTATATGGGATCATAAAAAAATATGCAAAATAAATAAATACAAGGAAATTGACAAGGGGTTGGAGAGGGGCAGTAGCAGCTAGAAGATAACATAACATCACAGATCCAAGAACTGCAAGGAACCTCAGAGACCATTAAGCCTCACCCTCTCATTTGTACAAATGAGAAAACAGAGGCATATTTGGGTTAAATGATTTCTTTCAATAAGTGGCATGACAAATAGTGCTCAAAGAGTCACATGGTAAGCAGTATAAGTTGGAGACAAAACAATGTTCTGTGTCTCAAGGCAATGTTGGTTGCATCATATTGGATTGCTTCTCAGTCTCAAGGGATTGGGGAAAGGGGATGGAAAGAGGATTTTCTTTTCCTTTGATTTATTTGTTTAAAAAAATGAAACTAAAAAAAATTTATGTATGTATATCATGTTTTCTGAGATTAGCAAAATGGAATGAATGATCAGGGGTTCTTTCAGATTTGTTATAATATAATCTTTTGTGGCATTTTGTGAGAGGATATAATAATTATTAGTAATAATAATAGATGCTAAGAATAGCAGCTAGAATTTATATAGCTCTTTAATGTTTATAAATTCCTAACCTATGTTATCTCATTTTATTCTTATATTAGCCCTGAAGGGTAGTTGCAATATCATCCCCACTTTACAGATGAAGAAACTGAAGTATGGGGTGGCTAGGTAGTGCAGTGAATAGAGCACTGGCCCTGGAGTTAGGAGGCCCTGAGTTCAAATCTGGCCTCAGATACTTAAACGCTTACTAGCTGTATAATCTTGGTCAAGTCACTTAACCCCAATTGCCTTGCCTTCCCCCCCTCCAAAAAAAAAAAAGAAACCAAGGTAGACAGAGGTGAAGTGACCTGCCCAGGATCACAAATCTAGAAAATAATTGGAGGCCAGATTTGAACTCAAGGCTAGGTTCAACATTCTATTTATTGTGCCATTTAAACTAAGCACTGCTTTTATATGGGGAGTTCTGGATGGTGGTTTCCCTTACATGTCTTAGAGCTCACTGATTCTCCAAGTTGAAGTGTCCTGTCTTCTTTTTTAAAAAACTAAATTGGTTTATTTACCTTTAGTTTACAACATTCAGTTCCACAGTCCCTTGAGTTTCAGATTTTCTCCCCCTCCTTTTACTCTTCCCCATCATGGAGGCATGCACTCAAATATTGGATCTACAAATATCTTCACATTAATCATTAGTCAAGTTGTAAAGAAGGATTATAACTGAGGGAATGATCAGTGGGAAAGAAGAAACGAAACAAAACAATAAAAAGAAACACACCAAGTAGTTTGTTTCAATTTGCATTCAGACTCCACATCTCCTTCTCTGGATGTGAATCTCTTTTGATCATGAGTCTTTTGGAGTTCTCTTATAACTTTACATTGCTGAGAGGAGCCCAGTCCATTGAAGTCGGTCATCACACATATGTTGTGTCTGTGATTGTATACAAATTTCTCCTGGTTCTGCTCTTCTTATTCAGCATCAGTTTATATGAGTCTCTCCAGTTATTATGAAGTCCATCTGCCCCTCATTTCTTATAGCACAGTAGTATTCCATTACATTCATGTACCACAACTTGTTCAGCCATTCCCCAATTGATGGGCATCCCCTTGTTTTCCAATCCTTTGCCACCACAAAAAGAGCCTCTATAAATATTTTTGTACATATGAGTTCTCTTCCTACTTCTCTGATCTCTTTGGGATATAACCCTAGAAGTAGTATTGCTGGGTCAAAGGGTATGCACTTATTCATAGCCCTTTGGGCATAATTCCAGATTGCTCTTTAGAATGGCTGGGTCTCATGATTTTCTTGCATCACTCTCATTTCTCTCCCAATTTTTCCTCTACTTCTCTTACTTGACTTTCAAAATCCTTTTTGAGCTCTTCCATGGCCTGTGACCAATTAATATATTTCCTGGAGTCTTTGAATGTAGGAATTTTGATTTTGTTGTCTTCTTCTGGTTGTATGATCTAATCTTCTTTGTCACCAAAGTAAGATTCTATAGTCTGAGTTTTTTCTGCTGTTTGTTCATTTTCCTAGCCAATTACTTGCTTTTTAAACTGTTTATTAAGGTAGGATTCTGCTTCCAGTGTGGACGTACTGTCTCAAGCTTCAGGGGTTTTGTGCAGTTCTTTTCAGAGATACTTCTAGGGACCTCTAAATTTTCAGTTCTTCCATGATTGTATGATCAAAGGAGAGGTGTTTATTCCTCTTCTGGCCTGTTCTCTGGTCTGTGAGTAACCACAAGCACTCTTTTCTGCCTTAGAACTGTGAGAAGGATCCCCTCTCCACCATCACAAGCTCCACCAGCACTCCTCCTCACCCTAGAAAAGTTACCCAAGACAGCAACTCAGATCCAAGCATGGGAAAAGCAAGAGAATCCTGCCTCAGTGCCAGCAAGGAGATCCCTGCAATCCCCCTCTGATTAGTCACTTGATCCTCTCACCATCTGTGAACTGAGAGCTCCAGAAGCAACTGCTGCCGCCACCACCTCTGCCGTTGCTGCGTTAGGACTAGGATTGGACTGCATTCTTTTCTCACCCAGGTCTGACAGACCTTTCCTACTGACTTTCTAAATTGTCTTTGGCATTTCTGCATTGAGAAAGTCTGGAAACCATCACAGCTGCCACTGATTCAGTCCCCTGAGGGTTTGTTCGGGTCCATTTTGTGCTGGCATGTTTTGTGTTACACTGCACTCTTCTTTTAGACTGGTGCAACGCCACCATGGGGGGGGGGGGAAAGGGAGGGGAGAAAATCTGAAACTCAAGTGATTGTAGAACTGAATCTTGTAAATTAAAAGTAAATGAGTAAATAAAAAAAAATTAAAAAAAAAAAAGACTGGTGCAATAGATCTTTCATACTGATCTTCCAAGTTGTCTTGGGTTAGAAATTTCTTCACTCTGTCATTTTGTGGGTTCTGCTGCTCTAGAATTTGTTTAGAGTCATTTTTTGCAGGTATTTGGAGGGGTTTGGGAGAGAACTAAAGCGTGTCCCTGCTTTTACTCCTCCATCTTGGCTCTGCCCTCTAAATTGGTTTATCTTAAAAACAATTAAGCTTAAAAGCCAACAAGACATCTAGACTAAAGCAGGAATGTTTCTACTGCTGATTTGCTGAAATGGCACAGTGAGAATGTAAGAAAAAAGCTTCTTCCCTTAAAGCTAATAAAGTCACTTCACTTTCAGCACCCTTTCCCCAGTGCCATCTGACCCTCTTTACCCTCCTTTTCCCTCTTGCCCAGCCTGTCTTTTCCCTTCTGCCATTTCTCCCCCTATCTGTTTAATGTCTCATTCTCACTCCCTTCACCTTAAAGTCTACAGTCCTAATGGGAACAGCCCAATTCTGCCTACATACCAGATCCCTGAACTTAAGCCCATCAAGACCTAACCCTTTAAGGCAGTCAACAAACAGAGTCCCCAAAGTGTCCCCATTGGGGCCGAGAGAGGCTGTGAAGTCCACCATTACACTTTTTTTTTAAATTTTATTTTAGTTTGCATCATTCATTTCGACAAGATTTTGAGTTACATATTTTCTCCCCTTCTTTCCTCTACCCACTGCCCCAAAACAGCCATCCCAGTGTGTCCCCCCTCCCCCAGACTATTCTCTCC
>CM053586.1:181147493-181169089 GCA_028646515.1 Pseudochirops corinnae
ATTGGATCCCCAAAGGGGTGCCTCCACCCTCAGATTCTATGGTAACCCTATGGGTAACTGTCCCCATGTTTTGTAGCTCATGAGCCCCAACTACTTTGCTTCCTCTTAACAATCAATGAGTAGAATCTATTAACTTTTTAGGAAATGTATTTACTCCATAGCAAGAACAATAACTGGATAGCATTTAAGGGGGAAAAAAACCTTTTTTTCTTTTTTTTTCTTTTTTTTCTTAGCCTCTTGGCCCACTATGATCTGCAGTCTGGGAGCTCTGAAGCAGCCATGTGGAGGCAGCTATAGGGCCATCATACCTTCTCTGCTTCTCGCTCTGGGGGCAAAGGCCAGACTGTGCCTCCATCCCCCCCAGATCCAACAGAGTTTTACACTGACCTTTTACTTTGTCTTGGCATTTATGGGTTGATATTTCTGGAAACCTCCACAGCTGCTGGTGATCCACTCTCCCAAAGTCTGCTCTAGTTGCCGCTGGTCGAGGCCGCCCTGGGGCTAAAACCACAAGCTCATGTGGGGCTGTACTTGGTTCCCATCACGTTGCAATGGACCCTTCCTGCTGGCCTGCCAGGCTGCCTTCAGTGGGAGATTTGTTTCTCTCTGTCACTTTGTGGGTTCTATAGCTCAGGAGTCAAGTATTTATTAAACATCTACTACGTAGCAGGAAGTTGTGCTAAGAGTTTTAACAATATTACCTCCTCACAACAACCCTGGGAAGTAGGTGGTATTATTGTCCCCATTTAACAGATAAAGAAACTGAGGCTAACAGAGGTTATTTGGCTTGCCCAGAGTCACACAGCTAGAGGCCTTATCTGAATCTGAGGAGATGTTCCTGACCCCAAACCCAGTGCTCTATCTGTTGCTCCACCTAGCTACCAGTATTAGTGGCTCCCACTGATTGGCCAATAATAGGTCCCAGCCAAGCCACCTGTGAGCTTTGGTAATTATGTTTTAGCAACAAAGATATTTTGCTCTAAAAAAATACATCAGAAAACCACATCAATATTTAATAAAGTAAAAACATGTTCCTTTTCTGGAACAAAAAGAGGCACTTCAGTGATTACCCCCTTCAGCATCAGGTATAAGATATTTATTACCTAAGCTCACGGGTGGATTCAGCATTCTTCTTAGTTCAACCAGTGCTACAATGGCACAGATGTCTGAAGTCTCAACAACCATCTCCTCAAGAGTAACAACAACAAATTCATTGTCTACCACTTCAACAAGTACAGCACAGTCAGCAACTACCCCCACACAAGGATCTCCAAGGACCCCAGTCTCAGCCAGTACTAACATGACAACATCAGAAGTAACTCAATTTCTAATCACTTTCTCTTCAGGAACAACAGGAGTCACCTCAATGCCAACCACTTCAACAGAAGGTACAACACATTCAGCCACCATAGCAAGATCTGTAATTACTCCCGCCTCAGCCATTGCTAGAACAGCAGTTGTGTCTGATGCACCTTGTACCTTCTCTTCAGGAACAACAACAACAACCACTTTAGTACCTACCTCATCAATATCAGTCACAACACATTTATCAACCAGACCCATTGAAGGATCTGCCAGTCACCCATCCTCAGCCAGTACTCTAACTATAACATCAGAGAGAATCTTAATTCCATCAACCATCTCTTCAGGGAACACAAAAGCCACTTCAGTGCCTATACCTTCGACAGCAGGAAAACCACCTTCAACTATAAGCCTCACACAGGGATCTACCACTCCTCCAACCTCAGCTCACACTACAACAACATTGGAATCTGATGTCCCAACAATGTTCTCTTCAGGAACAACAACAGCCACCTCCATGCCTATCAGCTCAACATCAGGCATAATACATTTATCAACCAGCCCCAAAGAGGGACATGCCACTTCCCTAACCTCAGCCAGTGCCACAATAACAAAGTTATCTGAAGTCTCAACCATTTTCTCTTCAGGAACAACAAAAACAACAAGGACACCATTGACTGCCTCTTCCAAATCAAGTATGCTGTATTCAGCAACCACACCCACCCAAGAATCTACAAGTACCCTAGCCCCAGCTAGTCCCACAATAAGAAAGATAATTGAAGTCCCAACCAGTTTATCATCAGCCACACCATTGACCACCTCTTCAACAGCAAGTACGTCACATTCAGCAACCAACCCCACACAAGAGTCTACAGTTACCCCAGCCTCAGTCATTGGTACAACAGTTTTGTCTGAAGTTCCAAGCATATACTCTTCTGAAGTAACTACAACCACTTCACTGTCTACCTCTTCAACATCAAGTATAATATATTCAGTAACCACACACACACAAGGATCTACAGTTACCCCAGCCTCAGCTATCCCCACAACAACAAAGAAAACTGACATCCCAAACAATTTCTCTTTAGGAACCACAACAATCACTTCAGTACCCAATTATTCACCTTTGGGCACAATGCATTTATCAACAACCTCCACTGATGGATCTCTCATGCTCCCAGTCAGTACTACAACACCAAAGGTGTCTGAAGTCCCAACTACTCTATCCTCAGGAAAAACAACAGATACTTCAGTTTACACCTCTTCAACCTCAGGCACAACTCATTCAACCTCAATCCCCACACAAGGATCTACCACTTTCTCAGCTTCAGTCAGTGCTACAATTTCACAGGTGTCTGCAGTGCCAAGCACCTTGTCTTCAGGAACAATAATTGCTCCTTCCATGTCCACCTCTCCAACATCAGGAGCAATACTTTTATCCACAAACCTTACAGAGGGATCTACCACTCTTCCATCCTTGCCCAATACTGTAACATCAGAGAGAACTGCAGTCTCATCAACTTTCTCTTCAAAAACAACAGCCATGTCATTGCTCATAACTTCAGCATCAGGAAAATCACCTTCAACTACAAGCCCCACACAGAGATTAACCACTCCTCCAACCTTAGCCCATGCTATAACATCACTGGCATCTGATGTCTCAACAACATTCTCTTCAGGAGCAGCAACAGCCACCTCCATGCCTGCCAGTTCAACATCAGGCATAATACATTTATCAACAAACCCCAAAGAGGGACCTACCACTTCCCTAACCTCAGCCAGTGCCACAGCAACAAAGGTAGCTGAAGTCCCAACCACTTTCTCTTCGGGAAGGACACCTTCATTGCCCACTTTTTCAACATCAAGCACAATACAATCAGCAATAACCCCCACAGAAAGATCTACAGTTATCCCAGTTTCAGCAATTGATAAAACATCTCTTATGTCTGAAGCCCCAAGCAGCTTATCTTCAGGAACAACAGCAGCCACTTCAATGACCACCTCTTCAGCATCAAGGGCAGCACAATCAGCAAGCACTCCCACAGAAGGATCTATGTCTCTACAAGCTTCAGATGTAGCCACATCAGAAACGTCTGACTCCCCAAGCACATTCTCTTCAGGAACAATAACTACTACATCGACCTCCTCTTCAACATCAAGTAGAGCACATTCTGTAACAACCCCTACACAAGGATTTACAGTTACCAGAGTATCAACCATTGGAATAAGAGCAGTTACCTCTGAAGCCAAAAGTACCTTGTCTTCAGAAAAAGTAAGGGCCACCTCAATGCCTACCCCTTCCATATCAAGTACATCACGTTCAGCAACAACCACTACACCAGAATCTATTGTTTTCACCACCTTAGCCTCCGGTAAGACATCTGTTGTGCCCAAAGCCCCAAGTACCCTTTCTTTGGGAACGACAAAGACTTCTGTGCCCACCTCTTCAACACCTGGCATAATACGTTTATCAACAAGTCCCATAAATGGATCTACCATTCCACCAGCTTCATTCAATGCTACAATGACCAGATCTGAGATAACTGAATTCTCAATAGCCTTGTCTTCAGGAACAACAACCACTTCACTGTCCAACTCTTCAATATCAAGTACAATGCATTCAGCAACAACCCCCATACAAGGGTCTACAGGTACCCCAACCTCAGTCATTGCCACAAAACCCAAGATGTCTAAAGTACCAACAAATTTCTCTTTAAGAATGACAGCCACAGCTTTGACCAGTCCTTCAACATCAAGTACTTCACTTTCAATAATAACTCCAACACAAAAATCTACAGCTGCCTCAGTCTCAGCCATTGGTTCATCAATTGTGGCTGAAACCCCAAGTACCTTATCTTCAGGAACAACAACAGTCACTTCCATGTCTCCCTCTTCAACAACAGGCACAGTCCATTTATCAGCAAGCCCCCCAGAAGAATCTACCATTCTTCTATCCTCAGGCAGTGCTTTAAGTATAACATCCAAGGTTACTCCAATGCCATCAACTTTTTCTTCAGAAACAGCAACCACCACTTCATTGTCCACCTCTTCAACATCAAGTCCAGCATATTCAGCAACAATTCTTGTACAAGGACATACAGTTACACCAGCCTTAGTTATTGCCACAGCATCAGAGATGTTTAAAGTCCCAAATAATTTCTCTTCAGGAACAACAGCCACACCATCGGCCACCTCCTCAATAGCAAGTTCTTCATATTCAGCAACAACCCATACACAACAGCCTATAGTCTCAGCCACTGGTAAAACATTAGTTGTGTCTGAAGCCCCAAGCACCTTGTCTTCAGATACAACAACAGTCACTTTCCCATCCCCTCCTTCAACAACAAGCACAACACATTTATCAACAAGCCCCACAGAGGGGTCTATCACTCTTCCATCCTCACCTAGTGCTATAATGAGAACTGAAGTTCCATCAACTATTTTTTCAAGAATAACAAAATACACTCCAGTGTCTTCATCTTTAACATTAAGAGAAACACATTCATTTACAAGCTCCACACAGGGATTCACCACTCCACTATCCTCAGCCTATGCTACAACCTTGATGGCATCTGATATCCCCACCACTTTCTCTTCAGGAGACACAAAGGTCGCCTCTGTGCCCACTAGTTCAACATCAGCCTTAATCTATTTATCATCACACACAAAAGAGGGATTTATCACTTTTGGACCCTCATCCAGTGCCACAACAACAGTGATATCTGAAGTCCCATCCATTTTTTCTGTTGGACAAACAACAACCAATTCATTGCCCACATCTTCACCATCAAGAACAATGAATTTATCAACAGTTTCTACAGATAGATCTACCACTCTCTCAGCCAGTACTAAAACATCACAGGTGTCTCATGGCCCAACCACTTTCTCCTCAGGAAGAATAACTGATACTTCAGTTCCTACCTCTTCAACATCATGCACAACCTCAGTCCTCAAATTAGTGTCTGCCACTCTCCCAGCCTCTGCCAGAGCTACACCATCAGAGATGTCTGAAATCCCGGCATCCTCCTCTTCAGGAACAACAACAGCTACTTTGGTGCCTACCTCTTCAATATCAGGACCAACATTTTCCAAAACAAGTCACACAGAGCAACCTAATATTTCTTCTACATCCACCAGTAATCAGCATCTAACCTCAGAAGTCATTAAACTCACAAAAGATTCATCTTCTGAAACATCATCTCTTAGTTCTTCTGCGTCTTCTGTTGGAGCAACATTTCCTCCACTTCCTACAGCATTACCCACAGAAGTAGAAGCAACAGGCTTCACTTCTGTCTCCCTAATGAAGCCCTCTAGCTTCTTGAAACCCTGGGTCATCATTGTCATCTCTCTTGCAGTAACTGGAATGGCTTTGGGACTCTGTGTGGGACTCAGTTTCTGTCTGGTGAGTGATCGATTCTTAGTTCAAGAGATAGCATATATTTTGTGTGGATATTCATGGAGAGGAGAGTATATGGGTCTGTCAGGAAGAAAGAAGACTATTTTCTAAAGTGATTGGGCAAAAGACACAGAGGAAAAAAATCTGTTGGGTCATAAAGTTCAAAGAGACCTTAGTGCAACACCCGATGTTTTAGAAGTTAGAGAAATGAAACCTCAAGAGTTCAAGTGCCTTCCCAAAGTTGGATATGTCATAAATTCAAGCAACAACATTTGAACCTTCTTATTCCAAATCTCTACTGATTTCCGTTTCACTATACTGCTTCCCTTAGATAGAACTAAGATTAAGAGGAAAAGGGAGAACGAGATTAATAACAAGTAGGAAAGAAAAATGGAGAAGAGAAAATTAGCACAGGACAAGAAAAAAAGAGAGAATGGGAATGAGTGTGAAAACAAAGGAAAACCACTGAGGAGCAATTTTTATTTCAGGTCAATTACTAATTGGTGAGAGTATGTTCCTCATTAGTTCAGTTATATACTCAATGATTTGCTGGAGCCATTCGTGAGAGCCAATTGTTAAATATTCAATGTGAGCATTGATACTTCACAAATCAGCAATCATTACAAATCAGGGCTTGATTTATTCTTTTAATTGTCTAGACTTAAGAAAGAATTAATTATGTAGATTAAACTGGAAAGTGTGTTTTCATATATTTCTCCTTACCTCCATCCCAGAGCTCAGTTGTTAAAGCATGCCGCTGTATTGTATACAAATTGCTTGAGCTTAGCTCAAGTGCCATAGAAGGTTCAGAAAATGGGCTCATCCCCAGGCTAGAGACTAAAAACAACAATAGCAATAACAATAATAGCTGGCATTAATAGAGTTCTTCAGGGCTGGAAAGGGCTTTATAGTCATCATCTCATCCAAGTGTCAAACACTCCATTACGCAGAGCATGCCTTGCTCCAATGTGTTCCAGTGGTCACAGACAGCAAGACAGCAAGTTAGATTTTCTCATTTCGTCCTTTCTTTGCAAATGAAAATAAGTGTCTTATTGATGGTAAGTCAGAAGCTTCCTGTAAGAAGAATAAAAAATATATAAGGAAGGAAAATGCATGAGGATGGAGAGAGATATGGAGACAAAAAAAGACAGATGCAAAGTCAGATGCAAAAATTTTAAAGGAGAGGGAAAGAGAGATAGAGAAAGAGAAGAAAAAGACTATGATAGTCACGGAGTGGTATAGTCAGAAAGAGAAATAATAGTTGTCAACAGAATTTTGAATGCAATCCAGATTGGACCTGGGAATGGCTGGAGCCAAAACATAGCAGGCCAGAGACAGGTGTGTCAGGATTCATTTGTTTCAGAGTGAGGAAAACACTTACAAGTAGAAGTCTTCCTGAGTAGCATGGCTTAACATGTTGGGGTACAGGCACTGCTTATACTGGGCTAGAGACTATGACATAATCATTTTGAGGTCTTGAGTTACTATTCCCATGGTCTTGTGGGAATAGTATTGTCCCAAGTCTTGGGGGTCATGATTACTCAGTGGGGTACAGAACCAGAGTTCTATGATGGGAACAGGAGTATAGTACAAGGAACAGGAATTGTGAGCATGTCAGACACCTGACTGATGTTGACCACATTTGAACTAAGGTCCTCCTGACTCCAGGGCTGGTGCTCTATTCACTGCGCCACCTAGCCACCCCTAGATGATACAGTTTAAACAATGTAATGAAGTTTTTCTTACAATTCCCATAATTACATTAAGTCAGATACAGATCAAATTACTTAGGGGGCTCACAGTGAACAAGTACTGAGAAGGGAGATTTACATGTCACTAAGGTGACCAAGAAAATTTAAACATTAACAAAACAGAGACATGTGGCTAACCTAGGGGAACCAGATGTCCCAGATGTTTCAGGTAGTTATCTGGTCCATAGATATCTTTTTTTGGATAATGTTTTATTTTCATGTAAATAGATTTAGTATTGTACTTACAAAACTTCTTGATTATAGAAATTTGCTATAATATTATCTGTTATTAGTTTAGCTCTGTTTGATTCCAGACATGAGTCATATCTGATAGCCAATCACGTGGTCACAGAGTGTTAAAGACAAGGCTTAAGATTGGTGGGGAATTTTCCTTTTCAGCAAGGAACCAGCGCAATGGGAAAACAGAGTCATGAGGATACTACTTAGGCCATATTCTAGACCATCCCCACAACCTTAGCAGTTCCCAGAATGTCGCATATACCATTTTCTACTATTGACTTCATGACAATTCAGATAACTATCCTGGTAATCAAAGCTCAAAACAATAAGCCACAGTCCCAGGAAATTTCTACTTTAAATAGCAAAATTTCACTAGCCACAACTTAGAACTTAATATCTTTCCTGATTAACATTTCAGTAATCCTTTACTTATAAACTAAAACTACCCATATTCTGTGGCTTCAGACATACAGCAAGAACCTAATAGTTGACTCATCATTACTATGTTAAAGCTCTACCTTTAAATCACCATACACTTTCATATTAGCCAAGATTTTCAAATGAAAATTTGCTATTATAGTAAGTAGTAGTAGTAGTAGTACCTGTTTTATAACTAAATATATGTCATTTAACAGTTTTCAAATGTCTGATTTTTATCACATCCTTTTAAAAGCACAATTCATAATCTAATAATATCCAGATTAAAAGGGAAGTTTTGTCTAACAGCATTTCTGTTCGCAATGGTCTCTCAAATTTTTCAATATACATTTAGAAATACAATAACACAAACAATAAATTTCAAATGACACTAATTGCATTTCCAAACTGTCACATATAAAAATCATTAATCTTATTACCTTTGGCAATATAAAACCACTTTAGAGTTATCAGATATGAAACAATTACATTCACTTAGAGAAATACTAGTAATTACAAATCAGGAAACTGAGTAAAGAGAGATAAAATAATCTGCCCAAGGTTACACAGTTAATAAGTTTCTACAACTGGAACAGTGAAGGGGACTCACAGAGGATGGAGACTGCTTGGCTTCTCCCACCTCATACTGCCATCCTACGTGCTGTCAGGGGCTCCTGAACCTTCCCAGGCAGCAGCTTGATGGAACCTGCCAAGGGCTGGTCTTGCCCTGGAAAAAACTGGCTGGACTCTGGGGCTGGGGGTATATGGCAGTGGGCACTGCTTGGGGGCTGGTGCCAGGATCTCCCCACTGGTGGTAGTTCCAGGTGGCAAGACTCAGGGAAAGCTAGCTGCGGAGCTCGACAGCAGCTGTTTTCCCCCCTCCCTCACTGCTGCAGGTGCTGCTGGGACTGGGACCACTTGCAGCAGCAAGGACAGGGTGAGCACAATGTCCTAGAGGTGCAGGCTGAAAGATGTCCAGGGGCACAAAGCCATGGGGGCTACTCTACCAGGTGGGGGCAGAGAGTTCTCCCCCAATTCTCTAGCATTTTCTTTTCCTAACACCTGTATTTGGGAATCTGATCTGGAATGAGAGGGCATAACAGTATAAAAGGGAGAGAGTCTGTGAACCAGAGAGGGGGGTTAACATGAGGTTGAAATAAAGAACAAACTTATATTTTTTTTACCTATATTTACCTATTTTTTTTTCTTCACTCTCTCCAGTCTGGGATTTCTGCCCAAACTAGCTTTCCTTCATTGCCTTAGAACAATGAAACTATTGATCTTGACAATTACTTTTAAAACTTTAAAAAAAAAAAACACTTTTCTAAGATTTAATCCTTATTTTTACTTAAAACAAATTCTATAGAGTAGTATCATCTGAGCTCCTGGAATTACCCCAAGGTCTCAGGAGTTCCCTCCTGCAATCTTAAAATGACTAATCATCAAACTTCTTAATGATTAATCTCTTTCTTTTTTTGCTTTTTGGAGGTAGGAAGGCAGGACAATTGGAATTAAATGACTTGCTCAAGGTCACACAGCTAGTAAGTGTTAAGTGTCTGAGGCTGGATTTGAACTCAGGTCCTCCTGATTCCAGGACCAGTGCTCTATTCACTGTGCCACCTAGCTGTCCCCTTAATGATTAATCTCAGAACTCCCAGAATCTGCTAAGATATTTTTAATGGTTCTACAGCTTTGATTATCTAACTTTATTTCTATAGTTCCGACTTGACTAGTGTTGTAATGACAGAAAAAAATACAGGCTTTTCCTCTTTTCTTATACCCTAATCTTCTGTGGAGAGCCTAAAGTGGGACTAGTCCTACTTACTGGGGCAACTGCTTCAGTTATGAAAGTTCATTAATCTTCCCAGTGTTCTCTCTAGCTATATCTCTTAGAAATTTTTCTGGCTGGTTGTCTTTTAAATCTTTCAAGGTAACAGAATCTAGCTCACAACGCAAACATGATGCAGACGTTCTGCATCGTACAAAGACACACAGATAACAGATAAAATGACAATACATATACAAAGAGTACAATTAAAATGATAATTTCAACTGGTTCTACAGGCACATAAATCAGAGGCATAAGCAATTAAAAAGACCAGAGGCTTATGCAGATACAAATTTACCAGACCCACGCAAAACAAACCAACAAACCAACAAAGGCATGCAATTAAGCTGTGTACAAAAAAAGATCTTACCAGAGTGATCAGGACAAGCTGGGTCCTCATAACAGAATGTGAGTGAGAACAATGAACTTGTCAGGTGAGGGGGGGGTGGCAAACTCTGGAGAAATTTCAGTGGTATGTAGTCCGCCCCTCCAGTATTGGAGAGGTCAAAGCTTCATCTCCACATTTGCCCCTTAAGACCACTGCCACCAATCAACAGCAACAGAATTTTCAATGCAGTACAGATTGGACCAGTCTCTAACACGGGAATTGTTAGAGCTGAAACAGAGCAGGACAGAGGCAGGTGTGTCAGGAATCAAGTAGCAGTTTTATTAGTTTCACAGTGAGGAAAATTGCAAGTGAAAGTCCTTCTGAGTGGGATAGCTTAACATGTTGGGGTACAGGCAGTACTTATATACACACTGGGCTGGACTATGCATAATTATTTTTAGGTCTTGAGTTACTGTTCCTACAGGTTCTGTGGGAACAGTATTGTCCCAAGTCTAGGGGGTTATTATTCTGCGGGGTACAGAACCAGAGTTCTGTGTTGGGAACAGGAGTACAGTACAAGGAACAGGGATTGCGAGCACTCAGAAATATGATGGGTGCCGGTTCTTAGGTCCTTGGGAAATAGGGAGAGTGAACCCCTGGTGCAATACACTTTGCCAGAGGGTAAGAGCATTCAAAGTGCCAAGTGCAAAGGATTATTGTTATGCTAAGCTCAGCCTGTGGTCTGCTTTCTGGGCCTTAGCTCCGAGGAACAGGGCATCTCCAAAATATTGACATAGTAATCATAGGGATATAGAATTGAAAGAAACTTTGGAAATCATTTAGTCTAATCTCCTTTTATAAGTAAAGAAACATCTTGGGGAAAAATTAATTTCCCATTGTGTGTTTGTTACACAGTAATAAAACTGGAGATTCAAACTTGATTTGAATGTTCATGGAAAGAACTGGGGACAAGAAGAAAAGATAGTACTGAGAAGAAGAAATCTGTGGTGTGGGTAGATGTGTAAGTTTTGGAATCCAAAGAAGAGTTTAAGATCAGTGACTGGGAAAGTACTCATCTCTTTAAAAAATCTACTTTTTTTTTTCTCTTCTAGAGGGACTGCACTCTGCCCCTGAGAAATCCTTTCAACAGAAGCACTTATTACTTCCACAGCCCCGACCTTGATCTGGAATCTAGGGTCGTCCATGGATTGAGATATGGAATGGACCTTGGAGGGAAAGGTGGGATGAGCATCAGAGAGAAACCCTGGATGGGCCTTAGAAACAGCAATGGGCTTGGGCATTGTGAGTATCACAGTGAGGGGCAAGGACTAGTCCATGAAGGTCTTAAAGGTCATCTTGGAGAGAACCATAGGAGAAATCATGAACATGACCATAAAGGACACCATAGAAAAAGCTATAAAAATCATCACGGAATAAATCATAGACAAGACCACAAAGGAGAAGGCCATGAGGGTCAAAATGTGAACTGTGGAATAGGTCATATAAATGATCTTAGCCTTGATCAAGGGTGTGGTCTTGGGAAAATTCAAAGAGATAACGATTAACAGAGTGGTAGTGAGGTTAAAAGTGGATTATGGTGGAGTCCCAAAACTTTGGGAGCTGTGGAGATGACCTTAATGAAAAGCATTCCCTGTGATTCTCCCACCCAACCCAGAGCCCAGTCAGCATCACATAGTACACACTATCACTATCAGGAGAGTTGTCTCCAGGCCTTGGTTTTTCCATAGGAAGTCCCTTTTATTTCTTCCTATATATTCCCAGATACTGAGTAAGCAGGATGAAGGAGAAAATCCCCAGGTTTAATCTAAAAACTTTAAAAAGCCAAATAGAATTAAACTCCTTGTTTATGTCTCTATCTTTGTATCCTTTCATTTCCTCTTCTTTTTTAAAAAAAAATTTTTTTTCCAATTACATAAAAAAATTTTAAACAATCATTTTTTAAAAATAAGCTCTAAATTCTCTTCCTTCCTTCCTCCCCTTACCCCTCCTTGAGATGGTAAGCAATTTGTTATAGGTTATATATGTGCAATCATGCAAAACATATTTCCATATTAGTCATGTTGTGAAAGAAAACACAGACCAAAAAAAGAAAACTGGTAAAAAATTAAGAAAATGAAAATAGTATGCTTCAATACATATTCAAATTTCATAAATTCTTTTTCTGGAGGTGGACAGCTTTTTTCACCATAATTCTTTTGGAATTGTCTTGAATCTTTGCATTGCTAAGATAGTCACAGTTGATCACTGTGCAATATTACTATTACTGGGTGCAACGTTCTCCTGGTTCTGCTCACTTCACTCTCTTGTATTTCTTCTTCTCTTTGTGTCTTTGATTGTGTATTTCTGTTTGTCTTGCTGCAAATCATGACACGTAAAGGAAATGGAAATTCTCCCAGCAGGAAGGGAACAGTACTCACAGCCAAATTCCAAGTTACTCTGCTGGAGATTTTCTTCTTTCTAAAAACTTATCTCCATTTTTGTCACTGACATTCATGCCTAACCTCTGGACATGTTAACTTTCCCCCTTACCTGGGTAGAACTCTTGTATCTGAAACTCCTACTTATCTGACTCATTTCTTCAATCCAAGTAGAACATAAGAGCTCAGTAACTGGCTGTCCCACAAGGGTAACAACCAACTTCCCTAACAAGCACTTAAGCTCATAAGGCTTTAAAACATTTGATGGTTTTATTTACATGGTAAAGGATTCCTTTATTCTTAGACTCAGTAACAACTGAGCTCATAGACTGTTAAGAAAACCCTCCTCCTCTGAGAGCCCCGCAGGGACTTATACAGTTTTCTTAAACTATAACATTGCTCTTCACTCCAACACGTCACTGAAAAGCCAATGTTTTCTGCCTCATTGCTCTTTCACCAACACCTTTCTTCCTACTGATCGCTGTCCCTTACTCTTGGCAGAAATTGTGGGTCCTTATTGATATTGTTGCTTGTACTCCACTGCCAGAAGATGTCATGGATCCTGGTCTTAGCCCTACTTTGTGGCCCCCCATTGTCCTGCTCTCCTACAGCATATAGTTCCAGTTCAGTAGGATCTGACTCATAGAATCTCAGATGTTGCTGCCCTTTACATGTCCAGGGCATCAAGTGCCTCCAACCATAAAGATTCTCATGTGCATTGGTACACTTCTTACTTGATTGCCTAAATCAGATCTGTTTTCTATTCTCATGGATGGCTCATGAGTAACCATTTATCTTTTTCCTCTCTCAATACCTGGCTATGGTTTCTCCTCATCAGA
Organism: Pseudochirops corinnae; assembly: GCA_028646515.1. Classification (NCBI taxonomy): domain Eukaryota; kingdom Metazoa; phylum Chordata; class Mammalia; order Diprotodontia; family Pseudocheiridae; genus Pseudochirops; species Pseudochirops corinnae. Next base: position 181,161,033 of record CM053586.1, read on the forward strand.
TTAATTCCTCCAAGTCTTTTGGACTTTGGGAAGAGATCCTTTTTATTTCTATTCTTTCCATATGTGACATTCCTCTAGGGCACCTGGGCCAGGTTATGCAAATTATTTCAGATAACAGATTCCTTCTTCAAAGATCTCCCAAAGAGAAAAGGAGAGGAGGGGAGATGGAAGTTCCTCATACTTGCTCCCAGTATAGTATCCAAAAGATTCAAAAGGAGAAGAGCAACCACATAATGTTAAGAACACATCTTTTCTTGATGCAGAATAACTGATTTTTTAAAAAGAGGATCATTATAAGATTAATAAGGGGAAAAAAATAAGACAAAATACAAAAGAATGGTCCATTCATGTCTTACTCTGATGCCTCCTTGTGGCGTGAGGGTGGCCCTGGGTTTTTGAAGATCATACCTACAAAATTCAAGATCTGATAGGCATTGCTAACATGGAAAGGAGTTTGTGGACCTGAGGAGTGACAGATCAGGTCATCACTGAGAGGTCAGCCACTGGATGAAGATCTTTTTTGCCTACCAAAACTCATGAGGAATACACATCATGAAAGTATAAAAGAATTGGGAACTGTATTGGTAAGGAAAGGACTCACACTCAATGAAATCACAGTTTTTTTGAAGTGTTGAAGTATATGCATGAAAGAGACTTTGTGGACCTCTAAACTTCCCTGGTTTATTTATCCCCAACTATTTGGCTCCTAATAATGTCAATGTGTGATGGTCTCAGCCCCAAGGGTGATTATCAGCTTTCCTAATGTAATGACAATCAACACAGCACATCTGAGGGCTGCTGCTATGAATAATTTTAAGAGTCTAATCACCAGGTATAGTATTTATTCAAAACTAAACCTTAAGCCAAGAAACCAAAGCATAACATTCACAACAACATGACAACTTATTACCAGGGTGGCCATATGGCCTTAAACAGACACAAAAGTATATAACATAACATAGCATAATCCCCCACATTATATATTCTTGGGGGGCCAAAATCTTTGAGGAGTGAACAACCAGCTTCTGCTCACTCAGGTACTCTTCCAAAATACTTGTTTATACAATCATGGGATCCCAGGCCAGGGTCTTCCCTTAACACAGCACATCCCCAGTAGTAGCAGAGAACACAACACCCTCCCACCCCTAGGTCACAGTAGGTTAAAATGCCCTCAATCCAGAGTCCAAGTAAAGTCCTCTGGCGGGGGGAAGAGGGGAGAGGGGGGTGTCTTTCTCCCCACCCTGCTTTTGCATGCTCCCACCTAGCACTCTCAGGTGCACACACGCTCTAAGCCAAAGAGTCCAAGTCTTAACACTGCTCCAGTCCCTGCTTCCAAGTCCTAGGGGGTGTCTGGGCAACAAAGCAAACAGGGCGGGTTCCTGGGGACCATGGCACTACAGACAACTCCATCCCCTTTCCATGCGGGAAAGCATGCTCACTGCTCTTGCCTTGCTGCAAAGTTTTCATTTTGACCTAGGGCCAAGTCCCAAGACCCATGGCAGTCTCTCCTTCTTACCCTCCTCTTGCATGTCTGTGGGCCAATAGCTCCTGGTTCCTGCCTGGGTCCTAATGCAGGCAGCTCTCTGCTCCTGCTCCATGTCTCACCTCATGGGGGAAGGGACTGCTCCACTCCAAGCTCTCCCTGCTCCTGCCTGGGTCCAGGTACAACAGGCTCCAGAGGCCCCTGCCCCCAGCTTCTGTCTCTGGTGGTACACACCCCAACTCCGAGGCAACTCATTCTTCCCCAGCCTTACATGGGCAAGGACCCTTCTGGTCTGGGCTCTGGGCACAGCAAAATAATACAATAATTGGGAAATAACAGATAACTATCCCAGTCTTATTAAACCCCATACTTTCCTCAAAGGTGTTAACAATCTTATTTTCTATCAGTCCAGTGTTACAGTGTTCTCACAAAGGTTGGTATCAAAGGTCTCCTCTCTCTCTCAGAGGTCTCCTGGGTTCACAAAGCCAGGAGGCCCCTGAACAGTGGCTACCCAGAGTCTCTTCCAGGACTTCAAGAGCTCTCAGGCAAAGCACTCTTCCCATGAGTGAGCACTGAGAATATATGTACACTCATACATATATACACTATAGCACTGAGTATGTATATTCACCTCAGAATATACATACACTTTTGACTAATAGGCTCAGAGCCGGAAGGCACCAAAGCCCACCTGACTCAGCACAACTGTGAATTACCAGGGTTCAAAAGAGATTGATCCTTCAGACGTTTACAATTTAGTATGAGCATGGGAAACTGAACTCCAATAAAAGAATAACAAAAATCCCACCTTGTTTGCACCTACACCTAACAAGCACCAAGGCTCACAAGGCATCAGATGTAGAACAGGTTTAAGTTTCATAGTGAAAGACACAGAAAGGATCCAATTCCAAGTCCAGAGAGAGTTGAGAACCCCGTTCCTCCAGTCGCAGATTGGGGTAAGGGCAAGGGTCCCAGAAAGGAAGAAGGTCCTAGAACCTTGGTTTCTCCTGTCACTCACTGAGGTAGCTCTACTTTCAGAAAGAATTTATAATTTGGCTCTTAGCCAGCACTGCATAGTCATCTTAGTTCCTGTTCCTGTCATTATCCTTAGTCTTGCTTTGCCACTTCCTGTTGTTTACCTCTATACCCAGACATTCTATCATTCAATCACTTCACCTGATGCTGCCCTCCCTTCTGGCAGACATTATACTTCTTTCGCCCTGCTATTTGGCTCTCTTTCCAAAAATGGTCTGTGGCAGTCTCTCCTTCTTACCAGGAAATGGTGTCAGTTCTCTTGTCACACACATTAATTAAGAACTTATTACATGCCAAGGCACTGTGCTAAATGCTAAGGATACAAAGAAAGGCAAAAAATTCAGTCCCTTATCTTAAGGAGTTCACATATGAATGTACATATAAGGTACACTTACTGAGTACATTTACAATGCAAATCAAAATTAATCTCAGAGGAAAGGCATTAGGCAGCAAGTAGAACTGGGAAAGGCCTCCTGAAGAAAGTGGAATTTGAGCAGAATCTTGAAGGGAAACCATTCCCTTTCTCAGGGCAGAAGCAATATCCTCCTGCTCCGTATCAGTATCTCCCACTGAATCTTGGTGAGTTCAGAGAAATACCAGCTCTTCAGGCAACTAGACCCACTCAAAAATTAGCTACAGATTGTTTCTAGAAAGTACTGAATCATCACCCTTTTCCTGACCTATTTTATAGGAACTCCACCCTCTTTTACAGGTTTTCATTCTAATGATTCATGACTCAGGTGCCCTTCCCCCTACTCAGGGGAGTAACTTTTTTATAATTCTAATGATGTGATAATATCACAAATATTTCCAGCCTTATAGTGACAGAACTAGGGGGTGATCAATAAAAGGTCATTTCTTCACAAAGCTCTCTATCCTATGGGACTTCATTTTCCCATTTGTTGGATGAGGGGATTAGACCAGACAGGCCTTAAGAGTCCTTCCAACATATGATGAATCTATGATAGATTCCATTCTCCCTCCATTCCATTCCATTCTGGTAACTCATGTTCTACTTAGCAATGTTATTGAGGTTTTTATACTTAAAAATAGGATACCTGGTTCCCAGAGACTGGAACTCTGATAATACTGCTGATGTCTCCTCAATTTTTCATTCTGGCCACCAAGCAATAAAGATCCAGGTGTTTCCTTGGGCTATCTTTCGCTCATCCAAATCTGGTCCCACTCTCTCTCTTACTTATTCAAATCTCCTCCATCTCTCTCTCTCTCTCTCTCTCTCTCTCTCTCTCTCTCTCTCTCACACACACACACACACACACACACACACACACACACACACACACCCCACAATAACTTGCAAGTTAAAACATCCCCTTCCTGTTGTCCTCTGAGAATGAAGGACAAATAACACCCTGTGAGGAGGAGTAGCTGCCCCCTGGGATGTGTCCAGGTTGGTCCAGTCAGGTTCAGTTGGGCAATGTTGCTATTTCTTCTTCCTACTCCTCCTCTTTCTCCCCTCCCTCCTCCTCCCCCTCCTCCTCCATATGGAGAGTCATACCCTTACAAGTGGGTACTCTGTCCAAAGGAATATAGATTTTGATCACTTATACTTTCCAAGATATCTTGGGATTTGGTGAGTAGATATTTTTCCTCTCTATGTATTTCTTCTATCATTAAAAAAAAAAACAAACCTGAGACAATTAACCCTTTTGTTTCATGTAGTTTTCATTCATGATTTCTTGAAATATAACTCTGAAAAACCAAGCTTTGATAAAGCCCATTGTTTGGGCTTTATTTGAATCAACTCCATTGATTCAAATGGAGTTACTTGACTATGACTTTAAACCCAAATAACTCTGGCTTTCACTGATTGAGCAATAGGTCCCAGCCAAAACCTCAGTTGCTCATTGTTTGGGTTCTGATGGCTCAGAGTGAGTGTAAATAGCAATTGTTTCTGTTCTGGCCGGAAACTCAAAGGGTCTTTCCCCTCCCAGATTGATTCTTTTGTGAATGCAAAGGAGGCCATTTTTTGCCTCAATTCTTACCTGGTCCCTAATTACTGAATGGGTGTGGTCTCAGACAAACTGAGATCCCAGGGATCTTAACTTAAAAAGGCCAAGGTCTTCCACTGCATCGAGGGTCATTACCAGTTGTCTTACCTATGTCTTGCCACTGGACTCCCAGTAACTCTGGAGGAGAGAATGAGACTGACAACTGTCTATCTCACAGCTCTACCTCACTTCCACTCCTGATGTCATTAGTCCTCTTCAAGAACAAAGAATGAACAACATCAACAGCACTATAATACAATAACTGACATGTATATGGTATTTTAAGATTTGCAAAATGCTTTTACATATATTATCAAATTTAAGCCTTGAAACAACTCTGGCATTATCATTCTCATTTTCTAGAAGAGGATACTTGATACATGGATACTCAGTAAGACTTAGAAGTAGAATTAGAGCCCAGGTCTTCCTGAGGTCAGTCCATAACTCTAGGCTCTACAGTCTCTATCATAGATTTTACAGCTCCTATTTTGAGATTCACAGTCTCTATCATGGATTTATATTCCCCATTCCAAGTTCCACAACCCCCATTTCAGGCTCCACAACATGGAGCTGGCATACAGTGTGGCAAAATTTGTGTGGCCTTCTTGCTATATGCCTGGGATACCATCTTTTCCAATCCCCTAGATCCTCCTCCAGTAAGCATCTTTGAACTGATGGTAGAACAACCATGCCTTAGCAATGCAAAATCTGGAATGAAGATTGATTTTCCTGGCTCTTCTTGCCCCCTACCTTAAATGTACCCTCATGTACAGCCTTTTAACTACCCAAATCTTGCTGTCTAAACCTGTCTTCTTTTTTTTTTTTCCAGTGATTATCACTCAACTCTCTGGGTCCAATTGTATACATATGCCTATGATGTGACAATCTCCCTGTCCCTTTGACTAGATCATTAACTCATTAAGAGTTCAGATTCAAAGTTACAGGCCTTTAGGTCATTGAACTCAATAACCAACTGGCTGTTATTTTCTTTTTATACACAGCCCATGGACCTATTAGGGTCAATGAATGCAAGTGTTGTTTTTTTTATTTATAGTATATCACCAAAACATTATTCTAATGATAATCTTACTATTTCTCCAATAACAACTTGCCTTAAAAAAATACCACTTCGTCCCAGAACATTTTAAGCTGCTTTTGTCTATTTGTATTGATGCTCAGGGAGACTTTCGTATCTCTTCCTAGATTCTTGTGCTCTTCGTCTCTATGTATTATCTTTTCTGAATATTTTGGCTTGGGACCAAGGTAAGATACCCACTAGGACTGGGATGTCTAAGACAGACTCAGATAATAGAAGTAGTAGCAATAATATTTCAAGGATGTGTGATTTTCTTAGTGTTATGTATTCACATCACCAATGTAGATGGCAACCCCTCATGACAGTAGACCCTGTGATGCACCTTTCTGAACTTAACCTAATGACATTACATCACCAAACCCCTACTTGGAGTCCAGCTAGGTAGGGAGTACCCCATTAGCATAGCTCATGAGAATCCAGGGTCAACTCCATGGCAACATAGGAATAGACTTCAATGGAGAAACATCTAGACTAACCATAACTCACATTTTCTTTTTTTTTTTTTTGGAGGGAGGAAGGCAAGGCAATTGGAGTTTAGTGACTTGCCCAAGGTCACACAGCTAGTAACTGTCTGAGGTCAGATTTGAACTCAGGTCCTCCTGACTCTAGGGTCAGTGCTCTATTCACTGTGGCACGTAGCTTTCCCAATAACTCGCATTTTCATACCACTTTCTTGTTTCAAAAGTCCTGTCCTTCCAACAATTCTGTAAGGTTCCATTTGCTGCCCTGGAGGTACCAAACCAGGAGGATCATCCTCAGGGTAGTGGAATGTCTCTGTGTTATTCACTTTGTACATCACAAAAAAACCCAGTTAAATTCAGAATCCATTAATGACCTAATGCATATATAGCACTGCAATCAGCACTGGAGAAAATATGAAGTTTAGATAAAGTATGTCTGTCCTGCCTTGAGAGAACTTATATTCCAGTAGGGGTTGAGATAGAAATATCAACAATGATAGTGTATAATGTTACTGTTATGTAAGGTACAAAAGAGAGGGTCATTATTAATAGGAAGGATAAGGGAAGGCTTTAAGCAATAAAACAGATAAATCATTGGTTCATTTGATTTTTTTTAAAAAGAAAACCAAATTACCAATATCAAAAATGAAAAAGGTGAATTCACCACCAAAGCAGATGAAATTAAAGCAATTAATAGGAGCTATTTCACCCAATTATATGCCAATAAACCTGACAGTGTAAGTGAAATGGACAAATATTTACAAAAATATAAATTGCCTGGATTAACAGAAGAGAAAATAAAATACTTAACCCTATCTTAGAAAAAGAAATGGAACAAGTTATAAATGAGTTTCCTAAGAAAAAATCTCCAGAACCAACTGATGCACAAGTGAATTCTATCAAATATTTAAATAACAATTCCAATACTATATAAACTATTTGGGAAAACAGGGAAAGAAAGAGTCCTACCAAATTCCTTTTATGACACAAATATGGCACTGATACCTAAACCAGGAAGGGCAAAAAACAGAGAAAGAAAATCATAGACCAATTTCCCTAATGAACACTGATGCAAAAATACTAGCAAGATTACAACTATATAGCACAAAAATCATATACTATGACCTGGTGGGATTTATACAAGAAATGTAGAGCTGGTTCGATATTAGGGAAACTATCAGCATAATTAACTATATCCAGTAGCAAAACCAACAAAAGCCATGATTTTGTCAATAGATGCAGAAAAAGCTTTTGATAAAATATAATACTCAATCCTATTAAAAACACTAAAAATCATACGAGTAAATGTAGCTTTCCTTAAAATGATAAGGAGTATCTATCTAAAGCCATCAGCAAGCATTATCTGTATGGGGATAAGCTAGAAGCCTTTCCAGCAAGATCAGGGGTAAAGCAAGGATGTGCATTCTCACCACTATTATTCAATATTGTTCTAGAAATGCTAGCTATAACAAGACAAGAAAAAGAAAATGAAGGAATTAGAATAGGCAATGAAGAAACAAAACTATCACTCTTTGCAGATGACATGGTATACTTAGAGAATCTTGGAGAATCAACTAAAAAGCTAGTTGAAATAATTAACTTCAACAAAGTTGCCAGTAGAATTCACTAGTAAAGTCATCTGGCCCTGGAGATTTTTTCCTAGGGAGTTAATTGATGGCTTGTTCAATTTCTTTTTTCTGAGATGGGGTTATTTAAGTAGTTTATTTCCTCTTCAGTTAGTCTAGGCAACTTGTATTTTTGTAAATATTCATCAATTTCACTAAGATTGTCAAATTTATGTGCATACAATTGGACAAAATAATTCCTAATTATTGTTTTAATTTCCTCTTCATTAGAGGTAGATTCACCCTTTTCATTTTGATATTCATAATATGGTTTTCTTCTTTCTTTTTTTTATCATATTGGCTAAAGGTCTATCAATTTTATTGGCTTTTTCATAATACCAACTC
>CM053586.1:181169589-181289022 GCA_028646515.1 Pseudochirops corinnae
TTTTTTCCCCCTTAAATGCTATCCAGTTATTGTTCTTGCTATGGAGTAAATACATTTCCTAAAAAGTTAATAGATTCTACTCATTGATTGTTAAGAGGAAGCAAAGTAGTTGGGGCTCATGAGCTACAAAACATGGGGACAGTTACCCATAGGGTTACCATAGAATCTGAGGGTGGAGGCACCCCTTTGGGGATCCAATCTTCCAATGCCAGTGTGACTGGCACTGGGGGAGTGAGTCCAGAGGGAGTTGCTATTGTGGAGGAGTCCCTTGGGGGAGTTGGATATGGGTTAGAAGTTTGGACAACAGAATTACCAAATTAGATAGAAGATTCTCTTGTTGCAGGGGATAAGATCTGAGGGCTGGGAAGCAGGGTAGTTTGCTCCCTCTCTCAGGTGATCCTCATCTTGCCTCATAGGTCCTTAGGTCTTCTTTCCTCTAAGCCCCTTTCCTTAAGATTGATTAACTCACCAAGTTCCAAGAGCCCAAGAAGAATCAATAGCAGGGTCCAGGAGGTAGGAGAGAGTTTTCCTTTCTTCATCTCAAGATAATAGCTGTTTGGGGTTCACAGAATGGACAATGGCAAGTTGGAGGAAGGCCAGGATCCAAATGTGTGGGTTCTTGGTGGAGATGCCAGTTTGCAGACACCAAGCTGAGGGCTGGAGAGCAATGGCTGGTGGAAAGGGAGAAACAGAGCCAAAGGCTAGGTGTTACCTTGACACTTGAGCAACACAAGATCTCACCACAATTTTTATTCTTTTTTTCATCTCATCATCTGTGACATTTATAGTCAGTGCTGAGGAGAGGAGGCCTGGGTTTCTAGGTCTTCCCTCCCCTAGGGAGGGGCAGCTCTGGGTCTTTCCTTTGTCACCTCAGAATAGAGAGAAGTTGAGATGTAAACTTACGTTTGCGGAGAAAAATATGAAAGGGGTTGAGGGGAGGAGGAGAAATGGCATAATCACAGGGTGCTGGCTCTGAGGAGGACCAGGAAAGGTAAGAGAACAAGGGGATCACAGTTGACAGGGCTGAGGGACCCACCCTCTGAGCTAGACACTAGGTCAGAAACCAGTTTCCTCTGGGGATTTCTCTAGTGAGGTCCTTGGGGCAGCGGGGGGCAGGGTAGATAACAGGGAGAGAAAGAGGGGGATTGGGTTTGAAAACCTGTGGATCCATGTTCCTAGAAAGCTGTGTACTGGGGTAGCAAGAGGCCTGAATTTCTAGAATAGGCCTCATAGTCTAGGTTACAAGAGAGAAGCAGTGACTGAATGGTGAGGGAGGAGGGGAAATTGTCTGGTGGGGTAGATTGATTGCTGGATCCTGGGAAGAGAGTTAAGGACTTTCAGGAGGAAACTAAATATTTAGGGCTTGAGAGTCTATATACATTGGTGACCTAGGGATTAATGAGATTCAATTAACTTCTGCAATCATCTATTAAGTAATTATTTGCAGAGGATTCAGTTTGGCACTGAGAAAGATATTTAAATAATACAAGGTCCTTGCCCTCATGGAGCTTACAGTTTATCAAGGGGAAAACACATACACAATTATAATTTACAACAATATGTAAGTGCATTAAAGGTGCTAAGCGCTATTATGGGATGCAAGGGGGAAGTTGCAGGGAGGGGGGGTCCAGGGAAGAGATCCAACAGGAGGCAGCGTTCGAGGCAGCCTACATCCAAATCTCTGCCTCCGTGGTTCTGGGCAGTCATTTAACTTCTCTGGGGCTCCACTTCCTCATCTTTAAATGAGGAAGTTAGACAAGATGACCTCTAATATCTTGGCCTAAGTCCTTGAGGCCACCAGTCTCTCCCCTCCCAAAGCCCAGATCCTGTAGCCCATAGCACAAAGGAAAATATGGAGAGGTTTATTGGTTCCATGCCTAGAACTTTAACAGAGAAGTGCTGAGCACGAGATCAGACCCGTGCTGCTGGAGCGCCCTGATGGATCTGGTACTTAGTGTATAGCAAGCCCAGAAGGCCCAGAAAGGGGAGGCCACCCAAACATCTTGGAAGAGGAGCTCTGGGGTATGACTCCTGGCACCAAGTTAAGTTTCTTTCTTTTCTCTTTCTTTGGAGGGGGGAAGGCAAGGCAATTGGGGTTAAGTGATTTGCCCAAGGTTACACAGCTAGTTAAGTGTCAAGTGTCTGAGGCCGCATTTGAACTCAGGTCCTCCTGACTTCAGGGCCAGTGCTCTATTCACTATACTACCTAGCTACCCCACCAAGCTAAGTTCCTAAAAGCTTCTAAAATTTTGCCAGGCTGCAAAGCCGTATCTTAGCGTCCTGGGCATTAGACCCGTCAGCTCTTCTCTCTGAGTGTACCAGGATCCAGTAAAAGGCAAACCTGTGATAGCCACAGCCTGCACACTAATCTTTAGCCAAGCAATTAAAAAATTGTTAGCAAGGTCTGGGAAACCATTGACTCCACAGCTCACAGCTCCTGCTTCCCTCGAGAGGTCAGGCATTTGAACCCCCTGTCCTCCCTCCTTACTCAGCCAGAGCCCAAGAGTCATGTTTTCTACCCTCCAGCCTCACTCCCCTCCTGGGACCCAGAAATTCCATCTCAGTCCTCTCTCTAGGGGACTCCCATTCCATAGACATGACTCTATTCTCCCCACTTCAAGGACCCCCTCCTGGCCCCTGATCGGCCCTGTTTCCCTCCTTCCTTATTAATTATTAAGCAATTTCTCCTAATGAGGTATCAGCTCCAAACCTTGCTATGTAATATTGTAACCTAAAAAGGAATTTGGACCTCCTGATATTCCAATTAAGGTCAGAGATTCCCTTCCCTGTCCTTCCACCCTTGTCTCTTTTGGGGGGTGAAGGTGGGGAAAGGAGAGGTACAGTGAGGGAAAGGTTACTGGTATTAGAGCTCATGGGTTCTCTCAGACATCATGGTTAGTAACGTGACTGAGATGGGATGTGAAGAAAGGCATCCTTACAGAGAGGCACTCTTTCCAATGTTGTGTCAACCATGCCAGAACCCAAACTTATGGATGGTCAAAGCCAAACAAAGCAGGCTAGAGACAGAAGAGTCAGAAATCAAACAGAAGTTTAGTTGCAAAGTGAGGAAAATTCCTGCAAGTGGAAGTCCATCTTCCTGAGGAGTGAGTATAACTTATGGCAGGGGTAGGACTTTTATACATGAAAACCACAAAAAGGTGGGACCCACCACAGTCTTGAGTAAATAGTTCTCCTACTTGGTATCTCTTGGGACAATGCAGACATTCTTGGGTCCTGTGGGAACAGCCTCTGAGTTATTAGAATCATTGAGCTTTATGAGTGTTTAGCAGGGTACAGAACCAGAGTCAGAGTGGCCCCAACAGGAATGAAGCACCTGGTTTGGTTCACTCAGCATGTTTGTTTCACTCAGATTTGACTGATCACTTTTTGCTGCAGCATGTTGGCTACAGTACCAGCTCTCCTGGGATCCCCTGGGAAATAGGGATCAAAGCAATTCAAAAATTACATGATTTTCCCAGAGGATGAGATCATCCAGAGGGTGAATGTAAAGGATTGTTGTTATGCCAAGCTCAGGGCACAGCTTGCTTGCTGGGTCTTCGCTCTGGAAAACAGGGCATCTCCTAATATCTGGACAGTTATACCCCCAAATTTCAGTTGTTGAATCCCCAAATCTTTTTCCCTAATTCAAATGAGATGTGATTCTAAGGCCAGAGATTCTAAATCTATTTTAGAGCTGCAGAAATTGGCCAGATCTTTACCCAGCGATTGTTATTAAGGGCCTTTTTTTATCCTGGTTGTAGCACCAGCACCTCCTACCATCTTGTTAGCATAATGATGAATGCCTTGTTCTGAAGACTGGGTTTCCTAGGAAGATTATATAGGATTTTTTTGTTTTTACTTTTATATATGTAGCTGTGACGATCAGGTTCTACCAATTAGCTAAAAAAGTCTCTTCTCATTCCCCATTCCCCCATCATAAGAGTGGAATTATTTTCATAGCTTTTATAGTAGAAGGGTGATGGAAGTTTCTCCACAGGGCTGTGCTTCCTTATTATCAGTCATTAATCATCTTTGAAACGACCACACACCATCACCATCATAGCTACCACCATGTCCATCCCCAGAGACCATTCCAGAGTTGTCTAGGTCATCCCAGCAAGACCCATCTCTCAAACTGAAGAGCCAGAGCACATACCACTCCACGGTCCATGCTCAGAGTAGCAAATTCAGGTTTTCCTAATTACCCTTGCTTCACAAAGTTTTTCCAGCTGGAGGGCTTATTTGGTCCAGCTTAAAGAACTGGGGATGTGGATCGTGGAGAAGAAAGGATTGAGGTAGGGTAGAGGACAGGATCTTATAGCTGTCTTCAAGTATTAAAGGGACAGAAGACCTGAGTTGAGTCTCAGTTATTTGACTTACTCATCAGGGTTGGACTTCCTCATATCTAAGCTTCAGCTCTACAATTCTGGATAATCAGTATGGTGAAAAAACTCAAAACTGTACCATAGAGAAATCTGCAACCACAGGTGATTTGTTTGGTGAACAGAAGACTTAAGGGGAATATGAAAACTATCTTCCTGTGGAAGAGTAATTGGGTTAGTTGTTTGTTTTTTTCAGCTTAGTCCCAGGTCAAAGAACTAGAAGCAATATTTGGAAGCAAATTTTTGCCTTCACCTAAGAAACATTTCCTAACAACCAGAGTTGTCCAAATAGTGGAATATACCTCGTGAGATAATGAATTCCCCATCATGATGGACAGCTAGGTGATAGAATGGATAAAGGTTGGTCCTGAAGTCAGGAAGGATTGAATTCAAATCTAGCCTCAAAATTTACTAGCTGTGATCCTGGACAAATCACTTAACTTGTTTTCCTCAGTTTCCTCAATTGTAAAATGGGGATAAAAGTAGCTCCTACCCCGCAGAGTTGTTGTGAGGATCAAATGAAATTATATTTGTAAAGTGCTTAGCACAGTGCCCAGTACATAGTAGGTACTTAATAAATGCTTGTTCCCCCCTACCTCCATTCCCCATCATGAGAAACTTGACAAGAGGATCGGTGGTCTCCGATGGGATTATTATAGAGGGGATTCCTGCTGAGGTAAGGATTATCTTACTTGCTAAAATTCCATCTAATAGAATATCAGCTCCTCGAGGGCCAAGACTATTGCATTTTTTTCTCTATCCCCAGTGCCTCAAACAATGCTTGGATCCCAAGAGTCTATGATGTTTTTTTTTTCCTCTATGCCTATTTGAAAGACTGGAAGTACTGATACCCCGAGGTCCAAGGAAAATTTGATATATGGTGTATTTCATTTGTGGGCTCTTTTCACTTTTCCCTCTGTACTAGGGTTGATGATTTACTGCTCAAATTCTCTCCTTGTGAGAAAGATTTTCTTGAACTCCTTGAAGTATGGATTGACAATATGTAAATACTCACACATATAGTAATTTCATAATCTGGCCCCAACCTGTAGTATTGTGTAATAGCAAGAGCCCTGGATTTGAATTTAGGAGTTATGGATTCAAATTATGCTCTGCTCTTTTTCTCTGGGCTTCAGGGTCCTCCTCTGTAAAATGACAGCATAGTGCTATCAGAAATTCTCAAAGTGGGTGATACTGCTTGCTGGGGAGTGCTGGAATGATTGGGGGGGTGTGGTAGTAGCCTTAGGTACAATTGGGGGACACTGAATAAAAATAAGGAGGCAATGGAAGTATAAAGAAAAAAGATAAGAAAATTTTGAAAAACTATTTGTGTATGTTTCATCTGTTGTATAACAGAGCTTAAATTGTAGTGATTACATTATATTCCAAATTAACACACAAAATATAGTGGTCATGTCTGCAGACAGGTCTTAACAAGCAAGTGTTGGTAGGAGATCCTGTCATGCATTGTTAGGAAGGCCAGCATGCCTCAGCAGGAATACATAAGTTATGACTTGTTAACAATATGATACTATATGGTTACCTGACACAATACTGCATCATCAAAATTTCAATTTGAAAACCCCCACAAATTTACAATAAATTATTAAATTTAAAATACATCATTTAAAAAATTAAATATTTTTGAAATGATGTAAATTTCAAAAAAAAAACCAGTAAAGAAAGAGTTACAGAAAGTAGATCTCCAGGGTTGGAGTGGGGGGCACTGAGTAATTTTTTTTCCTTTCTTTTTTTTTGGAGGGCATTTGGGATTTAGTGTTGCCCAAGGTCACATGGCTAGCTTTTGTGTTAAGTCTGAGGCTGGATTTGAACTCAGGTCCTCCTGTCTCCAGGGTCCCTGCTCTTTTCACTGTTCCACCCAGCTGCCCCACTGAGTAATTTTTTTAAGGGGAAGTAGGTCATATAAGTTTGGGAACCTCTGAGCTAGATGTTTTTTGAAGTTCCATATTTAAAAGTGATACTACTGGGGTGGCTAGGTGGTGCAGTGAATAAAGCACTGGTTCTGGAGCTGCGAGGACTCAAGTTCAAAATCTGACCTCAGACACTTAAAAAAAAAAAAACCTAGCCATGTGACCTTGGGCAAGTCACTTAACCCCAGTTGCCCTACCCTACCCTCTCCAAAAAGCATGTCAGTGCTTCTAAAAAAAAAAAAAGTAATACCACCTTGTAAGGGTGTTTTGGAACATCAACCAATGGGAGCGCACCATGACAGTCTGGGGACTGGGTTGAGACCCGCGCGTGTCTTGTAGCCGTGGCCACAAAGTACCTCGTCAGCCTTCCAGCTCGACTGAAGGACGCCACATAGTCAAAGAGAAGGCATGGTTACGCGAGATGTCTCCTTATCCTCGGGACTGGATGTGAGTGGCTTAACCGGGCGGTGACCCCACCCAAGGGGGAAGGACTGGGGCTAGAGGATAAAAGAACAAGCTTTGCGTAGGGAGAAAGAAGTTAAGTGAAGTTGCTTGCTGTGCTTGCGGCAATAAAGACCTCGAAAGTACGATCTGAGTCCTGGGTGTTCTGTGGGGGGGGCGATCTTCAAGGTTGAAGCCAGCGAAAGCTGAAGCCGGAAAGGTAAGAGTCAGCGAGGTAAGTATGAAGTGAGGATTGGGGACCCCTTTTACCACCTCTCTAGCCTCATCTTTCACCATAGGCCAATTTGTACTCCAACCAAGCTAAATTATTCTCACACTAAGAGATGATGTGTGAATGAGTTATTGATGATACTAACATGTTGTCCAAAATCCCTCTGGTAGACACTAATCTAAAGTGTTTAAAAATAATTTTAACAGCTGATTTTTTCTTCCTTCCTTTTTCCTTCCTTCCTTCCTTTTTCCCTTCCTTCTCTCCTCCCTCCTTCCCCCTCTCCCTCCATTCTTGTTTCATTCCTCCTTCCCTCTTCCTTCCTAATTGCTTCCTCTCTCTTTCCATCTTCACTCCTTTCCTTTCTTCATCCTTTACTCTTCCCTCCCAATCTTCCCTCCTTCCTTCCTTCCTCCTTCCTTTTCTCCTTCCTGCCTTTCCTGCTTCCTCCCTCCCAAAGATGTCTTGTCCAAAGACCAACCTAGCTAAATCCATAAAAGCTTATGACCAGGACAGTGGGTAGCCACTGATTTTTTTTAAGCCATAGGAATTACTCACTATTCATCTACTAAGAGCTAGCATTTATATGGCACTTTATAAATATTATTTAACTTCATCCTTACAACAACCCTGGGAGGCAGGTAATATTGTTATCTCTACTATACAGAGGAAGGTTAGGTGACTTGCTCAACGTCACAGAGCTTATAAGTTTGTGAGGTTGGATGTGAACTTAATTCTTCCTAATTCCAAGTCCAGCTCCCTATCCATCATGCAGACTAGCTATCTGAAGTATGGAGGAGTTCTGATCTGCCTAGGTGAAAGGAGGGAGGGAAGAAGGAAGCTGTAACAGCAATCAATTTAGCAGATACTTAGCACTTGGTAACTTAGGGCTAAGTATGGAAGGTGTGAGCTCTTCTCCTGTCCTGACTGGCAGAAGGGGGTTGGCTGAGACAGGAGGCCACCTGGAAGATCTCCTGGGAGGCTGAGAGGACTTGCCTGGAAGGCCTCCTGCAAGGCCAAGATTTTTACTGGGTCCTAGGGCCAGCTGAACTGCTGGAGGACTGAAGAAGCATGACCAGGATAAGACTTTGTTTGTGGCCTGGCTGATCCTTGAATTCCCAGCAACAGAAGTGGTGAACGGTCTGAGATGTGCCGGACCCTGTGAACTTCAGTGTGTGCCAGAGACTGCCCTGAGGACTGGACAAGGACCTGGGAGCTGTCTGCCCCTGAATCCACGTGACTGTTTGGTGGATTCAGGAAGGAGCTGAGACCATGGAAGTGGATCCAGGGAATCAGAGAGACCACCCCGAGTCAAGATGAAGAAAAGGCCTCCCCTTGGATGAAATTGAGGTTTGCTGGACACTGAGAGGTGGAGGATTTGTGTGGTTTTCTAATGATTGTATTTAGTGACTGATTGTTAGATAAGTGACTGATTAAGTATTGATTATTGTATTGTGAACTGACTGAATGATTAAGTAAGGAAGGTTTCCCCCTTGGGGAAACCAGATGATTATTCTTTTGTTCTTTGTTTCAAATACTATGGCCACTGTAGTGAAAACTGTGTGGCCATTCTAATATTAAGCTGTTATGAACACCATATTGTGATCTTTTGTGATAAGATGTAATATTGTGAATATTATATTATGATTTATTGTGAATGTTTGCCTTGATTTGTGATGGAATAAATGGAGCGTTCATTATACTGTGTAATCCAAACCTTAAAAGCTGTTCACAGTAGCATTCTTTTGGGAATCTGCTTGTGCATGGTGCTACAGAAGCACATAGGTACAATCATGGATCTTTGAAATATTGAGCCTCAGTTTCTATACTTGTAAAACTGCCCATCTGATTAATAATCCCCTCCTACCTCACACAATTGTTGTGAGGATCAAATAGGGAAATATCTATAAAGTACAAAGTATTCTAGAAGCCTTAGTGTGATTTTAAAGCAACTATCATTAATGTGCTTTATGCTCACTTAAAGGAAGGGGAATTTTCACCATAAGGTTGAGAAAGTTGATTCACTGAAGATCCCTACTCTATCTCAATGACTATCAATTAATTTGATATGATTATCATATCAAATTGTGATTATAAATTCTGTGTATTTGGCCCCAGAGCTATGAGCTGCAGATTGTAAGTTCACTTGCATAATCATAGGAATCTAGCTAGAGATTTCCAACCTTGTTTTTCCTTGTCGTGGTGACCAAGCCCCAAGGGTGGTGGAGGTGACTCAGCTACATGGAAAGTCCCCCCATTTACTTTTTGTGCCTCCAGATCATTCTCTCTTATCCAACATGAGCAGGTGACCATCTTATGACCCTTGTATGATCACTTGAGATGTCCCATGCTTCATCCAATCTGTGATGCCCTTTCCCTCACTAATATGTCATTTTTGGCCCTCAAGAGCAAGGTTTATGAACCAATGAGATTCTGTATTTTGCCATGCCTCTTTTATATATTTGGGCAAGAATAAACAACGTATTAATGCAAACTTTGTAGCTTCTAATAGAATGGCCCTATAACAGGCTTCAGAATTTAATGTAACACTCATTACTTGTTTACCAGCAGTGGAGCTTACTTGTGCAACCATAACGACGCTGAGAAAGATATTTATATTTGTTCTGCTCATCTTCCATGACTAAACCAAGCACGGATGGTAGCTTGGTACGGAAAATCCCCCTGATATATTCTTGTAGTATACAGATAGCTCCTGCCTAACTCAAGGAGAAACACTTCCATCTTGTGACCTCCTAGTCAGTGGAAATATTTCCTGCTTTGCCCAACTTGTGACCCTGCTGATATATAGCTTGCTTATTTTAGCCCATGCATTGTATGTCAACCAATGGAATTCTTCTGTATTTGACATAACCGCTCAAGAATGTCTACATATCTAGCCCTATGAGAATTGGACCCTGGAAGAAATGGGTGAGGAATATCTGAGATCCACTTCCTTGGAGGGCACCATGGGCCCACTTGACCCAGAGCTCTCTCCGTCTCTCATTGTATGTTGGATAATTTTTATCCCCATAGTGTGAAGGTTAGTTTTTAGGATAAAATAGAGTATGATATTGAGTTAAGGGAAAACATTTGAGTTAACAGATTGAAGTTGAGTATATTTGGAATTCAGGGTCAGGAGAATAGTTGGTGCCATGGCCAGGGCTCAAGTAAAGAGGTAGGAAGTTGGAGGTATGCTGACAAGAGCATTTGGCTGGTGAGTGGGCCTAACGATGGGGTTTCTATAGTGTCCACTGTAGGACCAGAGGTTTGGGCTCAATGTCAATGCCATTCCTCCCATTTTTTTTTTTGTACGGAGGGTGAAAAGTCAAGACTACTAAGAGTGACTTCACCGTACCTGTTATCTCCACCTATAAAATGTCAACTCTTTAAGGGCAACGCATATTTCATTTGTCTTCATATCCCCAGTGCCTGGCACAGAGTAAGTGCTTGTTAACTGATTAATTGATTTTGAAGTTGAAGCTTAAGTTGGGCTCAGGACAAAGCTGAACACAGGAATATGTTTGCATTCACATCCACACCTATAAACCTTAATATCTTCGCCTCTTATTTGGCACTTTCCATGTTTCTGATTCCTGCTATCTCATATCTTTATTTAATTTTCATGTGTGTAAGTTTCCCAACTAGGTTGTAATCTATTCAAGGGCAAGGGCCATGTGTTATATTTGTTTGTGTTGCCTCCCCCCCTCCAGCCACTACTACTCACTTCTCCATGTCCAACATAGTGTTATGCACATACCAGGCATTCAGAACATGTTGCTATAACTTGTCATGTCAAAGCTATCACTGAAAGGAGGTAAGACCTAAACAAAACCAGGCACTGAGCAATATTGGCCACACCAAACAGCAGGAATTCTTTCTCTGTCATTCCCCATTAAAAAGAATCAGTCTTGTCCTTCAGGCGTCTGACATTTGAAACTATCATTAGTGTCAAGACCAAGATGTTGTTAAGGGCATCAGTATTAGATCCTTCTCAGTCCTCACTTCCTTCATTTAAAATATTTGACCTTTTATTGTAAAAGATAAGTAAAAGGAAACCAGTGATCCTTTGTTTCTTTAGACACACCTCCTTCTCATCTTCCCCCACACTAAACCCCTGTCTAGTCTGTAGCATTAGAGTCTTCCCTAAGTATAGAGAAGAAGAATCTAAAATGAAAAACAGAGAGAGGAGACCTAAAAGTACAAGGCTGAATCACTGGAGAGGGAGGGGGGAGCCATAGCTGGGGTGAGGGACTGGAATTGGTAGGAGCCGTGATGAGGATCAGAATAACTTAACAGATGTGAGGGGGAGAAGATCCAAGTGGGCCAGGTGGAGAGGGGTGGAGAATGTGATCAGTAATGAGAGCTTGGTCTTGGGCGAAGGGAAACAAATATAGCGTAAGGATCCACCTATAGGGATTCTATCTGTAGAACCTCTATATAGGAGGATTTCCTTTTTCCTGTGCCAGAGAGCTCAAAAGTATTACTCCACTCTTGAAATTCAAACGTCCAGTGCAGTTCCTTTCCCCCCAGCTCTCAACTCTCTTTGAAGACTCCCGATTTCTTCCTTTACTCCGCCCCAGCAATTTCAGACTCCTCCCTCTGCTGCCTTTGGTTAAGGATTGAAGCTGCTAATGCTAGGAGTCTTAGCCCTTACTAGAGTCTAGGAAACAGGAGAGGAATTCTTATTCCTGAACTAGGAGAAGGGGTAAGTCATTGAGGAGTTGAAGCTGGGATCCTGTGGAGGGATCACTAAGGTAACGGGAATGGGCTCCGACCCAGTGTTTGCTGCTCCATCAGGAAGACAGGATACGAATTGGGGCCAACCTCATCCTCTGCATCATTTTCCTCTTGGTCTGTAGTTACCCGATGGTGACGCATTCGGATTACATGGACAGCCTAGAAGGTGGTTGGGAGAAAGTGATAAGAAAGATTGAACGTTGTTTTCCCTTATTGTCCTTCTCCCACCTCCACAATACACACGCACATGTGAGTTTACTGTAAGAAATCATTCTTCTCTTCTGATTCTTCATAGACAGTGACTCTACTCCAGCCCCACCCCAACTACACAATTCTTCATCTGTGTCTTAATCCTTCCTCTTAACTGTAGCTCCCAACACTATGCAACTCCCAACATCTATCCTGATTCCTGTGCTCATTCTCTTTTTTTCTTTTTTTTTTTGAGAGGAAAAGGCAAGGCAATTGGGGTTAAGTGATTTGCTGAAGGTCACACAGCTAGTAAGTGTCAAGTGTCTGAGGCTGGATTTGAACTCAGGTCCTCCTGACTCCGGAACGGTGCTCATTCTTCTCTTGCATTCTACCACTCATTCTACCCTATGTCAGTACCCCAAATTCATACTCCAACCCCTGGCTCTGTCCTTCAGTCCTTTCATTTTCTCATTATCTCTTCATTATCCTAATTCCATTCTTCTCCCTTTTCTCCATTTTCCGTATTTGGGATTTACTCACATTTCCCTCCACCTTTCCATGCTCCTTTTTCCACTTCCGTTTTTTTCTCCTACCTCTGCCTCTAATCCCAAGGCTAACATTGTTTCCATAATGTGTTATTCCCTTCTTTCCCTCTCTGTTTCTCACCATGATGAGTAGGCCAATGAACAGAAGCAGGAGGATCACAGCCACCAGGACTACAATGACAATGGCCCAGGCAGGAAATAAATTCCCCTCCAGCATCCCCTGGGTTGCTCCATTCTGGGACCCTTCTCTTGAATTATCTGTTTTCTGGTCTAGCCACTTATTATTGTCCGATTTTGTAGAATTCAACTCTTGGTTCTTGTTGAGAGTTGTGAAAGGGGCAAAAGTTTTCTCAGTAGTAACCTGGAGTGGTGGATAATGGATAGTTGAAGTGTTACAGGGAGTAGAAGTAGATTTATGGGTAGTATTGCCCAAGGTTCTTGTGATCTCTGAGGGTCTTGTGGCTCCTGAAGTTTTTGTGGCTTTATCTGAAATTTGGGTAGTTTTGTCTGAAGCTTCCAGAGTTTGATGTGAAGATGTTGCAGTCTTGTAGATGCCTGCGGTCCTTTCTAAGGATTTGGTCATCTTTTCTGAGGTTCCCCCCAAAGTTATGGTTTTGTATGAATTTCCCGTGACTGTGGTTGGTTCCATTGTTCCTATGGTTTTGTCAGAAGTAGATGTAGACTTGTAGGACATTCCTAAAGATTCAGTTACCTTGTCTGAAACAGCTACAGTCCAACCTGTGGTCTTGTCAAAGGCAGAGGTCCCATCTGATGCTCCAGTGACTTTGTTCAAATCTCCTATAATGGAGGTTCCCATTCCCTTGTGGGAAGTGTCTGTTACCTTGAGTGAGACAGCTGTGGTTCTGTCTGAGGCTCCCATGCCCTCATGATAGGTAGTTACAGTCTGGGATGAGACAGATATGGTCCTGAAGGAGGATTCCATGTTCTTGTGGGAAGTATCTGTTATCTCTGGTGAGGCAGCTATGGTCCTGTCTGATGCTCCTGTGATCTCATGTGAGGTGCTAGTGATCTGTGAGAGAGATGCTGTCATTTCTGAGGTTCCAGTATCTTTGGGGGTGTTACCTGTAGTCTTATCCAAGTGAGGTATGGTCCTGTCTGAGACTCCCATTTCTTCATGATTGGTAGTTATAGTCTTGTGTGAGACAGTTATGGTCCTGTCTGAGGCTCTCAAACCCTTGTAGGAAGTATCTGTTGTCTCAGGTGAGATAGATGTGGTCCTGAAGGAGGTTCCCATTCCCCTGTGGGAAGTATCTGTTATCTCAGGTGAGACAAATATGGTCCTGTCTGAGGCTCCTTTGCTCTCATGTGAGGTGCTGGTAATCTGTGAGAGAGAGGTTGTCATTTCTGAGGTTCCAGTATCTTTAGGGGTGTTACCTGTAGTCTTATCCAAGTGAGGTATGGTCCTGTCTGAGACTCCCATTCCTTCATGATTGGTAGTTATAATCTTGTGTGAGACAGTTATGGTCCTGTCTGAGGCTCTCAAGCCCTTGTAGGAAGTATCTGTTGTCTCAGGTGAGGTGGTTGTGGTTCTGAAGGAGGTTCCCATTCCCCTGTGGGAAGTATCTGTTATCTCAGGTGAGACAGATATGGTCCTGTCTGAGGCTCCTTTGCTCTCATGTGAGGTGCTGGTAATCTGTGAGAGAGATGTTGTCCTTCCTGAGGTTCCAGGATCCTTGGGGGTATTTCCTGTAGTCTCATCTAAGTGAGGTATGGTCTTATCTGAGATCCTCATTCCCTCATGGTAGATAGTGGTGGTCCTGTCCAAGGTTCCAATACCCTCGTAGGAGGTAGCTTTGCTCTTGGATAACACAGATGTGCTTCTATCTGAGGCCTCCGTTCCTTCATGATTGGTAGTTATGGTCTTGGGAGAGACAGATATGGTCCTGAAGGAGGCTCCCTTAGTAGATGAGGTCTTGGGGTAGATAGTGTTTGATGTCCTTGAAGTTACTGGAATCTTTGAGGTTTCCGTGGCCTTTGAGAAAGTTGAGGACCTTGTATGCGCTGTTGTGGGACTCTTCTTTTTACAGGTTGTGCTTCTAGGCTTTAAAGTGGTGTCCTTAGTGTCAATAGACCGTCCATTCCGGATAATTGGATCTTGTGCTTCATTCTCAGCATGTTGTTTTGGAGAGAGTTTAGTTATAGAGTTTTGATGGCTAGATCCGCCATTCTCTGTGAGCTTGGGGAGAGGTGTAGATTTTGTTTCAAGATTTGGGGAGTTAGGAGTAGTGTTATAAATGATATCTGGAGTGAGGTGGATGAAATCGTTAAATGTTGTAGACTCAAGAGTTGTCAAGAGCTCATCAGATGAGGCAGTACCTGCAAATTAGAGAAACAGAAGAGTTCATCCCCATACTTCTCACCAACCCTCCAGAAGTTCACATTTCCTATGGTACTCCATTGAGTGCCTCTGTATTCTTGTCAGTGTCCGACTTCTCTCCTTAGAAATGGAACTCAAAAGCAGGAGAAACGGCAAAACCATCCTTACTTCTTTTCCTATAATCTAATACCCTTCTAATACCATTTAAATCATTGGAATGCGAGGAGTCGAGGTTAGACCTTGAGCGAAGTCCCTAAAAAGGACAAGTAGAGAGACACAGTAGGGGTATGTACAAATCCCTTCTTTGTAGTGATTCGCTCCTTCCAGGAGGGAGGCTGAGGATTGGATAAAAGGCTACTCTGCCCCAACCTTGGTTATGTATCTGTTGGATTTTCATTTCCTTCTATAAGTAGTCTAGGACTGAGGAGTCAATAGTTGGAACTCTGACTCTGGACATGAGGGTCTCCTTGACTGTGGGGAAAAGAAAGGTACGGAGTAAGGAGGGAGTTAGACTGGGAGTTGAGGCACTGGTGTTCTGCGAGGGAATCTGGCTGTGTTTACAGATAGGGTGTTAAGGAGAACATGGCTATACTGGGCCAGATATAATCTTAATCCCCAAAGAAAACAGTCAGTGGTGACTGGAGAGATGTCTCTGCTCCCTGAGAGAAAAAGAGCCAGTAAGACCTGGAGACATATTAACAATCTGCGGTTGAGATTTCCAATCCCTGTTAGCTCAGGGCGGGCCTGTGCCTGGCTCTATTCCAAGTCTCAGAAAATCTCAACCCTCATTGCACCTAAAAGGAGAGCAGAGACCTGAGTTAAAAGTAAATGCCTGAGTCCTTGAAAGGAAAAGGGGGAAGTGGGGAGGATAGACACTTGGCTCCCTTAGGGAAGTAGGACCCTGGGAAAGTGTGTGTGTACTTACAGAAGGAAAGGAAAATCCACCAGATACATAGCCAAGGTTGGGGCAGAGGCAGAGGAGCCTTTTATCCAGTCCTCAGCCTCCCTCCTGGAAGGAGTGAATCGCTACAAAGAAGGGATTTGTACGCACCCCTACTGTGTCTCTCTACTTGTCCTTTTTAGGGACTTTGCTCAAGGTCTAACCTCGACTCCTCTACCTGTACGTGGAAGTCTGCAATAGAGAGGACAGATGCCTTAGGTCAGCAGAGGCAGGGGCTGAACTCCTGGGTCTCCGAGGGGAGTAAGGACTATGGTAACACCTCACCTGGGATGCAGGTGGCAGGGAAGGGTCTACATGCTTTCCCAGCTCCTGCCCCAAGCCCTTACACTACATGTCAGACGATTTCTCTCTGGCTACCTTCCGGACACCTGCTACCTGCTCTTCTTGTCATAGAATCCTAGAATATAGAACTGGGAAATCATCGAATCCAGTTCCTTTATTTTTCCAAGGAAGAAAGTGAGGTCCAGAGGGCAGATGGAATTTGCCCAGATTCAAACAGAGGATCATAACTACCCAGAGACAAATCCATTCCATGACTTCCTTCACACTCCAGCCTTCTTCTCTCTATCTTTACTCCTCCTCCCCCACTCAGGGTAGCAATTAGGATTATTATCTAAGCCATGCTGGCTCTCTCACCAAGCACTGTCCCCAGTTTTCCAGTTATTCCGAAGTGATTAAGAGGAAAAAAGGAGACAGTTTTCTCTTAGTGACAAGGAGAGGGGACTTGGAGTGAAAGGTCCTGCTACTCGTTCCCCATAACCAAATTGTCAGCCTTTTCTCAGTTTTCTTTCTGCTTTACATCTCTGCAGCACCACGTGTTGTCAACTAACCCCCTACTGAATACTCTCTATTTCTTTGGCTTCCAGGACACAATTTCATTCTCCTAACTGTCCACTAATGTATCTCTGTTTCATTTGCTTGTTCATTTTTCCTCTTTTCTTCCTACATTCTCATGGTTTTCATTACTAACTCTATCTATATGACCCCCAAAGTTGTGTCTCTAGTCCTGACCTCTCTGCCGAGTTCCAGACCCAGTTCTCTACCTGTATGTACCACCAGCATCTGAAACTCAACAAAATTGGGTTTATCATTTCCCTCCTTTAACATTCTCTTCCCTTTGATTTCCCTATTTCTGCTACTGGTACCATCATCCATCTATCTCCCATGTTTGAAGCTTTGGAATTGTTTTTGAATCTTCCAACTTCTTTCATATCCAATTAATCAAGTACTATTGGTACTGTCGAAGTATCCCTGGCATTTATACACTCCTCTCCATTTTATTGCTGTCACCGAAGGATGAACCTTCACAGTCAACAAGCAATATTTAAGTGTTTGCTGCATGCCAGGCACTGCGCCAAATTTGAGGGTACCAAGAAAGGCAAAAAGCAATCCCTGACTCACAGAGAATAAATAGATTCTAATGGGGGAGACAACATGTCAATTACTAGGTACAAGCAAGATATATAGAGAATAGATAGAAAGTCATTTGAAAGGGGAAAGTGTTGGCTGGGACAGCATCATCATTTCTTGTCCATTAGGAGAGTCTCTCTCCCTCTTACCCCTAAACCACCTACTCCCATAATGATGTTGGTGCTCCAACTCAAAAATGTGCCATACCTGGGCTGGATCATAGTGCCTGATTAATAAATTTTTATTTTTCACCCCATCCTCTCCCTCCTGGAAACCAAGAAAAGTCTCCAGCAGAAGGTGAGCTTTGAACTGAGTCTTGACGGAACAGAGGGGCACTAAGAGGTCGAGGTAAGGATGCAGAGCATTTCAGGAATGGTAGACAACCAGTACACAGGCAGGAAGATGAGAGATGGATCATCATGTTCAAGGAACAAGTGGTCCAGTGTAGGTGGGTCATACAGAGAGTCAAAGGTCAAAAGATTAGAAAGGTAGAAAGGGGCCAGATTATGTTAAATACCAAACAGAGATTTTAAAAACAGATTCCAGAGGTAACAGGGAGTCACTGGAGTTTATTGAACAGAGGATATATACCATGGCCAGACCTACCTTCAGAAAAATAATCTTGGCAGCTGAATGAGTTGAGAGAGCTGAATAGAGTAGAGAGAGACTAGCTAAAAGGCTATTACATAAGTCCAGGCAAGAGGTGATCAGGGGATGAACTAGAATTGTCGCTCTATAAGTAGAGAGAAGGAGATGTATGGGGAGAGGTACTGTGATGGAAGAAATGACAAGATTTGACAAGGGACTATCTCTATGAAGGGGATGAGAGTGAAGAACTGAGAATGACACCAAGACTTTGGGCCTGGATATGGGACTGGAAGGATGGTTGTGCCCTCAACAGCAAGAGAGAAGTTCAGAGAGGGTTTTAAGGGGAAAGATAATGAGTTTTGTTTGGGCATGCTGAATTTGAGGTGTGTATGGGACAATCAATTGAAGATGTCCAAAAGGCAGTTGGTGACATGGGGCTGGAGCTTAGGAGAGACTAGGGCTAGATAGATAGATCTGGGAATCATCAGTGTAGAGATGATAAGAGAACTAATAAGATCACCAAGTGAGATAAGTATAAAGGGAGAAGAGGAGAGGGCCCCAGACCACCACCCATCTAGGCTGTAGCAACCTCCAGAGAGGGAGATCCCATTCAATTCCATATGACTACCAAAATAATCTTAATGTCTACCTATTGCCTTCTAAGTAAAGTTCAAGTTCTTTACCTTGACATTGGAGACCTTTCATGGTCTGGCACAGTTTCCCAACTTCTCACATACTACCTACTACTTACGGGCTACTGACAGTCCTTAGCTCATCCTACCCCTTAGACCTGAAATGCCCACCATCCCCACTTTGTCTCAAGTTCTTGGCCTAACCTATATACTACCTCCTCCAAGAAACCTTCCTCAAGGCCTAATCAGTGATGATCTTTCCCTTTGGACTTTATATAAGCACTTTTGTATTTCATATATTTATTTTGTTTTGCATTATAATTATTCATATGTTTCTTATGCCTCTCCCTCCCCCATTAGTCTATAAACTCCAAGAGGACAAGAACCAAGCATTATCTAAACTTTGTATCTTCCTCAGTGCCCAATACACCTCTGTATACAATAGGTACTTAATAATGCTTACCGAATTTAGACTTCAATCACTGTCAAAATCGTAAACATGAAACCACAAAATCAGAGAATCTTGTAACTAATAAGGAGCCTCAAGAAATGATTTGGTCTATCCCCCACCCACCCCTGCCTCCAAGCACATGAGTGATTAAACTTCCCAGCTTAGACCAAGTCATATTTTTCTGTCTGAAGCCTTTCCAGATTCCCACTATTACCCCAGTTGCTAGTGCCTTCCTCTCTCAAATTAACTAATGTCTCTTTTCTATATACCTATCTATCTATTTTACATGTTTCTCCCTTGATAGAGGGTAAACTCCTCAAAGGCAAAGACTTCTACTTTAGTCTTTGTATACCCATTCCAAGTGCAGTACATGGCATATAGTGGGTGCTTAATAAATGCTTTTAGATTGATTGATTCATTGATTGTTAAGACAGATGGCCATCCATCTTCTTCAAGAGATTTGCCATTGACAGTAATCTTATTTCCCCAGGAGTCAATCATTGTGAAATATGAATGGTATTCACTAGGATAATGGCATGATAATTCAATTAGTAAGCTTTAATTAATTCTAATTAACTAATTAAATACTTATTAATTGATGAGCATTTCTTAAATGCTTACATTAAAAGCCAACAGAGAGAGTCAGCCTCCCAGGCAAGAAGACCTAGATTCAAGTTCTGCCTCATGTGGTGTCAAGTAGGTGGTGCAGTGGATAGAGTACTAGGACCTGGAGTCATAAAGACCTGAGTTCAACTCCAGACTCAGGCATTTCCTAACTGTGTGAGTCTGGGCAAGTCACTCAACCTCTGCCTCAATTTCTTCTCTGTAAAATGAAGGTGATAATAGCAAGAGCTTCACAAAGTTTTTGTTAGGATCAAATGAGATAATATTTGTAAAGCCTTTAAGGGCTATATAACTGTTGGCTATAATGATAATATGACTCTAAGGAAGTAATTTAACTCAATTGTGCTTAACTTAACAGTGTTCCCGGGCAACCTCCAAGTCTCTAAATTGTGGAACAGACTGGCAATAGCAGAAAGAGATCCTCACCAGAGGAATCATAGGAAATCACAGGTCCCAACAAATGTGGCAATCGCCTCTAATGAAACAAAGATAGAATACAGCTCAACCAGTTCTCAAGAATAAATGCCAATGTGATAACTGGAGGTGGAGGAGGATTAAATTGAAGGGGAGGATTAAGTCTATAAAAGGATAGAGGAAAATTAGTGTTCTAAGGGCCAGTTTAGATAGGAAAGATATGTTTGTGGAATGTAAGCTAATTATGAATCACCAAGGCCACTTAGACTGTAGAGTTTTCCATTTGCTTCATTTACTTGTTTAAGGCATTGCAGAAGAAAAATCCCATGATCCCACATAAACTATCCTTTGGTGCCTCTGTCAGAGTTCAGGATTAATTAATAATCAATGAAATTTCTATGTTCTTATGTACTTTGTTTTCTTTCTTTTCTTCCCTTCCTCTTCTCCCTCCATCCTTCCTTTCTTCCTGTTTCCCCTTCTTTCTTTTCTTCTTCCTTTCCACCCTCCCTCCTGTCCTATTCGCCTTTCCTTCTTACCCTCTCTCCCTCCCTCTTTCCTCTCTCTCTCTCTTCTCTCTCTCTCTCCCTCTCTCCTCTCTCTCCTCTCTCTCTCTCTCTCTCTCTCTCTCTGTCTCCTGTCTCTCTCTCTCTCTCTCTCTCTCTCTCTCTCTCTCTCTCTCTCTCTCGTCTCTCTCTTTTTTCTTTGATTTCTTCAATATAGGGAAATTCCAGATTAGGAAACTCCCTCTCAGCAAATACCCTGCAACTTTTAGCCTTAAATAGTTGCTGGGGTCACTGAGAGATTAAATGATTTGCTAAGGTTCACACAGCTGGTATGTATCAGAGATAGGACTTGAACCCAGGTCACCCTGATTGTAAGGTAGGCTCTTTATTCCCTACTCTTATGTACTTTTCAAATAAATAATTCCCATCTCAGTTCTCATGAGTGGCATAGGTAATCAGCCCTACAGACATCACTCTATCCAGCACAACCACTATCCCACCCCCACCAGCTCTAAACTCCCTTTTGGGATATCTGGTTCCTTACTTCTTACTTCTGCCCCCATTTCAATTTCCATGTCCTTTCAATATTCATGCATCAGACTTCTAAATCTCACACATACAGCCTTTCATTTACTTCCTTTAGGTACCAAAGCATCTAGTCCCATCCAGGCCTTTGCTCTTCTCACCTATTACCCTAGTCTTTGTTTCCCCAAGGGATTCTAGCATCTAAACCTTCAGTCCTGGAATCTCTCCTCTCCTAATCCCAGTCTATTTCCTGCTCACTTGAATGACCCAATCATTTAGCTCCATAGCCTCTATCTCACTTCAGTTCTTATCAATACTCTTATCTGCTTCCCACTATTTGCTGTCCATTAGGAGACTATCCCTCCATGCTACCCCCCAAACCACCTACTTCCATAATGATATTAGGGCTCTAACCCACAAATATACTATACATGGGCTTTATCATAATGCTTGATTAATAAATTTTGATTCTCTATCCCATGATCTCCCTCCTTCTGCATTGGTCACATGTGCGTTTGTGAGTATGTACGTGGATGTATGTGTTGTGTGCTCATGTGTGTGTGATAAGGAAAGAGCAGATAGAAGAGAGACAGATATTAATTAACAAGTTTTCTAGTATATATAATAAATTATATTAATTTTGGATAACTGAAGGTGTGTACAAAGTAATTTACAGATGTTATCTCATTTGGTACCTATAACCCTGTGAAGTAGATAAGGAAATGGGGATTTATACAACTAATGTCAGATGTGAGATTCCATTTTAAGACTCTCTTCCAATTCTGGTGTTCTTTCCAGCATATCACACTGCCTATCTACAACAAACATTACTCATCACCCCCTTTTCCCTTCCTTGTTCTTGGGCCTTCCCTAGGAGAAATTCACCAAGATGACAGAACTGAAACAAGGAGGCAAAATGCCCTAGTTGTTAGAAAGTAAAAGAGGAAGACTGAGTTACACGTTCAAGGAAGACTGAGTTAGAAAATGATATCCTTCCTCTCATATATTGTACATTGATGGATCTATGATCTCACTGGTGACAAATCACAATCCAACCAGGACTTGAGTTCAAATCCAGTCTCAGACACTTCCTCGCAATGTGATCTTGGATAAATCACTTAACCTTGATCTGCTTCAGTTTCCTTAGCTGTAAAAGGGGGATAATAATATCTACCTCCCAGGGTTGTTGTGAGGCTCAAATGAGATAATATTTGCAAAGGGCTTAGCACATAGCAGGTTCTTAATAAATGCTTATTTTCCTACCCCACCCCCATCCATGACTTAGCATCTTTTGCAACTCTTATTTGTGTCCTCCTGTATATCTTCTCCCAGGAGACCCACCCAATATGGCTGAGGGCCTTTCTCTAGTTCTTCTGACACTGCACAACAATGGAGCTTGTGAACTATTCATCAGTTATCCCCCCTCTTGCAAGCCCACTTTCCTTTCCAGTCATGCACCTCTCTTATGATATTCTTTTCTTTTTTTTTTTTGCTTTTTGGAGGGGGAAGGCAGGGCAATTGGGGTTAAGGGACTTGCCCAAGGTCACACAGCTAGTAAGTGTTAAATGTCGGAGGCCGGATTTGAACTCGGGTCCTCCTGACTAAATCAATATAATTTATTATATATACTGGAAAACTTGTTAATTAATATCTGTCTCTCTTCTATCTGCTCTTTCCTTATCACACACACACGAGCACACAACACACACATCCACGTACATACTCACAAACGCACATGTGACCAATACAGAAGGAGGGAGAGCATGGGAAAGAGAATAGGCCCAATGCTCTATTCACTGCACCACCTAGCTGCCCCTTGATGATATTCTTTACACAACTTTCTCATCACAATTCTTGGTTGGGTTGTGTTGCAGGTTACTCCCACCCACCCGATGTGCAGAGGCATATAGAGAGCTATTGCACTTTTGATGGCCCTTAACTTGAATTTCCTGGAGACTGTAGTAATCCAAGACCTGAAATCATACGGGATCACTAAAAGAATATTATTGTTTTTAAAAAAGGTCATTAAAAGTACTGCACCAATTTCTAAAAGTTTTATTGTTCAGTTTCAGATCTAGCTTGTTTGTACATATTGTCTGTCCTACACACACATGCACGCACACACACACACACACACACACACACACGAAGAATTTCTATTTTCCAAGAAAATTCTCTGCAGTAAGAAGGATAAATCATGGAACTGTTGGACCAGTTCTATGGCTTGTCCATCCAATTACCCAGAATCTTCTTGGAAAATAGAAATTCTCCCTTTATATGGTTTTGTGTATAATTAGGTCAAACTCTTTTGAGTAGTTATGGATCTAATTAAAGGGGCTCTGCAATAATCCAAGGACAGATGAAAATGGACTATTGTCAACAGCAAATAGGAATTTCTGGAGAACCTCAACTTCTTCGATAAATTCTTTTTCCTTTCAGATTATACTCTAAATCTCCACAAGCGCAGCAGATACTGTTTTGTGTACCCCTACATCCAGTATACCCTGTTCTCTCCCTCCACAGTGTCAACAATCAAAGAATTATTGAAAAATGTTGCGTCTGCTGCTACCCTCTCTCAAAGGATTTTGAGTGATTTTGGCATATTTACAGGAGATAGCATTTAATCAAATACTTTTTTTTGACTATAACAAAAAAAAATGCATACAACGTGATATGCCATTGTTTTCTTAAACCTTCTTCAAAGATGCTCTCAATGCTGGTACATGCAGGTTCTTCCCATAAAAAGTGTTTTTGAGATAGAAAAGTCTATGTATTTATAGCTATTAGTTTGTATATTGTAGCTATTAATATTCATTTGTAGCTGTTAATATTTGTAGCTATTAATTTGTAGTTTTAATATTCCCTTGTAGCTATTAATATTCATTCAGTCCCTTTTTAAAACATTAATAATAATCCCAGAGATTGCTCTAATTAAAAGATGTGTTAGTGCCCATTCCTGATCTGAGGGCAAAATGTCCTCATTGGTATCTTCCAGAGACTTGTACTCATTTAGGCAGCTAACAGTTGTATAACACTGTTGTGGATGATGATAATTCACATTGGAACTTCTAATCTTCACTACCTGTGTAACTTTAGACAAGTCAGTCTGTGTCCTCATCAGTAAAGTGGCCCAGTTGGACAATATGCTCTCTATGGTCACTTCCAAATACAAAAACTATGATTCCAGAATATTATAAATAAAGTTAAATGAATGTTTCTTTAAAAATAACTTAGATGGGGCGACTAGGTGGCACTGTGAATAGAACACCGGCCCTGGAGTCAGGAGGACCTGAGTTCAAATCCAGCCTCAGACACTTGACACTTAACTAGCTGTGTGATCTTGAGCAAGTCACTTAACCCCAATTGCCTTGTCCTCCCCCCTCCAAAAAAAATAACTTAGATGAAGGAACATTACAAAGGGATACCAAGTTCTAGATGAATAGTGTTGGTGGGTGACCAACTAATTTTACAGTGAGGTTCCAATAGACTTGTTTATTATGTTTTTAATGATACTGTAGCAAAACTGCATTGGCTAGGTTCATTTTATTTGGGGTTGGCCTGGAAAAGTATAAATATTCCCATGATACATATGACTTACATAGAGAGATTAAGTGACTTGCCCAATGTCAGAACTGGGTTCTGTGACTTTAAAACTAGGTCTTAGAGTTAGGAAACCCAGGTCTTAGAGTTAGGAAAATGTGGGGTTTGCCTCCCACCAAAGATGTTCATCACCTGTGGGGTCCTGAGCAAGGTGAGGAAGGAGCTCCCAGATCCACACCTGACTTTCCTGCTCTTCCCCTTCCCACAATCCCTCCTTTGTGTCTCCATTGTGGAGGATATCTTCCACTGACCTACCGGTGCCATGCATCTCCTCCTTCCCAAATGAATCAAAATAATACTTCACATTCACAGAAGATTTCCTTCTTTCCAAAACTCTTTCATCCCCATTATCTCATTTGAGCATTTCAACCACTCTTTGAAAGAGGCAGCACAGGGATTAGCATTCCTAGAGTCATACAGCAAATTGGTGACTGTGCTGGGATTAACTAGACTAGAATTAGACTAATTCTCTGCCCTAATAAGGATGGGAGGCTTGATACCTAGGTCCCTGGGAGAAGAGAAATTTGAGGGGAAGAGAGGGAAAAAAGATGGATTAGAAGTGGGTTGCCTGGGTCTCCTAAATGAGAAGAACTGGTGGGGAGGTAGAGAAAGCAGGATACTCTAAGGACAGATCACTACCCTCCACCATTAATTATTCAGTAATCTCTATTTTTGGTGAAACTCCAGGAAACCCTCACCCACTGGCCCCATCTGAGTCCCCACACACAAAGTCAGACTAAGGGTACCTTCTTAATGATGTATGTACTCCCCACTCCCCCATTCTGCATCTTCCTAGAATTCCTTACCTTCTATCCAAGAAGCTAGAAGGAGGAAGAGGCTGAAGGCAAAGAGCAGTTGGTGGGTCATCCAGACCATGTTGAACTGAGACCAAGATATGGGGCCTTGGGACCAGGAGTTGTGGTCTTTATATGAGGCCAGGACTGACGTCAGTTGACCCAGGCCCCTCTCAGGCCTAAAATCTTAAACAAACGCTCCTGCTCCACTCCCAAGAGGGAGCACACAGAGAGGGAGGGGGCAACTGATAAGGGGAAACCACACCTGCATCTGCGTCATGGGGCCAGAAGAAACCTAAATCCCTGATGGAGCGGTGGTATCTGCAGTGACAGAACATGGGCTTTGGAGGGTGAATGGTCATGACTTGGGTGGGAGATAGATTTAGGCGAACTGAGGGGTAAGAGAAAGAGAATAAAACTGGGAAATTGGATGTCTAGTTTCTGGGTGGAGGTTAATATTCTAATCCTTTTCCAATGATCATGTTCTACTTCCCCCCTCTCCTCCCTGCTCTGTCCCCCACCTAGAACTGCTCCACACCCTTTGCTCACACATGGTCATTATTTCTGTCCTGGGTGGAGTTGCTCAGATGTATCAGTGCAGGGAGCAGGGAGTGGGAAAGGAGGTGGAGAAGCCACCTTTGTACAGAGTCATTCAGAGACACAATCCAAAATATATCAAGTAGAGACATTTAGAGGAAAGACACTCAAAGACATCCAAGAACAGATCAAAGGTATAGAAACCCTCACAAAGTAACACTCAGTGACAGACATAATTCAAGGAAAGGAGCCTAGCTGACACAAAGGCTTTCAGAAACAATAGGTAAGAAAGTAACAGGAACATGTGTATGGAGACAGAACTAATCACAACTGCACCTGGGACCAGTTCAGTTGTGGGGAGGCTGTGGCTAAGGACTGACATCTCTGGTAAAGAGAGTGGGTGGCCATTCCTCAGAGATCCCAGCCCTCCCCTCAGAAGTGCTTAAGGGGTCTTAATTTTGGAAGAGGCCTGGGATGGCTGTGCCCTGCTGAGAGTCATAGAGAGAAGACGCTTAGGGAGAAAGCAGCCCCTCCATGTCGGTGCCAGCAGGCTCTGAGGACAGAGGTCAAAGGCAGAAGGAAATGTCTCGTGTGTTGGGGGGGAATTTTGTGACAGTACCTTCCGCAACAACAAAACAATGGAAACTGAATGCTATGAAACTGT
Organism: Pseudochirops corinnae; assembly: GCA_028646515.1. Classification (NCBI taxonomy): domain Eukaryota; kingdom Metazoa; phylum Chordata; class Mammalia; order Diprotodontia; family Pseudocheiridae; genus Pseudochirops; species Pseudochirops corinnae. The sequence goes on from CM053586.1 coordinate 181,196,085, forward strand.
AATAACCAAGTTTGGCCCCTAAGAAACCCTATGAGAAGGTGCCTCTCTCCCTTCTTTGCAGAAGTGGGTGACGATGGGTATGGAGTCCCACCAATGTCAGATTTTTCAACGTTGGTTAATTTTTAAATTCTTTGTAACACAATATGGCTCTGTATTGGGAAATATAGGTGATTGTGATAAAGACTGGAGCTGTGACTGATATGGAAAAGTCTCAGATGAGAAAATCCCGTCTACCAAAACAGGGCAGTACCTTCTCCATGACTGTAGTCTTATACAGCTGCCTAGAGCATGGAGAAGTTAGATACCTTGCTCAAGGTCAGAGATGGGACTTAAACCTAGGTCTCCCTGGCTCTGAGGCCACCAGAATTTCTATCTGCTATGCCTCGCTGCCTCTAAAAAGAAAGGATATCAATAATGAAATTACTACTTAAAAGAGAGAATTTTTGGTAGCAAAAAAAAAAAATTGGAAATGAATACCCCTGGAGAAGGGCTGAGCAAATTGTAGTAAATGAATGCCATTGAATATAACTGAATATAACCATGAGAAGTGAATGAAGAAATGACCTGTACAATCCATGACATTTTGGGCAGCTAGGTAGTACAGTAGATAGAGCACACACCCTGGAGTCAGGAGAACCTGAGTTAAAATTTAACCTCAGATACTTAAGAGCTAGCTGCATGACCCTGGGCAAGTCACTTTACCCTGTTTGCTTCAGTTTCCTCATCTGTAAAATGAGCTGGAGAAAGAAATGGCAAACCACTCCAGTGTCTTTGCCAAGAAGACTCCAAATGGGGTCACAGAGAGTCAGACACGACTGAAATGACTTAGTAACAACAAAGCCATAGGAAAAGAATATGAAGAATTCCAGGAAACTTAAGAAGATGCAATTGAACTAATGCAGGGCAGAGTCAGCAGAAGCAAGGAAACAATCAACAAGAGTCACAACAATGGAAAAGAAGACAGCTGTTAAGGACATCAAGACTCTAATTAATGGAAGGCCCTCTCTTATTTTCAGACTAACAACAGGAAGCATGACTCTCTACTCTCGGCAGAGAAGTGACAAAATGTAGGTATGGAATGAGGCATAGGCTGTTAGACCTAGCTAATATTTTGATTCATCTTGCTTAAATTCATCTTTGTTACAAGGAAGGGTTCTATAGGGAGGGGGACAGGGCCCAAGGGAGGTAATAATAATACCCAAAAAAATCAATAAGACATTTTTTAAGACAGTGACATGAAGAGAGAAGTGTGATCCAGAAACATGCAGAATGACATTTCTGAATCTCTCCAAACCTACTCACCCTCAAAGCCCAATTTTCCCTTTCTTTCCTCACTGTGCCCTACACCAATGTATTCAGGCAGCTCAGGCCCAGGATCCCTTGGGACCTCACGGCCTCTCCAGGTAGGGATATCTTCATGGTTTCTCCCAGGAGAAAGGAAAGGGCCCCACCCAGCTCTGGCTGGATGACTGAACACCTGAGGGAAATGGAAGTGGGCAAAGTGTGAACCTGGCTTCCTCAGGAGTTGGAGGTGAGGAGAAACAGAAACAGAAAGGAAATAGCCTCTAGGTCAGACTTGTAATCAGTACGGAGAGAAAAATCACCAGGAGGGATGGAGGCAGAGAGCAGAGAGGTCACAAATGGGTCATGGGAGCTGGAGAAATGGGTTTCTCTTCCTGTTTAATGTGACCAGCCTTTAAGCCCTGGGTAGGGCCAAGCCGGGTGGGAAGAGGGTGAGTAGGTGAACAGCTCATTAGAATGATTAACAAGAGATTAATGAGGCTCCTAAGAGGCAGGCCAAGACTGGACTCCCCAAGAACCCAAGCATCTTGTCTCCCAGCCAACCCTTGGGAGACAGGGAAACTGAGGCAGAAAAGTAGGCTTAATCTCAAACTTGGATTCAGGTGACTAGTTCACCTCACCTCAGCACCCATTCTCCCCAGGGACCCAGGCCTTTGCCCATAATAAGAGCTTAACAATGTTGTTGAATAAATAAATAAGTAGTGACCCAGCCAGTGATTCTCTGTCCCTCTACCCTTCCACTGCTCTCAAAGATGTGTGGAAGCACACAACCCTCTTATTACATAAGAGTAGGATGGCAGAAAAAGGAAGGCTGTTCTTGAGGGGAGCTGGGATTGAGCTCAGACAAGATAAAAGGAAACAACAGACAAAAGAAAGCCTTCAAAGTTTGTGCTTTATTTAATGGAGCCGAAAGAGCTTCACAAGCAAGAGAGAAAGGAGTGGGGAGGAGAGGCTGATCTCTGAAGATCCATTTGCTCCCTCGAGGCTCTCTGCTGGCCCCTCCCTCCCTTCCCACGCAAAGTGGTCTAACCAGCCTCTTCAGTACAGAATTTATTCATTACCAGCCTGCAAAAGGGAAGGAGGGTAGAGGAGAGGAGGGCGGGCTGAAGCCAGCCAAAGAGGATTCCCCAGTGTGAAGCAGGTGGCTTATGCCCCGAGGCCCTGAATGAAGCTGCCCTAAGTGACCAGGACTTTGAGGAAGGAATCTTTCTCACACTCTAGGAGACTGGGTGGAAGTAAAAGTGTTTGTTGGTGGGCAAGGTAAAACGCAGCTGAGGAGGTTCTCATATTCCCAGGTCAAAAAGAAACAGGTATCTGAAATAATCTAAAGCCAGAGGCCACCTGGCTTAACTCTCTTCCTCCTCAAACCCCCACCCCAACTCCCAATCAGAGGCAGAAATCTCATGCTCACTAATGCAGTGAAAATAGTGGGATTGGCAACAGTTTTCCTTGAAGGAATCAAAAGTTTTGGGGAAGTTTTGGACAGAGATGAAATGGTGGGGAATTCAGATTATCTCTAGAGTCTCAGGGCAAGGGCCTCAGGGCAAGGGTCCTGGTCCCAACACCCCTATTTAGTGTTGTAGCTCTGGCCCACTCTCTGTGTGTTGCAGCAGTAAGGGGCCAAGTCTACATTCTGCCAGAAGTGATGGCAAACCTGGAAAATGAGGGAGTGTAAAGGGTTAACCCAGGAGTCTTGCCCTCTAGCCTACAGCCTCCAACTGTCTTATTGCAACCTGCATTCCCTTCAGTAATCTAGAATCTCCAAATCCCTAGCTGTCTCTCAAGGATCATTTTCCTCAGAGACCTAACTGTCCAATATCCAGTTCTCCCCTCTCCTTTCCCCTATGGCTCCCAGGCATTCAGTTCCCAGTTGAGTGCTTAGCTTTCACCTCCCTCCTGCCTACTTCCCTCAGTGATCAGATGTCTGGCCCACCTGGCTCTCTCACCTTGCAAAAGAGAAACAACAGGAGAATGACCACAATCACTGCAGCCAGAGTGAACAGGACAATGGCCCAGTCTGGGAAATCGTTCTTCTGGGGTTTGAGGGTAGTGCTCTGGGCTGGGGATTGGAAAGACAAGAAGGTTACTCAAAAGATCAGGGGCTCTAGGAGACCTCCCTAAATCAACAACTGTGTGTTAATCCCTGGTGTGTGCTTGTCTGTGTTTCCTTGATGTCTGTTTATGTCCGATTTCATGGAACACTGTCTCCCTGTGGATCCCTCACTCTGTGTTGTGTGTTTCTACCAATAATATCTCCAGGATGTCTCATGTCTCTATAGCCTTTTTTGTCTCCATTTCTCTAGCTCTGTTTCTCTGTGTCTCTTTATCTCTGAATAGATGTCATGATGTCACAGAAAGAACATTTGCCCAGGCATCAGGAGATCTGAGTTCTTGCCCCCAGCTCTGCCCCTTGGATAATCTCTGGCCCTCAATTTTCTCACCAGTGAAATGAGAAAGAGATCCTTTCTGATTCTAAAACTAATTTTATGATAATCTATCATTGCCCTTGTAAGTGCCTCTGGGTAGGTCATTTTCTCTCCAAATAAGTTTAACAAACATTTATTGAGCATCTACTGATGCTGGCTAAGCCTTATCCTTCTGTTTTTGAAGTTAATCTTAACCAAAAGACCTAGAAGTAACCATTGTCCCACTGCTGTCTCCTCCCAGATCCCTGACAAAAAGGACCAGGACCATGTATGTCCCCTTCCCCACACCCCTCCCCTGTTAGAAAGAAGGACCTCCCCAGCTCTCCCAACTACAAATAAAGACAAGAGTGAGGAAGGAGACTAAGGGGAAGGACATGATCCTTGTACTGTATTCAAATATTTGAAAGGCTGTCATGGGGAAGATGGATTAGATTTATTCTGTGTGATTGTAGAGAAAAGAACAAGAAGCAACAGTTGTACGTTTTACAGGAGGGCAAATTTCAGCTCAATTCAGCAATCAGAGCAATCCCAAAATGGAATGAGCTTAACGGGAACACATCTTTTAGCTAGGTCCTGGACTGAAGTATTATCTCTGGCATTCCTTCCAGTTTTTATTACATTTTAGTGATAATGATGCCTAGCATTTTCATAGCACTTCATGGTCCATAAAGCACTTTAGATACATATAATTATCTCCTTTGTTCCTCACAACAACCCCTTGAGGTGAGTGTTATTATTATCCCACTTTATAGATGAGGAAACTGAGAGAAACAAAAATGAAATTACTTTTCCAGGGTCACAGACATATGTGTCTGAGGCGGGACTTAAGCTTGGGTTTTCCTGACTCCAAATCTAGTCTATATCCACTGGGCAACTTGGCTACCTCAAGCTAACAATGATTTGAGTCTATGTGGTAAGAAGATGGAGGAGGACAGGAAGGAGAGAATTTGGTGAAATTTTTGCAGCCAAAAGAGGGATAGAACTACAAGGCAAAATAGGAATAATGTGAAATGTACAGTCAGCCCCAAACTGACTGTCCAGCCTGGCTGTGTGCTTTGGGGAGGTGAGGAAAGGGAGGGTTAGGGAAGAACCTCCATGTTTAGCACCCTGAGAGGCAGTTAGATGGCATGGGATCAACTTCAGGACAGAACACAGATGTGAACTGTCTAACCCTTCTCCTCATGAATCAAGGGTGGTTCTGGAGATCGAGAGAGAAATAGACATTGGGCACCACCATCACCACCATTCTTGGAAATGACCCTGGTACTGAGGACAGTACCTTACAAGTCAAGGGGACACTAGTGGTTCTACCTGTTGTAGAAGAAGTGCTTCCAGAGGTAGTTGGAACAGATGTAGAAGTCTCTGGGTTTCTGGTGGTAATAATTCCAGAAGCAGATGTTGTGGAAGATCCTGAGAAGAGAAGGACAGATCTCAGAAAAGTGAGGATGACAGTTGGTAGAACAGATAAGAGACCAAGATCTAAGAAGAAAGTTGGAACAGGGACCAGGAGCATCAAACATAGCCCCCAGAGGAAGGGCCAAAGGAAATGCTCCCCTCCCTGGGTGTGTTACGACATCCAGCCCAAGTTGTTGAGTTGGGGCAGTGGGTAGAGGGGATTGACTTGTTTGCACCCTTCCAGGGACAGTCAGACTATGGTCGAGGCTCCAGTGACAGTCTCAGGAAGAGTCAGGCCTCCAATCAGAAAATCACTGAAGAGACCCTCATAAGTAGAAACCCAGAGATATCTGCAGAGCCAGACAAAAGAAAGATCACCTCATAATGTTGGAGCTCTCCAGAGAGAGCCTTAGGGATTCTGGAAATGCTCCCAGAAAACTTACATCTGGAAGACCTCCAGGAAAATCCTCAGAGACTGAGACAAAATTCTGAAATACAGAACTATCTCCTCAAATAGAAGGTACCCATAAGCCACAGAATCTGCTGGGAGATTTTTCAGGCAGATTCTCAGAAACTGCAGGGAGGCCTATAGAGATAGTTAAGAGACTTGCAGAGGAAACTAGAAGACTTCCAGAAAAATCCCCAGAGACAGGAGACCTTCAAAGAGACACCCAAAGGCTACTGGGGGAACCTACAGAGGCAAACATCCAGGTAAATCCCCCCAAAGAGTTGGAAGACTTCCAGGAATACCTCCAGAGATAGTCAGGAGACTTGTAGAGAAAGTTGGGAGATTTCCAGAAATATCTCCAGAGGAAGTTGTGAGACCTCCAGAAAGATCCCCAGAAATGGTTGGGATATTTGCAGACCCAGTAGGAAGACCTGCAGAGACAGTGGGAAGACTTCCAGAGACAGTGGGGAGACCTCCTGAGACAGTAGGGGGACCTCCAGAGATACTGGGGAGACCTCCAGAGACAGTGGGAACACCTCCAGAGGCACTGGGGACACCTCCAGAGCCAGTAGGGAGACCTCCAGAGATAGTCCCAGGGACATTTGGTTGCATCAGTTGAGCTGTTGGAAAGAACAGAAATACAAGAATTCAGAGCTTCCTCATGACCTGGGAATCCATTCCCCTGTCCCCAGAATAAAGGCATTCAGGGACCCTCGGCACTCACCATTTCCAGACAAGGCCAGCAGGCCAAGAAACAGGGCAAAAGCAACCTCCATGGTGCTGAATTCAATTTGACAGCGACATCCCTCTGGCTCCATCTGGACCCTTTATAAAGCTTTGAGTCTTAGTGAGGATTCCAAGGGAATTCAGATGTGCCAGGGATTCCATCAACACTGGGATCTCCATTCCCAGGGAGAGGTCACCACTCTGTCCCCAGAAGATTAACCCATCCCAGCAAGTTTCTGGGAAACACAGGTCAGGCAAGAGGATGAGTAAGAAGTTAGGCTTCCCTTTTCCTGACCCTCCAGTTTCTCCTAGAACTCAAATGTCCATCCCCCAGACCCAATTCTCCTTGGTAACCCAAATATGCTGTCCTCTCTGGCTCCTGGACAATGTAGCAGTTGGAGACTGCTATAGACTATAAGCTCTTTAGTACCTAACGCATAATAGGCACTTAACGAATGCTTGTTGATTGAATGACTGATTGACTCTACGTCTAGATCCCTGACGGAAGCAGGGTAGGTGAGTCGGGGCCTGGTAAATGTGAACTCCTGATACCGAAGAGATCATGGGACTTGAAGGAAGACTTGGACAGCTGGTACAATGTTAGGAATGCCAACAGCCAAAATGAAGGGTCATCTCTTCTTCCTGCATCCATAGCTCAGGAGCTTGGTAGGCCAAGAGGCTAGTGTAATAAGAATAATGATGGTGGGAGAGCAGAAACAAGACGGGGGATATTAGACCTGTGTGTGGAAGCTGAATCCCATGTTGACGGTATGGGCCCTGAGCCCAGAACCCCATCCTGGAGGGAAGAAGGAATTTCACCCTTTGGGAAAGAGATAGAAGAGGAAGATTATTCCATTCCATCCTAATGTGTTTCTTGTTTTGTCTTCTGTTGTTCAATTGCTTTTCAGTTGTGCCCAACTCTTGATCACCTCTTTTGGGGTTTTCTTGACAAAGATACTGGAATGGTTTACCATTTCCTTCTCCAACTCATTTCACAGATGAGGAAACTGAGGTTAACAGAATTAAGGGTCACTCAGCTAGTAAATATCTGAGGTTGGATTGGAACTCAGGAAGAGCAGTATTCCTGACTCTAGGTTCATCACCCTATCCACAGTGTTACCTAGCTAGCCCTTGATATGTCTTCTACCCAATGTCTTTTTTTTTTTTATTGGCAGGTGAAGAACAATGGAGCGTCTACCTCCCTGTTTTCATATCTCCCTCCCTAAAGACATTCCTCCCACTCTGTCCCTTTCTGCTGAGATGTCCTTTGGTGTTTCTCTATCTTCATTTCTGGCTACTTCTTCACATAGGACCATAAATCTAGAGCTGAAGGAACCTCACAGGCCATCTATTCCAACTCCCTCATTTTTACAGATGAGGAAACTGAGGTCCAGAGAGGTTAAGGTGTCATGGGTGACCTTGCATCAGAGGTAGGATTTAAATCATGAACTAAAGAGCTAAGGGGACCATTAGATGGTGGTACCATGTATCATGCTAGGTGATGGTGATAAAAAAGACAAAGGAGGGGGCAGCTAGGTGGTGAAGTGAGTAGAGTACCGGCCCTGGAGTCAGGAGGACCTGAGTTCAAATTTGAGCCTCAGATACTTCACATACACACACACACACACATACACACACACACACACACACACACACACCCCACACAACACAAAAACTAGCCATGTGATCTTGGGCAACTCACTTAACCTCAATTGCCCTACCTTCCCCCCTCCAAAAAGCAAAAAAAAAAAAAAAGGCAAAGGAGATATTGGGAAGACCTCCAGAGGCAGTGGGGAGACCTCCAGAGATACTGGGGAGACCTCCAGACCTCCTACTCTCAAGGAACTTATAAATAATTAAGAGAGAAAGCAATTTCAAGTAAAAGAAGATAAAAAGCTAAGACTGCTAATTTATAAAGGATGAGCATTATTTTGTCTAGTCCTCTTGGAACTTGGTGGGGAAAAGTGGGGAGAGATAGGGGGCAGAAAGATTTTTTTAGTCCTTGACTAGGCCAAGAGAGATAAGGAAATTCAGGAAGCCTAGAGGTCAGATAGGGACCAGTGGCAGGGGGGCTTAAGTCTTACTAGAGAGTAACTGTTTTCTCCCTGACATTCCAAGTGGGAGGAAGTGAAAACCTCCAAGTTCTTGTGCTTGTTGTTTGTACTTCATTCTTGAAGAGGACCATGACATCAGGGAGGTGACGCCAAGACAGGCAAATGAATTGGATTTAAGTGAGGGAGGGCTGTGCAAAGTCACCAGCCTCACTTTCTCCTCCAAAGCCATCTAGGTACAATGGCCAGATAGAGATAAGAATGACTAGAGATGGCCCTGGATGCACTTGTGTGTATTATCATTTTCAACTGTACTGATAATAAAATTTTCTTTCAAATGGGAAGAAAAAAAGTCAGGAAGTCAGGTTCAAGTTCAAAGTTCAATTTCAGACACTCCCTAGCTGTGTGATGTTTGACTCAGTTTCCTCATCTGTAAAATGAGAATATAGCATCTGCTTCCCAAGATTGTTGTGAGGATCAAATGAGAATATCTGTAAAGCACTTAGCACAGGACCAGGCACATGGTAGACAAATAAATGTTAGTTATTATGTAGGAGTGGGATTTATCTGGATGTTCTGTCACCTGTGGTCCCTAGGGTATGTGCCTTTATGATACTTGCTGTGTCTCTTTTTTGACCTCTTTCTGGCTCCTTTTTTTTTTGTATCTGTACCCGTATGTTCTTTTCTTTCTCTATCCTTATTTGTCTGTCCAACGTATAAATGTCGTTTTTTGGAGGCTATATCCGTCTGGGTTTAAGAAGCAGGGGAGGGCAGGGTAAGAGATGAGGAGGAAACCCCATTATGTATTTGTTTATGTGTGCATAGCCTTAGGAAACCAGAGTGTTTGAGTGCCTGGTATGTCTGCTGAGCTGCATGTATAAAAGGAGGGGGTGGGGAGGAAGGAGGGTCTCTGGTGAATGTCCAAAGCGGAATACATCTCTGTGTGTATGTATTTCTGGTTTGTGTTGGAGCACACAGAAAACATTTAGAGGTGAATTCTCTTCCTGATTTCTTCCTCAAGGAGCCACCAGGGCTAGGGGAATTGGGGCCTCAGGAAATTTGTCTACCCCACTCCTCCCTTTTGGGCTCACATTCCTAAGACCATTAGTGTAGTGAATAATGGGAATTAATTGGGGTTAATAATTAATCCCTAAGAAGGAACAAGAGGCTATGGTTGGGGTGGGGCCCAGGAACAGCCAACAAGAACACCTCAGCCTCCCTCTCCCCAGCACCTACACTTCCATCCCCACCCTTGTTCAATCAATCCTCAGTCCCTTCCAACCCAGGCACCCTGTCCTGCACTCGATGAAATCTGACTTCCTTCCAGCCTCCTTTTCATACCCAAGGTCTCAAGCACCAAATCTCCCACCCTTTGCTGTCCTCTAGAACTCATGATTTGCTCCCACCCTACAGTCCATCATAACTCTACTAGGAAAACTAGAAAATCCAGTTAACTAGCCCTCCCCCTTCCATTTCCCCCCAGAACAGAGGTGAGTAGGCTTAGATATGTAGAGAAAGGGGGCATGGAAGGGCCAGCATAGGTAGAGTGAGAAGTGAGGGGGAGACGGGGGAGGAGGGAGAAAAGGGCTGGCTTGGAATCCAGGGAACACACTCCCTCCCAGGCATCAGTTTGCCACGATGGAACCCTGGATGCTTCTTTTCCTCCTTTTAATCCTGCCCAACAAGCCACAAGGGACAGGTAAGAGGTGGGGAGTTGGTCCCCAGAGGAGAAAGAACTGAGGAGAAGGACCCCTGAGGCCCTAAAAGGAATGGGAGGGACAGATGCCTGGCTCCCTAAGTGGAGCTGGAGGGTGGTTCTCTAAAGGGGCTGGGAAAAAGGACATTTGGGTCCCTGAGGGAAAGCAGGAGCTGGAAAATAAGAAGTCAAATCTATGGGGATCAGACACTTAGATCATGAACTATGCTCATGGCCCCCTAGGGTCCAGGACCATTATGCATCTGAAGCTGCAGGACTCTTTTCCTGGGAACCTCTCACAAGCCTCCCATTTCCAGGAGTTTCTGGAGAAGGTATGGTCTAGAAAGTAAGGCAAGGGTCAAGAATTTGGTGGGGGGAGATGGATTTGGGATACAGAACAGGTTTAGAATATGTTGATCCATCTGTCTCATAGGACCAGGAATCGGGGATCCCATCACCCTCCCTCTGTCTCCCACTGCCTTTCCTTGTCTTCCAGGTCTGTTACCTCCTAAATCTCCCATTAGGGACCAATATCACCCTCCGAAGCCCAGGGTCATCTCATCATGTCACCTGCTAAAGCAGCTATCAGCAGTGCCATCCAGGGATAATACCAATACATCTGGACCCCAAACTTCTTCCCCCAGACATCCACATACCCAAACAATGGAGTTTGCTTGCCTCAGCCTCACAGTAACTAGCTCTGCTGGGCGCCTTAATAAAGATGTGGATATTGATTTGACTCTATGTGTCTTTGGGCAGTGGGCAAGGGCAGATAGGAGGGAAAACCGGAGAAGGATCAGAAAATCCCTGATTCTTCTAATGTTTTAAAACGTGCCTTGCCTCTAGAACCAGGAGCCCCGAGCCCCTTTGTGACCATGGGGAAGGTACTTTCCTTTTTCTGTACTTGATTCTTCATTTGTAAAATGAGCATCTAACATTTTATGTTGCTGGTTTCAGGATTTTTGAACTTGTGAGCTAATACAGAGACAAATAAAAACTCATAGGAATAAGAAGCACGGGTGGGGCGGGGTAAAGGGGGTTAGGGCAGTGGTGCAGTGCCCATCTGATTCCCTAGGTTCCTAGAGCTCTCCTACCCATGTTGTTCCCCATTGTCATCACCAGGTCTAGAGCACTTCTCTTCTAGTTCCTTGTTTAGGAAATGGACAGGAACAGGAACACTAAGAGGCAACTTGCTGTTTCTCTTAGTATCAGGTGACACCTATGTGTGTATTTCTCAGAGGGTAGGTAGGCTGGCACTCTGCCCCATCCCATAACTACTGCTGACTTCCCATTTCCTCACCTCAGGCAGGATCTCACTTCCTCACTCCAGAGTAGTCCCCAAGATGCCTGTGTGCTAGGAGTCACACCTCCCTGTTCTCCCATCCCTCCCTTTAGAGAAAAGTTAAGGAGAATGAAGTCCTCTGTGAGAGCAGAGGAAGTAAGATGCCAAACACATCTCCACTTGAAATAAAAAATTGTTTTCTCATCTCCTCATTCCAGAGCTTCCAGGGTGGAGATGGGTGCCGAGTAAATCCAAGATAATGATATATGCATCCCTTAGGTCATCCTCTAAGATAGGGTCACCATGAGCCTGGAGACCTAACTCTAAGGCATTTGTGACTTCGTTCACATGAGTTTTCTCTCCAGTGATACAGAGCAAAGCTCACCCAGGCATGACTGGCCATTGTGAAGCTCTTCTCCACATCCTCTTATAAATTCACCACAGTGGATCTTGAACCTTCTTCTAGTACCCTTGTAGGTACTAGATACCAATGGACTAAGTGAGCAGTTCATTACTTTCCCTGGCTTTTACTTTATAACCAACCCATGCTTTTTTTTTTTCTATTCATCTTTTTCTCTGACAACATACTTTACACAACTTATGCCTAATTCCTCATGTTTTCAGGAGGGTGGCAGCTCATTCCTGCTCACCATGCACCTCTTTGAGTGATCCTCAGCTTTCAATTTTTGGAGATTAGCATTGCATTTCTTACAGTCATGCAGTATCATTGGAAGATTTTTTTTTTTAAACCATTCTAGGGTTTTAAGGAGCAGCTAAGTAGAACAGAGTTATACAGTGTTGGACTTCTTGGAGTCAGGAAGACCTGAGTTCAAATTCTGCCTGAAATGTACTAGCTGGTATTTTTTCTATTTAACACTCTTATCTCACCCTCAATTGCCTCTCCCCTCTGACTGAAGTTGAAGTATTAAATTCCTCCCAAAGTCTTCCTTATAGAGGATTCTAGGGCAGTAGATAGAATGCCAAGCTTGGAGTCAGGAAGACCTAAATTCAAATCTGGTCTCAGACACTTACTAGCTGTGTGACCCTGGGAAAGTAATTTAACCCTCTTTGCCTCAGTTTCCTTATCTGTATAATGAGCTGGAGAAGGAAATGGCAAACCATTCTAGTATCTTTGCCAAGACCCCAAAAGGGGGTCACAAGAAGTCAGACAGGACTGGAACAACTGAACAGCTCAACCCATTCTCCACCAGCTGCTCTACTTGACTTCAGCTCTATGGAACATGCCCCCTGGTGCCCTCTTCCCCCCATTTTTCAGATTCCTTTTGTGTAGTCTTCCCCCAATTTGATCGTAAACTCCTTGAGGGCATGGACTGTTTTTTTGCTTATTTGTATACTCAGCACTTTGAATTGGACTAAATTGAATATCCTGAGCAAATCACTTAATCTCTCTCTCATCTGTAAAATGGGGAATTGCCTCACAGGGCTATAGTGAGCCTCAAATGGAAATGTTATGTAAAGGGCTTTATAAACCTCAAAAGCTATTATGATCAATGGAGGGAAAGTGAAGAACTTTCCCTACTGACATAAGCCAGCACTTTCTCTGTAGCTTCCATCTTGAGAATTGTCTAGGACTCTGGACGATAGAGGCTAAGTGGCATGTCCAGGATCACAAAACCAGACTATGACAGAGGCAAAAGTTGAACCCAGGTCTTCCTGACTCTGAGGACAACTGTCTACCCAACACATTGTGATGCTTTTCTACTGGCATAATGCTATTATTTAAGAATGGTCTAAGTTTAGGGGTGAAGACGGGAGTCATTTAAAAGCAAAGGCAATCCAGCCAATTCTCCTCCTGGTCACTCCTGGGTCCACCTAATTGTCCATCCACAGTTGGTTCTTTGATAGCAGCATCCCTCTGACTTCTTCAGGACAAGAGAGAGAGAGAGAGGAGGAGAGAGAGAGAAAGAGAGAGAGAGAGAGAGAGAGAGAGAGAGAAAGAGAGAACGAGAGGGAGAGAGACAGAGACAGAGAGACAGAGACAGAGACAGAGATTCTCTCCCAGCATCTGGAAGCTGAGAACTGACTGAGAACTGAGATGGAGTTTTCCTGAGACCAGAATCTGGTGAAGGCCGCCTGGAAGGCTGAGAGGGCTTGCCTAGAAGGCTGCCTGGAAGGCCGATATTCCTTCTGGGTCCTAGGGCCAGCTGAAGTGCTGGAGGACTGAAGAAGCATGACCAGGATAAGACTTTGTTCGTGGCCTGGCTGATCCTTGAGTTCCAGGCAAGAGAAGTGGTGCAGAGTTTGAGATGTACTGGACCCTGTGAACTTTAGTGTGCAACAAGAACTGCTTGGAAGACTGGACAAGGAGTTGGGAGCTGTTTGCTTCTGAATCCAGGTGACTGGTGGATTCAAGTAGGAGCTGGGACCATGGAAGGGGATCCAGGGAATCAGAGGGACCACCCCGAGTCAAGATGAAGTAAAGGCCTCCCCTTGGATGAAACTGAGGTTTTCTGGACACCGAAGGGTGCAGGGTCTGTGTGGTTTTCTAATGACTGTATTTGTGATTAATAATATTTAGTAATCGTGAATCTAGATTAGTGACTGATTAAGTTAATGGTTGCCCCATGAGTGGAAATTTGATTATTCTATTGTGAATTGATTGAATGATTAAGTATTGAGTTGCCCCATGAGTGGAAGTTTGATTATTCTATTGTTTCTTGTTCTAAATATTGTGGCCACTGTAGTGAAAACTGTGATAAGACGTAATATTGTGAATATTATATTGTGATATATTGTGAATGTTTGCCTTGATTTGTAATGGAATAAACAGTGTTCATTATATTGTGTAATCCGAACCCTAAAAGCTGTTCACAGTTGAAGTCCTTTGGGAATCTGCTGGTGCATGGCATTACATCCTCCTATTAAAAAACCCCAATGGCTCCCTCTGGTTTCCAGGATCAAACACAAAATATGCCATTTGGCACTCAAAGCTCTTTATAATCTACACCCTTCCCACCCTCCCAGTCTTCTCACACTTTGCATTTTACCACATACCTTTTGATCCAATAACACTGGCCTCTTGGTTGTTCCATGAACTCTCTTGTCTCTGGTCTCTGCTATGCCTGGGACGTTCTCCCTCCTCATCTCTGTCTCCTGGCTTCCTCTCAAGTCTCCACTAAAATCCCACCTTCTATAGGAAGTCTTCTCCAAATCCTCTTCATTCTAGTGCCCTCCCTCTGTTATTTCCTATTCATTCTGTACAAAGTTTGTTTATACTATTTGTTGTCTTTCCCCATTAGATTATGAATTCCATGAGATTAGGATATACAAATCCCTGGTTTTTAGCACACTGTGTGGCACACAGTAGGTGATTAATAAGTGCTTAGTGACTAACTACTGGAGTCTTTATAAGGCTTAAGTTTGAGTCTTGAGTCTTAAGGTTAAGATGTAATTAATGTGTCTATTTAGGATGTGTGTACTGTTGGACCAATTCTACAGGTTGTTCATCTAACTATATGGCATAGTTGCACAACAGGCATTCTTCTTCATGTACTTGGCTCTTCTAGTGTGGATAATTAAGCCAAAAATTTTAAGAGTGATTTATGTGTCATTTAAAACCAATGCAACTAAAATGAGAAGGGAAGCAGGAATTTGCATCAAGTTTCTCTGATAAAGGTCTAATGTCTAAGGTATATAAGGAATTGAGTCAAATTTATAAGAAAAAGAACCATTTCCTAATTGACTATTCAAAACTGACTTTCAGAAGCTAACCAAAGCTATCAACAGCCATATGAAAAAAGGTCTAACTAATGAGAGAAATGTACATGAACAATTCTAAGATACCACCTCATACTCATCAGAATGGCTAAGGTGACAAAAAAATAAAAGTGACAATGTTGGGCGGTGGGGGTAGGGAAGGAAACAGGTACTTTAATGCATAGTTGGTCAAGTTATGAATTGGTCCAACCATTCTGGAAAGCAATTTGGAACCATGCCGCAAAAAGATATGAAACTGTGCATACCTTTTCACCTAGAGATACCACTACTAGGTTGCGTTATAACCTAATGAGATCAAAGAAAAAGAAATCCATATGTATAAACAGACCCCTATGTATAACAATATTTATAGCAGCTGTTTTTGTGGTGGTAAAGAACTGGGTCATTTCTTAACAAATTATGTTCTAGGAAAGTGATGGAATACTATGTTGTAAGACATGATGAGGGGATGGCTTCAGAAAAACCAGAGAAGACTCAGATTAACTGATCCATAATGAAGTGAGCAGAAAGAGAACAATTTGTACAACAACAATAATATTGTACAGATAATCAGCTTTGAAAGACTTAGGAACTCTCATCAGCACCATGACCAACCACAATTCCAGAAGACCCATAATGAAACATTAACTTATATCCACCCCCAGACAGAGAGCTGATGGATTCAGCGTGAAGCATATATTCTTTTCCTTCCTTCTTTTTCTTTTAATTTCTTTTTGAGAGGAAGGAGGGAGGAGGCTAACTTGGGAATCTGATTTGCATGAATACACATATGCATAATGGGCTGTTTTTCTTGCCTTTTCACTGGGTAGAGAAGGGGAAGAAGAAAATTCAGAAGCTAAAATAACTTTTTTTTTTAAAAAAAGAGTGATTATGCATCTCATTTAAGAGTTGGAGCTTGATACAATCAGAACAATGATATCTGCAGGAAGGAAGGAGTATTTGGAGGACAGGAAGTACTTGGTGGGGTATCAATAGGACCAAAGTTCAAATTCCTGTTCTGCTATTTGCTACCTGTGTGACCCAGGAAAGGTAACAACCTCCTGGGCTTTGCTTTCTTCCTCTGAAAAATGAAGAGGTGGAACAAGATGACCTCTAAGGTTCCTTCCAGCTCTAAACCTATGATCTCATGATCCACTTATCTGACTGGACAGTTTGACAAGTCTATCTCACCCTATTTTATACTTCAGTTAATATTAATAATCAGAGAGCCATTAAACAAGGTCATTGCTGTTACGTCTTTTGTGTACTTTTGACATCTGCATGAGAGACATCTAGTTTGAGCAGGAGTTTTTAAGGCAGTGCTTTGCTCTACCCAATCAAATGTTTGTTTTTTGCCAACAAACACAATGGCATCTTGCTTTCTCTATATCATTTGCTTAATTTTTTGACCATTTTGTTCCAATTTTGTTTGCAAAAACCTTCCTATTTGCTTTTTTTTTTAACTGCCTAATTTTTGGTACTAAAGTCATTTCCCAAAATACCCCATTACCCCAACAAGGAAAAGTAAAACTCATCAAATCTGTATCACTCGCCATCATCTCACACCTCTCATCCCCTTCCTCTTTGTAGAAGAGAGAAATCTGTTCTGAAGAAGATGGCCAATTATTAATCTGAGTTCTCTGCTTATATTATTATGGTCATTCTATATATAGCTTTCTTGGCCCATTGATTCTCTTTTGGCACCTGTTCTCTTCTAGCATCTACATCAATAATACCCTTGAAACATAAGTAATTATTCTTAGAAAAAAATTTTATATAGATGAGGAAGAGGTTGAGGGATCAGTTACTGATGTTCTCTCTTTCACCTTCTTTGTAACTAATAAGATCCAGGATTTTTTTCTTTTCTTTCACAGATCTCGAGAATAGATCTCTCAATGCTCTCTAGCAGACCTTGAGTAGATCTCTTTTGGTACAACTAGCTTTCCCATTGATTTTTCCATAGCGAAAAGTTTGTTGGAAAAAACTTTACAGTCTTTCTCCCCATTTTTCATTTATCATCTTTTACCTTTAAACACACTACAGAGACTTTGCTTAGATGGCTCTCTCACCAAGCTTTAACTTGTTTTCCCTTTTTCTACTCCTCTTGATCACAAATTTCCACCATCCTTCTCCATATAATTTTACAAATGCGTTTATATTCTGAATTAACGTTGCTCTGGGCTGCAATATCTCTTCATTGGGAAGGAGATGGAGTGTTTGCTAGCAAACACAATTTCTAGGCTGTTGTGGTCTCCTGGTATTTCTGGTATCTCAAAGAAATTTTTATAACCAGTATTGATATGTTTTTTCATTTGTTCTCCATTTGGGGCAATCATTAATTTATTTAAGTAGGTCAGATTGAAATGATTACAATCATATGCCATATTATTTTTCTTGGTTTTATTTGGATACACTTTTTCATCATTTTTCATCCTGGTTCAAGTTTTACTACAGACTCAGACCTGGGGCAAAGTAGAATATACAAGAGGAGGCTGGGGGTGAAGGCAGGAATCTAGGTGACATTCTCATTTTCCATTCTGTCCTAGGGTGCTCCTCCTC
The DNA here is from genome assembly GCA_028646515.1 of Pseudochirops corinnae. Taxonomy (NCBI): domain Eukaryota; kingdom Metazoa; phylum Chordata; class Mammalia; order Diprotodontia; family Pseudocheiridae; genus Pseudochirops; species Pseudochirops corinnae. The sequence goes on from CM053586.1 coordinate 181,213,687, forward strand.
CTGCTAGTCCCCAATAAGCCAAACACCAAAGGTAAGAGACCAAGGTCACAAAAAAATCTTAATGCCAGAGTCCCTGAGAGAAACAGTATAGCTTAGTTTCAGATTGTTAGAGATGAAAAGAACCTCAGAGCATATCTAATTCAGTCCTGTCATTTTATAGCTAAGGAGTTCAGTTCACTTTCTGTAGAGGCAACTCTCTTTAAAAATTAAACATTTTGACTCCTGGAGAAAGCAGCATTGTAAAAAAAAAAAAAAAAAAAAAAAAAAAGAACGAGGCCTGAATTTGAGAAAGCCTGGATTCAAATCCCAGGAGCCATTACTTACCATTTGTGTGATCCTGAACAAATTACTGGGCCTCAGTTTCCTAATTTGTAAAATGAAAAGTTTGGACTGGACTGGATTTTTCCAAATATAAATCCTACATTCCTATGAAAATGAGGTACATAGAGTTCAAGTGACTTGCCAAAGGTCACACAGTTAATTATTGGCAGGGCTGAAATTTTAATCCATCTTTCTCTTGACTCTCAAATATTGTATTTCTTCTACTTTATCATACTGGGGATGGATGACTGAATTTCAGAGAAGAACTGAAATGTTGGAAGGATAAGCCAGGGACTGAAGGACTAAATGCCTAGTTCCTGGGCCATATTTGCCATAGTCCAAGAGACAGGAGGATTCTTTGAAATGAGAATTCTCTCCAATCTCCCAGCTTCGGAAGGTTCATGGAAAAGGCACAGCCTAAGAAGAGGACAGCTAAGTGAGGTGACATTCCAGAGAGGTGAGGCAAAAGAATGGGGATGGGAGAGTGGGGCAGTGTTGGTGGTTGCATAATCACCACTAACACGTATGTAGTAATTTAAGGCCTTCAGAGTGCTTTTAGACACATAATCTCATTTGATTCTGACAACACTCCTATGAGGTAGATGTTATTGGCCCTCATTTTACAGACAAGGCAACTGAAGCCGATAGAGATTAAGTGACTTGCCCTAGGTCACACAGTACAAGTCTAAAACAAGATTTGAAATGAGGTCTTTCTGATTCCCAAGTCCAAATCTGTATCCCTACAGCAAGCTGCCTCAATGTAAATAGTATGCTCTGGATGTTGGGGGGCATTTAGGCATGTAGATTTCCATGTTTGTGCCCATGGGTTTTACTACAGGCAGCAGGGGAGCCTTTGTCCATCACCTTCACCCACTCTTCTTCAGCTCTGCCACCTCCCAAAGCTCCCATCAGGAACCAACATCCTCTATAGCCTACGATCCTTGTATTGCAAAAGGTGTGAGAGCAGCATGTGGTTCTTTAATCTCAGCTTTTCTTTGGGACTTGAACACCTGGCCTCCTCGATGCTGGATTTGGAAAAAAATATTCCAATCCAGTTTTGAAAAGCAGTCAGTCATCATACTGAGCTGTTATCATTGCCTTCCCCAACAGAACTCTCTCTAATTGTCAATACACTGCCTGGATTCATGCATCAGTGGTTAGTACACTCCCACCCTCTCGTACTCTTCCTATCACAGTGATTCTGGACCCTTTCATGCTGATGTCCAAAGCCCATTCCCCATATCCAGCTGCCCATCCTCCTCAACTCCACACCTGCAATGTCCCACTCCAAACTACCCACTCCTTCCAACTCTGCTCCCTGAGATGTCTGCTCCATGTCTTCTTTTACCTTAAACTCTTTCCTTTCTCACTTCTTCCATCTTCTGTCACTGAGTTCTAGCTTGTTCCAAATGACAAGGCATTGCTGGCCTTGCTTCCTCACCCCCAAATCGTTAACTATGACTAGGAAGTCAGAATACTCCTTACACTCCATGGCCACTTTCAGACTCTCTCTTTACCACCATCAATTTGTCCTAAGCAATCTCTTCTCTTTCGGAGTTCATGCTTTTCAAATTTATCACCCAGTACAGATTCTGATGGCAGAACATTCTTTGACCGTCCTCAATGAGTTCAGCACCTGGCTCACCAGCTTTCTCACTACTTTTCCCCACACACCCAATCCTGCCCCCAACATCTGCCCTCATACTAGGAGATTTAAATCTTTATATCAATGCTACCTCAAATACCCTAACTTCCCATTTCTTCTAGCTCTCAATTACCACGACCTACTACTTCACCCCACCTCAGCTATCTACAGATGGTCATGATTTCATTCCAAGTGTTCCAAGTTCATGAACTCTAAATTCCTTTATTTGATCATAATCTCTTATTGTTCCATCTTTCCCTATGCCTTATGACCTCTATCCCTGTTACTAATCAGTTCACTATTCTATTCACTAGTGACTATTCCAAACCTTTTGATTTCTGCCCTAAGCTTCTCCTGGTACACCTCCTACCCCCTCCACACACCCTGTCAGCTGAGGACCTGAACTCCTACTTCACTAAAAAAAAAAAAAACCAAACTGAGGCCATTCACCTAGAGCCCTTTTTCAAATCACTTAAAACATCTTCCACAATCTCCTCCTTTATCCCTCTCACATGAAAAAGTGGCCCTGTTCTTTGCCAGTGCAAACCCCATGACTCCATCACCTTCTATTTTCTCCAGCAGAATGCCCCCCCTATCATTTTCAATCTCTATTGAAGAGAAATTGGCTCCTTCTCTGCTTCCTACCAACACACCAGTCTCCTCCAACCTCATAAAACTCTCACTTGATCCCTCCATCTCTGCTAACCACTGTCTTGCATTTCTTCTCTCCTCAGCTGGCCTCCTTGAGAAAACTGTTAGCTGCTTCCATTTTCCTTTCCACTCTCTTCTAGATCCTCTGCAATCAGGCTTCCAACCTCAAAATTCAATAGAAAATGCTTTCTCCAAAGTTATCCCCCCCCAAAAAAAGCTGTTTTAATCGCTAAATCTAATAGTTTTTTCTCAATCCTGACATTCCTTGATCTCTCTGAAGCCTTTGATAGAGATCACCTTCTTCTCTCAAGGCTTTTGTGACTCCACTCTCTCCTGGTTCTTCTCTCCTCACTGACTGTTCTTTTGGTCTACATTACATAGTTAATCCAGGCCACAGCCACTATCTGTGAGTATCCCACAGGGACACTCTGTTCAGGGCCCTCTTTATCCCCCCTGGGATGGTGGGGGGTAATCAGTTCCCATGAGTCAGCTATCATCTCTATGCCAATGATTCATTACCAGATCTATATACACAGTCCTAAACTTTTTCCTAAACTCCAGGCCCACATCATTGATGACTTTTGGACGTCTTGAATTGGCTATCCTATTGACAATTCAAACTCAATCGATCCAAAAAAGAACTCATTATCTCTTCACAAACATAATTTGATACAATGGCTTTTTCCCCCATTAAACCACTTCCCTTGACCTAGGTGTTAATTTTGTTTATGCAGAAGCTTTTCAATAGTTACCTATTGTAATAACCTCTATCCTTTGTTTGATTAAGAATATATTTTCTACCAATAGCTATTAGGTCTAAGATGTTTTTCATCCAATTGTTTTACAGGCTGATCTTTAATATTAAGGTCATATATTCATTTAGAAGGTACTGTGGAATATACTATAAACCTTAAAGTTTAACTTTAAGACTAATTTCTGCCAAACCATTTTCTAGTTTTCCCAGCAGTTTTTTCAAACAGGGAGTTCTTTCCTGAGTAATTTATGTTTTCTGGTTTATAGAACATTGGGTTATTGAGTTTCATTGTTTCTGATTCTCCTGTCTAGTCTTAATTAATATTATTCCAGAAAAAGAAATAGATTTAGCTAAAAAGGAACAAACAGAAGGAATAGTCTGCTAATGATGGGATTCAAAGGAGAATTCTGTCAAACTTTTAAAAAACACTTAGTGCTAATGCTACACAAATTAGTCTCAAAAATTAAGGAAGAGCTTAGCCATATTCCTTTTATACAACAAATATAGTGCTAATACATTTTGTTAGTTTAGGTTATTTTATATTATAGTTTGTATTTTTAAAGTAACTTACCTATTATTCTCAGGTTGTTCAACATATAACTGTGTGTAGTAAGTCCTGATAATTTAAAATTTTTCTTCTGGTTTGGTCCTGGCATTTTTTTCAAAATAGAGCTCAAACCTCATCTTTTTCAAGAGGCCAGTTCATCCCACCCCACCCCTCAAACATTTCTTTCACTTTACCTCCTATTTACACATTATGTTGGGTGTTCATAGTTATTTGCCTCCTTCATTAGAAGGTCAGGGACTGTGGCTTTGCCTTTCTTTGTGTCCCTCCTGAGTTTAGCACAGGGTCTAGCAGAGAATTAAAGCTTAATAAATGTTTGCTGACTGACTAGGAGCAAGAAAACACTAAATTGGCATTGAGGGGGTAATTTTTGTGGCTCTAAATGTGTATGACATCTCAGGACAGACATACTCCAAGCACCAACCTACCAATGTGGTGGGGGGAGAAGGAGGCAGTTGATCCCCCAGCTCTGCACACCCCTCCTGGAGCTAAGTGTTCCTTAATATGGTCCTCATTGTAGTCCCTAGATCTGGAAAAATCTCTCTCTTCTTTTCCTAGGAAGTTGTCTGAAGGAAGAGCTGGGTACCGCTAGATCTGCCACTAGGTGACACATTGGTGAAACGGCCTGGAGAAGCCAACACATGGTCAAGGCCTCTGGCCTTATGAGAGAAAAGGGAGCCTGAGGCACTAACTCTCAGCACCTCACCCCATGGTCTATGGGCTCCAAATCTTACCCTCAATCCCCAGAATAAAAAAATAGTCTTGGGACCAGGTAGAATTATTTTCAAAGGAACTGAAGAGCAAATAAGATACCACTTAGAAAGAAGAACAAAAAAGGCACTAGATGCCTTGGCTTAAAAAAAATATTTTAAATTATCTTACTCCTGAGAATACAAAAAAGGCAGGGTGCTGAGGGAGGCTGTGACAATTATGAATGTCCCACAGGATTCCCCCAGGACTTGATCACCCTAACCCAGAAATACACAAAGACAGATCTGGTAGAAAGAAGGGACATACAGGTGGAGTTCATGGCTTTGTAGGAGCTGTATTCATCAGCTGCTGGAGGTGAGAGGTTGCCTGGTCCAACTTTGACAGCTCCACAAGGAGGGAAGAGACCTTGGGGAGATAAAAGGTGATAATCTAGATACCTGGCCTCCCTGCCCACCTTCTTCCAAGGACTACGGGTATCTTGCCTCACTCTTCTGAGAACTCACCTTACGTTCTCTCTGCACCATTTCACTCCCCTCAACTGAGGTCTGGTCCATAAGACTATCAAGTTGTCTCTGGAGTTTCTGTCTTCTGGTCAGCATGCCAGGAAGATGGAGATGAGGGTCCACCAGACCCTGGGAGGAGGACAGGGTTAGATGTCTCAGACCCACCCACTATACCAGGATGTCCTCTTTTTCCCACCCATAATATCTTCCATTCTTTTCTTTGTGTTTAATCCAGCCACCCCCTGTATCTCTTTCCTTCCAATTCTTTACTCACCCAACTGCCACATCTCTCAAACTCTTTCCTTCCCTTTCCCACCCTCACCTGCAGCTCCATGTAGACCTGGGTGTTGTTGTTGAGTGAAGCCTGGGCCCAGCCTTGGGGAGATGCCTTATTGTAGGGCAGGAAGCTCACAGTCCCACAATGGGCCAGAGTGCCCAGTGGCTCCAGGAAATCTTCATAGAGGCACTGCTCTTTGGGCTCTGAACATTGCAACAACACTGGAAAAGATGATGCAGAAAGAAGAGACTCAAAAGCAGTAACATTAGGCATCTGGTCCCTCCCCTTATCATGGCCTCTATACCCTTCAGCAACTCATGTGTGACTAGATCTCTAGTTCTCATCTTTCATACACCAACCCCTTCTCCCCTAAGTATCCAGGGACAATTCTCACCTTGGGGCCGGGCCTTGCTGAGCTGGTACATAGCCCGGAGCCCCCTTAGTGTTTTCACAGCCTCTTGAACCTGAGAAAATCGCTGTTCCAGTTCTGGCTGACACCAATGCTCCTGGGAGTGGGACCAACAACAGAACACATGTCTGTGAGCTCCAGGGAGAGCCTACTAAAGAATGAACTTGTCTCCCTATCCCTCTACTCTCTACTTACGAGGCCAGGTGACTATGTCTCACCTGGTCACCTCTCTAACCTAGAACTCATTACACAGAAAAGATTTAAGCCAGGTTTAAGAAATTAAATGAAATATTGATAGATCTGTAACTGGTGACTGAGGAAAACTAAGAGGTTTCCCTAACTTTTGCAGTAGATATTATAGAGAACAACCTTTGTCTTTGGCCAATCGCACTTTGTTGGGCTATCAGAATCCTAAGCTGAGTCAACCATGTGTGACCATCCTTAAATTCTTTAAGGGCTCCCTGGGGCCCTACTGTACTGTAATCCAGTGACCCTGGCCAGGAGATGACCCTACAGCAACAAATGAGCTGCTTATAGATTCAATTCTAGAAGCCTCCAGAATAACAAAGACCACCTGATAATAAAACATTCCATCAAAACTTAAAAAGTTGCTATTACCCTACAGTAGTAATAAGCTAGCCTTGAGAGGATTCTCTAAATGTGTATGATATGATGTTACCAACATTTCTAGAAGATCCTTTATCCCCCAACAACTCCCACTACTCCAGCCAGACCCAATACACAGAACCACTGACACTATGGATATGAAAGAAACCTCCTTTCTTGCATCTAGTCCAATCCTGTCATTTGACAGATGAGGAAACTGAAGCCAAGAAAGTTAACTTACAGAATGTTAGATATAGAGGGGATCTTAAAAGTTATTTAGTCCATCCTCATCATTTTGTAGACAATATGTTAGTGGAAAAGTGGGGCTCAGAACTTAGGAAACTTGGCTACACCACAATGAAGGGAATGTGGCTCACCAGATTTTGGGCACTGGGATAGGGGGCAACACAGATGCTTCGAGCTGGGGTACAATCTGGTTGGTTAGGCAATCGCTGCCAAAGCTCTTCAGCCAGAAAAGGCATGAGTGGGGCAAGGAGACGAAGCCCAACATCTGCACAGGAGTACAGCGTCTGCAGGGGTCCAGGGGCTTGGGATGACCTTGACAAGACAGGTTTCACTGACTCCTGGAAATTAAGGACCAATGTCAGCTACAGAGGACCCAGAGTCACTTCCCTCCTCTGGCTAGGTGCCCCAATTATTCTTCACTATCCCCTACCTCAATTCTATAGTTTGGGAAAGAAAAGGGGACCTCAAAACTATGATCCCAGTTCCCTTCTCCTCCCTCCCCAATGGGTGACTCAGTCTCAAGATAGTTCTAGAGCCATTCTCTGGCATCTTAGGTCAGGGAAGAGTCACTGTATGACTTAAAATACTCTGCTGACTCATCCCCCTTACCTCCAGCAAATTATAACCTACTCGATAAGTATCATGTATACAATATAACCAATCTCAACCATAAGTTCTCAAAACCTCATTGATTGTTTGTTAGAAATTAGACAATAACAAGCACAGGGTCATAGAGTTTAGAACTGGGACCTACCTTAGAGATCACCTAGTCTAGCTGAGGCCCAGAAAAAGTAAGTCACTATACCAAGGTCACACACGTCATGAAAATGCATTTAGGATATTTTCCTTTGTGGACTAACTGCACAACTCCCCTGTGCTGTTTTTGCAGAACTAGTTAACATCAGGGAGTATACATAGTTACATATCAGTTTTTCCAAGGCCCACACTAGACCCCAGAGCATGCTAGATTGACTTCCCAGTTCTCCCACTGTCCCCAGGAAGCGTCCTCATAAGGACGAACAGGTTCAGATCTTTCTCCTGCTCCTCTGCCTTGATTTTTCGGAAATCCATCTGTTTGACTGTTCCTCTTTTCTCTCCCCACCAAGGCAACTGGGGGAGCCAGGAGTGAGGCAAAAAAGGAGATGGAAGGGGAGGAATTTCCTATGTAGGCTCCCAAGAACCACTCCAAAGGGGAAAAGAAACAAATCCTAGCTCCCAAGAACCACTCCAAAGGGGAAAAGAAACAAATCCTAGTTGGTGTTTTTCTCCTCTCATCAATGTACAATGTTCCAAGAGGGTTCCACCATGGGAAGCCATGAGATTCTAGGTGAACTTAGGAGTATGACAAGTATAGAGGAAAATGCCCCTGTGACTCCTACCCCCTGGGCTCACCAAATAGACATCACAGAGTTTATGGAGCCAAAAGTGGTGCAAAGCATGGGTGATGAGAGAGAGATCTTGTGCCAGGAAGCCTCGCTCACATTCCCCTACAGTGAGAGCCAGGCAGCTGAGGATCCAAGCATCCATGGCAGATGAAGGAGACAGCTATGGGACAAAAGAAGGGCGGGCCCAACAACTTAGACAACCAGACCACTGATCCCACCACTGTCCACCATGACTCCCTTTTCTCTTCCCCCAATACAACCAACACTCACTTCTTCAATGGGATGGGGTATAAATCTGTTTCCTAAGGCATTAAGGATGAACCGCATGGCATTCCAGATCTTGTTGCAGAAATGGCGGGAGTTTAGGACCTCAGAGACAGACAGGTTTATGTCATCCCCTGTATGGGAGAGAGGGTTTGGAGAGTTGGCTTCATCTGTCTCTCTTCCCTGTCTCCAGAATCTATCACCAACCTGCCTACCCTGATCTTACCTTGTGTTCCATGAGAACAGAGTATGAACCTCAGGGCATCTGTACCACACTCAGGGATTCCTTGTGGGAAATCCTTCCTCTGGACACAGAGAAAAGAAAAGAGAAAAGGTGGCTAAGGCCTGGCAGGCAAAGAAGAGGTTCAAGATGCCTGTATTTCTGAGAGCAGTGGCACCCAGGGGCTAGATAGCTTGAAGAAGGGTGAGCAGCAAACACCTGGGTCTCTACCTGTCCAGCAGCAGCAATCTGTAGCTCCCTGGGATCCAAGTTTCCCTCTCTCAGTTTCTCCTGTAGCACCTAAAGAGATAATATACATGGCCTCTATCTAACCTCTATCTTTTCTTTCTGTTTAATCCAGCCATCCCCTGTATCTCTTTCCTTCTAATTCCTTACTCACCCAACTGCCACATCTCTCAAACTCTTTCCTTCCCTTTCCCACCCTCACCTGCAGCTCCATGTAGACCTGGGTAGTACTGTTGAGTGAGGCCTGGGCCCAGCTTTGGAGACATGCCTTACTGTAGGGCAGGAAGCTTACAGCCCCACAATGGGCCGGGGTGCCCAGTGGTTCCAAGAAATCTTCATAGAGGCACTGCTCTTTGGGCTCTGAACATCTTCTTCCTAGCCCCAATGCCCACCACAAGTCCCTCCACTCTTATTCAAAACCCATCTCTGCCCCTCCAACTCATTTCCCCACCTGTATCTCTGCCCCTCTGATAAAATCCCTGGGATCGAGCACATTCCCCAGAGATTTGCTCATCTTGCGGCCTTGCCCATCCCGAACCATAGAGTGAAGAAGCACCTAGGCAGGAAAAGAGAGGGATATGGAAGGAGTTAATTAAGGCACAGGGACAGAGGTCTGGGAAGTGGATGCCTTGGGATCCCCTTTCCTTAGGTTTCAGAGACAGTGAACAGACCCATGGGAGAAGTATAGAAATACTGCCTCTCTTCAGCTGGGCAGCTGTGGAAAGGAGGACAGGGAACTGGAGGAGAGGTTACCTGAGGAAATGGAAGTTGCCCAGTGAGCTGCATCCCTAGCATGACCATTCGGCCCACCCAGAACATCAGAAGGTCACTGCCTGTCTCCAACAAGGACAAAGGGTAGAACTGAGCCAAGTCTGCAGTCTGAAACACAAAAGAGATAGAACCAAGGGCTAATTTAACCAGCTCCATCACTCTCTTCCAAGCCCCCAAATCTCTTCTCCTGCTCCCCATCCTCCATGTATCCTGTCTCATGACATATTTCCCTAGTGTTATCAATTTTACATCTCCTTAACCCATCTCACCTTTTGGGGCCAGCCCAGAGCAGAGAAGGGAAAAAGTGCAGAGGAAAACCAAGTGTCCAAAACATCAGGATCTGAGGGATAGAGTGAGAACAGGAACAGCTGGGATCTAGTTTTATGAGGACTTCAGCCTTTTACTCTCCTTTACATTTTCCCCCACAGTTCCCAATCATGCTCCCCCGTCTTCCCCTAACCCAGCATCCACTCTCCTCAGGCACTCAGGAATAAGCCTCCAGACGCAGCCCAATTACTTACCCCTCTCCAAAGTTAGCTCCTTCTCTGGTCTCCCTATGAGTTCTGCAGCTGCCTTTCTGGCCTCAGCCTCTGATCGACCTACTACCCAACATTCCTCACTGTCTCCCTATAAAAGAGCAACTTGGAATGGATGGCGGCAAGACTTACAAGGCAATTTGGAAGAGTAATTTCCCAGTTTCCTACCCTCTCCATTACCCTGAAGAAACCAAACCACACCATCCCCTTTACCTCCTTTCCAACAACTCGATAGGCTGGGATCTGATGTCCCCACCACAGCTGCCGGGAAACACACCAATCACTGTAGATAAGACCCACATCCCCACAACCACAAAAAAAAAAGTTACTTTATAATATAATTAGATGTCTGTCTGTCTCTCTTCCTTAATCACACCAGTGCTCCTACTTGCCTGATGTTAGAAAACCAATGTTGCCAATTCTTCTGATGGAAGGGAGGGTTGAGACACAGGGCCCCTGATTCCACAGCCTACAAAGAAAGGGAGACCTCAGGCAATGACCCTTGTTCTTGTGTCCCACTGGGTAAACTAGTCTCAAATATGATAATTCCAAGGCTCAGGTGTCTTCTACTAAGATCCCACTCAGAGTGAGAGTCACAGAGGACATGATTGTATAAACCTGACCTTCCTGGGGCCTACCCAGGTCATCATATCCATCTTCATGCCTCCATACAAAATAGCCCCTCACCCATCTACCATAAACTAGAGGCCTCTTCAGGAAGGGGAGTTCCCAGGCCCCCTCATTCTCAGTCCCAAAAGACTCCATCTCCCTTATATGGTGTCCCTTACTCGGGCCTCACCTGCATAGCTCGTTTCCCCATTTCCTGGCATCGCACAAACCACTGGTTTTTGAGAAGATATTCCACCACATCTCCAGAACGGCTACAAAGGGAAGAGTGAGGCCTCATTCATTCTCTTTCATTCTCATTCTCCCCATATCCTATACCTCCCTCTTCCATAGAATGGCATGACTCTACTTTTGCTTTAGTAAAAGTTTAGTCCTTTCCACTCTACTCCCACCCCCATTACCTTTTAGAGGTATGGGTCATGGAAGAAGAGAATTACCTACAGAGAGGGAGTACCATAGGATGGTCTTGAATGCCACGAAAATGCCCTTGTTCCTTAAGCGCAGACACAATCTTTTCACGGGCCACAAATCGGTGAAGACCCTGCAAGGAATAGTTCTTTGTAGAAACAGAGGAATCTGTGGGATTTGGGGGCTAGAAGGTGGGAAAGAACACAGGAGGATCCAGAAACTAAGGCAGGAAATTTAAGGTGTGGTACTACCTGCAGCCAATCCCCACAGGGGGAGACCATGGTCCCATCCTCTCCAATGACACTCACAGGCACCAGCCTGTGTCGTGCCCCAATCTCAGCATCAACAAGGCTGTGAGCAGGGGTCACCTTCATTGCGCCTAAGGTAACAGTAGTGAGGAGACAATCAGAACCTCTGTTTTCCCTCCCTAAGCCCCATCCGTAGTTCCACGAATCTACCCTCCCCTTTCCCTATCTCTGTGTAGGGAGAAGCACAAACTTCAAGTCAGAAGACATGAGCTCAGATCCTGGCTCTGCCACTTACTAGCCATGTGACCATGATATTTAACAACCACGAGCCTGCTTCCTCATCTGGAAAATGGATATTTATCTGAACTATCTCACAAGGGGGCCATGGTTATCTTTAGGTAATGTTTATGCAAATTATAATTATACAAATGTAAGGGATAAATACTACTATTCCTTGTTATCCTCCCAGACTTCCCAGTGAATTTACTTGCTCTTCCTTAACTTCCTTGTCTCTCTCTCCCCCTTCCCTAGTCTTCCCATAGTTTTCTCCCTCTCTCCTAGTCTCCAGAAACCTGTGCCCAGGTCAGGTTGAACTGCAGGGTCAGTGATGAGGGGAAGGAGTTTCCCACTCAGCGGATGACGGAGCTGGTGTCCATGAAGGTGCTGGTGAAGGGAAGAAAGTATCAGTCAGTCATTCATTCAACAAGAGTTTGTCAAGTGCTTTCTATGGATCAGGTGTCGAAACATTTGTTGGAAGGAAGAGAAAATGAGGGTATTGGGGATTGTAATGGTAAGGGAATTTGGAGATGCCCTGTATTGGCTTGGTTTTTGGGCTGAGTGTTAAAACTCAGAGCTTGTGAATTCCACTCGTGGGATGGACTTGTTGACATTAAGAGAGAGGGCTCAACTGGGAGGAGCCGTGAATTAGGAGAGAGGAGAGCAGTATCCAGTATTGTGGAGCCCGAGTTGCTGAGAGAAAGACTGCTAAGAGCCAGTTGGAGCTGCCCAGGACTTTGAGAACTGCCACCTGGAGCTGCCAAGAACTGAGGAGGCATGGTTGTGATGCCGGTATTTTGTCTGTCTGTTTTGATGTTGTTTTGCCAGATTCACCTGCTGGTGAAGGACATTGCTGCTGTTGTAGAGGTCCTAGAACCTTGCTGTTGGTTCAGAAGCCCTGAAGGAAGATTTTCTTGTGGTACCTGCACAGAAATCCTGGAAGAGGGCCTTGTTGATGTTTTCAGGGGTTCTGGGACTCTTCTACAGGCAGAGAGTGACTTGATGAGGACACTGGCTATGGCATTGTTGAGCCTTGTCTCCCCAGGAACTGAGATTGCTGAGGGCTTACCTCGAGTGAAGATGAATGAAGGGCCTTTCCTTGGGTTTTCATTGCTGAGATGATATCTTAACCTTGTTGTAACTTAAGGGTGGATGCCCCTTTTGAGAAAGTGCTTGGTGTTAATGGCTGGTATTGTAATTCAGTAGTGTTCAGAGGTGGGAAATCTTTGGCCTTTTTGTGCTGTGATTGACTAAATGAATGTACTTTGTTTATGATTGGAGATCAAATGAAGGTACTGCCCAGGAGTGGGCTACTTTGATTACTGATCCAGGGGTGGGATCTTGGTACTGGACCTTGGTACTTTTCAACTGAATTGAAAACTTACTTGCTAAATGAATGAGTTACACTGTATTTTGACTTTCTCTGTTCTGTGAATGTTTTGCTGAATAAATGGGATTTGCTATGCTGGTAATCTGAACCTCGGAAGTTGCCTTTGCTTGATTACAGGGATAAGGGGGAGAAAGGGAACAACTGGAGGGAATAGAGTTAAGAGACAAAATCAAAAGATCAGGATCCTAGTATCAATCTTGTCCCCATACCTAGCTGTATGAACTCAGTCAAATTTCACCTTCTCAGACCTCAGATTCATTTTTTGAAAAGAGAAGTTCAATTATATGATCTCTTATTCGCATTCTAGGAGACTGTATAATTTTACAATTCTAAAAAATGGGTCAATACCCATATATAACAAAGGGTGGTCTTGAGACAAGGAAATGGAGACAAGGAAAAAGTAACTAGAATCTTAGAGGGTGTTAGAGTAGACTGGGATTGTGAAGAGGTCAAATGGACAGAAGCAGTCATTTATTACTATGTATCGGGGGTCATCAGGATGAACAGCCACAGCTACATCTCCAGGTAAAGTCTCCGGCCGTGTGGTCCCCACTACAATCTCTGTGTCTAAGGAAACAAACAACCAAACCTGAATCAATTTCCCATTTCCTAGAAGAACCTGGAAGAATTGGGGAAGGGCACCCATCCTAAACAATAGCTTCTTCAAAAGTAACTATGTAAAATAGGGATCAGCAGCTCCAGGAGAGGGGGTTTTCTAGTCATCTGAATGCCCAGATATTCAGAAATACCCCATAATTTGAGTGGATGAAGCAGGGGGGAGGGACTGGGATCGGGAATCGCTCTCAGAGCCAAAATCAAATGTGACATGCCCAGCAGGTGAAACGGAAGAGGCAGGATATTCTATAGGTGTTCACTGTCCTCACCACAAATCTGACCATCCCTCAGAGCCGCAGGGAAGTCTCTCCTCCAAAGTACTAACCATGACTGCTCTAGCTCACAATGACTTACTGCTCTTCTTGCCCCCTAAAACACTTACAGTCCAAACCACAGAGTTTGACATTAAAATATTCTGTTTAGGCGCGGCTAGGTGGCACAATGAATAGAGCACTGGCCTTGGAGTCAGGAGGACCTGAGTTCAAATCCAGCCTCAGACACTTAACACAACCCCAATTGCCTGCCTTCCCCCTCCAAAAAAAAAAGAAGCAAAAAAAAAATATTCTGTTTAATGGGTGTCAGGCTTGTCTCCCCATCTTGAGAGCAGGGAAAAGGCATTCATGTGTCCCCTCAGCGACAAATGCCAGACAGACTAGCAGCCAGATAAAAGCTTTCTGATTAATTAATTTGTAGATTTTAATTGTGGGATGAAGAACAGGTTACCACTCCCTTCCCTTACCCCATGCTGGAAAGTGGGAGATTCCAAAGGGTCTGACCTGATACCCCTAGACAGACAAAAAGAGGAAAGACTAGGACATGCTAATCAGGCAAGAGGATAGATGGAACTCACCAGGGTCCCCATCTACTGGAAAGGCAACAGAAACGAGGAGGCCAAAGGAGACAGGAGAGGGGCAGCCTGGAGGGCAGAAGTCTGTTTGGCCAGGCAGGGGCCACCCCTCCACCTGGGCATATCAGGAAAGACTGGTGTTATTATTCTGTGTTCATGGCCTCAGAGTCCTCCAAGTTTATATCCTTTCTTGCCTACCTTCTTCTCTCCGACCCATCTCTAATCCCATCTGAGAGGCCCCAAAGTCCAACCCTTTCCCCTCTAGCTTGGCATTAAGGTATACAAAACTGAACCCATCCGCTAAACTTCTCACCCCAACCTCACACGTACCTCAATATCTGAGATGGCTGACCTCAAAGCACATGACCAATTGACAATCTGCCGGTCTCGGTATAACAGCCCAGCCTCATACAGGTGGACAAAGGCCTCTGTCACTGCTACTGAAGAATGCTGAAAGAAGGTCTATGTTCACACCTAGTAGTCCTTGGTTTTCCTCCCCCCTCCCTTGTGCTCTCATCCCACAATGTTCTATCACTTTTCCTAGTTACCTAAATATGCCAGGCTCTTCAGGTCCATTCTCTCATCACCTAACCCACCATCCCCTTTGGAGACCAAAGCATCTAGTACTCACAGCATCCATGGTGAAACATTCTCGATCCCAGTCCAAAGAGGCCCCCAGGGCTTGTAGCTGCTCATAGATCTCAACACCCTTTCTGTTCCCAGGAAAAAAAGTACAGTGACTCCCTCTGCTTAACTGTCAGGGAAGAAAACTGGGAGGGTCAGGACGGGGAAGCTGGACACTTAGGACCCTGGAGACAACGGAATACGGGGAAAAGAAGAGCTGGGGACTAGGGAGCTATACTTACTCTTCCTTCCACCTCCATACTTCCTTTAGAAAATCTTCTCGGCTCAGTTCATGTCTCCTTTTTCCCTGCTCCTTCCATAGCTGCTTCTCTACCACAGCCTAGAGTAGAGAAAGAGGAAAGATGAAGAGAAGGTCAGATGGCTTCAGAGAGGGAAATCTTTTCTATCTTGATAGAGGGAAATGGGTAAGAGAAATACCTGAGTAGCAATTCCAGCATGATCTGAACCTGGGATCCACAGTACTTGGTCCCCTCGCATGCGATGCCTGTGATAGAATGACTCAGAACCTCATTTATCTGCTTAACTTCATCCTAACATCCTCAAGACTCCTCAGTACTTGCATGGTCCAAGCCCCCCCTGTTATCCCAGAGATTCATCTCCCCATTAGCCCAGCCCCTTCTTACAGGAGCCAGATATACTTCCCTCTCCCTCTTACCATCGCACAAGAGCATCTTGGATGGCTACAGTGAGAGCATGGCCAAGGTGCAGGGAACCAGTGACATTGGGGGGTGGAATACACATGGAGAAGGTCTCCCCCGTAGCCTGAGGCAGCTGGGACTAGGAGTAGAGGCAAAAGACAGAGTTAGAAAGGAGCTCTGAATAAAAGAAAGGTGGAGGAAAGGTATTTACCCTAGGACAAGAGAGCCCCCTGGTGTCTCTAGAGCTAAGGCGCTGTAGAGAAGGCATTCATAATCTAGGCAGAGAGCAGAAGAGAGAGATCCTGAAGGCACCGAAATTTTCAGATTCCTCAAGGCAGCTGGCCATGAGCTGCAGATCTCAAGGCTCAGATCTTATTGATTTCATTGCTTTTCTCAGCTTAAAAACAGGCTTATTTTTTTTTTGCCCTAAACCGGCTCCTCCGACTCCCTATTTCTGACTCAAAATTATTGCCATCCACCCTGTCTCCCAAGCATAAAATCTTGGAACTCTCTCTAGCTCTCCCCTCTCCCTGACCTCCCATATCCAAGCAAATCCTATCCATTCCACCTTCACAAAATCTCTCACATGTATTCCCCTCCTCTCTATTCTCACTACCACCAGCTTTATACAGGCCTTCATTATCACCCACAAGAATTATTGCAATAGTATCTTACCAAATCTTCCCACCTCTACTCTCTCCCCACACTAACCCAGCCTGGGAGAGAGCATGGTACATTAGAGAAGGTATTAGCTCTGGAAACAAGACATTGCTCAGATCCTGACTCTGCTCCTCACTAACCATGTGACCTGAGGCAACACCTCTAATATCTCTGGGACTCAGTTCCTCATTTGCAAAATGAGAGACTGGATTAATCTCTAAAGTCCCTTCCATTTCTAAATCTATGATCCTATGACCTGGGTTCAAATTCTATTTCTGATGCTTCCTACCTTTGTGACCTTGGTCAAATCAATTAGGACTCAGTCTCCTCAGCTATAAAATGAGGTGCTCTGAGGTTCCTTCTAGCTCATATATTAATCTGGTCATGTTACTCTTCTGTACAAATATGTTCCACGGCTCCTTGTTGCCTTCCCAGGAAATTTGAAACTGATTTGCCTTTTTCATTAAAGGCCCTCTCCGAGGTATCACCACATACCTCTCCAGTCATAGTCTACTTTCTGTGTTCCCACCAAATCAGACAGCTCTCTAACCCCCAAACAGGTTCCATGTTCTTTTTTCCCTGGGCTTTGGCTTCCACTGCTCCCTACTAGCAAGAGTGTCTTTCCCTTCCCCTCTTAGCTAGCTGACTTCCTATCTACCCTTTAAAGCCCAACTCAGACACTGTTTTCTCCAAGTCTTCTCTGATTCCCCCTCATATCTCATGAAGCACTTTGTTCAGTAGTCCTCTATTGTACTTCCTGTGCAACACCGGGTATTGCACCTGTGCTATTACTGTCTTTTTTGTGCCTTGACTGGAGAAGCGGCCCAGGAAAGTTAAAAAGAAGACTAGATCTGAAGCCAAAGGACCTAGGTTTGAATGCTAACTCTGCAACTTCCTACTTGTATGACCTCTGCCATACTAAGATCTCAGATCTCCCATTTATAAAATAAAAGAGTTGAACTAGATGGTCTCTATCAGCTCTAAATCGATTATCGTACAATCTTAGACTGTAAGCACTGTGAGGACAGGGATCTTGTTTACCCAGGGTCCAATACAGGTGCCATAGGCATTAGTTACTGACCTGATATTCCGGTTTGAAGAACCCTTCTCGAACCCACCAAGAGTACCAGGCAGCCTCAACATATTGGGGACTGTATGTAGGAGGTAAGGGCCCTGTGACATCTGAAGAGATAGAAGAAAGAATTCCATTATCCCTGAACTTGTTCAAATATGTCATTACTAAACAGCCAAAATACTGGGAGGAAGATGGAGGAAAAGGTTTTCACATTTGTTACCTTTTTTTTCACCAAGTTCTGTAGGGATTTCATACAATACTATCTCTTTAGCAGTCCAGTTTTTACTAGGCCTTGTTGGTAGCTGAAAAAGAAATCAGTTAAGATTTGAGGAAACTTATCAGGCTTCAAGCATCGCCTACCCCACCAGGACTCTCCTTCCTCCTTACCTTGCTCTTCCCTGCTGTCTCTGCCTCCAAAGCCCTCTGCTTTTCTCGAAGCCGCTTCTGTTTCTGTTCACGATTCCTTTGGGGGACAGAGGGTCTATGAAGACAATGTTGAGTGGAGAAAGGGTGGGCCCAGGGGATACTCTGGGGTGGTTTCAGTCCCCAAAGCCTGGTCCAAAGAGGGGCCAAGGACAAGTGGGACATTGAGGCTGTGTGGGTGCCCGGGGGCCAGATCTCTTCCTGAAAGAGAGAAAGGACATTCAGTAGAAGCCTCAAGAATCCCCTTCTTCTATTTCCTCAGTGACAAGTCACTCATTTCTTTAATCCCAGTTATTTTATTCACTATGCCCTTCCTTATAGTTTCTCCTCAGGTCTAGGACTCCCATACTCTTTAAAGTATTGTACAGTGTAAAAAAAAAGCCTTGGACCTAGATTTAGGTTCTGATCCTGGCTTTCTCACTGATTTGCCACGTGACCTCGAGCAAGTCATTTTTAAGTGCTTATTAAAATGCTTGCCATCTGAATGACTTTCTAAGCCTGTTTCTTTATCTGCAAAATGGGGATAAAAACACCAATCTTTTCTACCTTCACAGGGCAGCAGTGAGGATTAAAGATAAGGAATATACTATGCTCCTGAGGGCACGCCTCATTGTACTTGTATTTCTTCTAGTTACAAAGAACCTTTTCTTGGACATATTGAACTAAAGTTTTTATATGCTTTGTAAACTGTTCATCTCCATATTTATTTTGGTCTAGACTTGATTTCATCCAATCACTTTCTCTATCAGTACAGTCCTAAAGAATTCATTCACTGAAATTTGGATAGAAACAGGGGTGACTTGTGATTTTACCCACAAAACTGAGAAACTTTCAGATGAGGCCACAAAAGGGATTTGAATCTAGGTCTCCCTGAGGCTATGACCAACTTTCTACCAGGCTGCCCCATAACTGAATGGCACTTAAAGATTTTCCAAGACTTTATACAAATTTTATTATATTCTCCTAACTAGCCCACTATGGCAAATATTGTTGTTAGTCCTTCGTTTTTGAAGACAGTGGTATCACAGGATACAGAGGATGGCCAAATACTCCACAGTGCTCATTTCAGCTGCCCTCATGCCCACTGGAACAGACTGTTTTCATCTGCCTGTTCCACCAGGGAAGTCTTCACATGCTTGGAATAGAAATCCCATCAGGCATAAGTCTGAGGTCTGTCAGCTACCCTCAACCTGGTTTAGTGCATCTTGGCAGATGGTTTTACCCATGTGTAGCCACTTCAAATGCTACAGCTTCTTGGAATCACAGGTGGGAAGTGAGTGAAAGGTGGATGAGCAGCCCTACATAGGGTTCAGCAAGACTTTGTTGGAGGTGTTAGTCCTTCTGAACACGCCATACACCAAAACAAATACTAATGCCATCAGGAGGCAGTCTGGAATCAGAGGATATATTACCTTGTACTTATTTTGTACGTGCTTATGTTATATTTCATGCTAGAATTTACATTCTAGCATGTAAGGTTTTTTAAATTTTTGCCTAGCACATGGTAGGCATTTCATAAATGCTGTATTTAAAAATAAACAGTCCCTTCTACCTTGAATTCAAGGATTTTCATTCCAAAGAGGTTAAGTTAATCACGAAGATCACATATATAGTAGTAAGCAGCAAAACTTGAAAACGAACCAAGGCCCTCCAAGTCCAAATCCTGAATTTCTTCCCACTGTACTACACTGCCTCTGGGTTTGAATCCTGGAGATTCCCTTAGTGCCTCAATTGTAAAATGTAATTGTAAGGTTGGATCAATTTGATGACTTCTAAGGTCCTTTCCAGCTCTAAATCTATGACCTCATTATCTCGAATTAAAGACAAACCCAGTGAACTTAAGGGAGTTAGGAAGCTCGTGGTTAAGCCTAGGTGGATAGAGTGCTGTACCTGGAGTTAAGACAGGACCCTGGGCAAGTCTCTGGATCTGTGTAAACCTGCTTCCCCAGACGATGATACGAGGTCTCTGGGCTTTGGAGAGAGTATCGATTTATACATGCAAAGCGCTGTGTGATCCTTGCAGTGGCATACAAAAGCTAGCTTTGAAACAATCTGCATCCCCTCACACTGATAGCGTCAAAATCAGAATCCGCACCCCGCGCTCTCCAGACTGCGCTCTCTCGACTACACAGCACCCGGTCCCGGGATGCCGCCCCACATGCCCGTTCTGCCACCACCCGGCTACCCTGCCCCAGACCACCTAAGTGGTCCCTGGACGCTCCGCTCACGTTTCTCTGCCGGCTCCGTAGAGCCTCAGGCCTGACTTCCCCCGAAGCCCACAAGGCACCAGAGTACAAAAAAGCTCCAACCAGGCCAGGCCGCCGGACAACCCCGCCCACTCCCAGGCCGGGTCCCAGACGGAAGTTGTCGGAAACCAAACACAACCCGGAAAAGAAGAAAGCAAGCGAAGAGCAGGGCGCGCGTGCGCCAACCCAGAGAAGCCAACTCCTCCTCCTCCTCCTCCTTCTCTCCCCGCCCCCAACCCCGCAAAGGCGCATGCCCTTCCCAAAGCCTCATCCATTTCTCTAAGTAAAAGAAACACGAGGAAGAAAAATACTCCCGTTCTGAGAGGCGGAACGAATGGCGTCTTGGGAACCGTTCACTTCCACAACTTTATTGAATATGAAAAGTTCTGATGTGATTAAAAAAAAAAAATGCAAAGCCCTGCGATTCACGCCAGGACTCTGGCATTTTGAGCGCGGTGGGCGTGAGGATACCTCCCTTTCCCCGGATAGCCAAGGGGACCAGCGCTCCCGGCCGGGCCGCGGCGGCGTTAGGGGGCGCGCTGCTCGGCTCCGAGGCGGGCTGAGCTGCACCCTCCAGGCCGTGTCCTCGGCAGTCTCTGGGGTGCGCGAGGCCCTGGCCACTCGCAGGCCCGACCCTGGCTCAAGAGCTGTGCTTCTGCCTCTTCCAAAACCGCTTGACGTCACTGTGCCCTGCCGGGGTCACCACCATGAGCCGCTTGGCCGTGTTCTCGAAGACCAGCACACCCAGCTCCCGGGCATGCGACAGCAGCAGCTCAAAGTCCACCTGAGACAGGAACTGATTGTAGAGGACGCCTGGGATCCCGGGAACAGGCCGAGAGATGACAGGGAAGGAGGGGAGAGAGAGAGACAGAGAGGAGGTGAAATAGCAAGCCGAACAATTATCAGACAGAGCCTTGGATGACACCAGGAGCTTGGTGTTTGGCCCATAGTAAGTGCTCAGTAAGTAATAAAAAAAATGCTTGTTGACAGATCCATTCTTTAGTACTCCCTGGCTTCTGCATAGTTTTAATAGCACTTTGACATTCAGCCTCTCACCTACATTAAATTTTTTTATAGTCCTGTGAGGTTAAGCACTACAAGCTATTAGACTCATTTTACAAAGAGGAAAAATGAAGCAGAGGTGATGAGCCAGTCAAGAAGGCAGCTTGGAAAAGACACTGAATTTGGAAGCCCAGGGCCCTTGGGCCCTTAAATTCTAACCCCAGCTGTCACTGCCTGTGACCTTAGGCAAGTCACTTCCGCTCTTTAATGGCCATTTTCTCATCTGTAAAATGAGAGGGTTGGACCAGACGACCTCTACCGTCTCTTCCAATTCCAAATCTATGATACTATTCAGTATCTGAGTTGACTGGAAGCTGGGTCTTCCTGACTCTAAATCCAGCCTTCCATCCCCTTTGACATTTATATAGACTTCTTTGTCACCCACTCTTCTTGGCAACTTAATTTAAATTTTTAAAAATACTATCACTAAGAACCATGCTTGGGGACTGCCTGTTCACAAAGCCCAATGTCAACTACTCAGGGACTTTGTTTAACACTAGTGACAGTCAAATGCAATTTTAAAAAAGGACCTACAACAAAAAGAGACGAATAAATAAGAGTACTGTGACAAACCAGATAGAATAAAAGTCTGGAATTAGGGAATCTGAATTCTAGCCTTGGCTCTGTTCCTAACTAAATGTCACAAGATGGAGGAGAGGGAGGTAAAGTCAAATGGATGAAATTACAGTCTAACAGAATAAAAACTGTTATGCCAAAGGCTCAACTGCCAACTAATTGCTACCAGCTACTCACCCTCAGAGAATCGAAGCCGGTCTCTCTCCAACTCCCAGAGTCGGATCTGATCTGTGATGGTGGGAGGCAGTACAGGGGTCTATATGGGATTGGAGTAACTATGAGAACCTTCAGCTGGGGCTGAGCATTGCCTTTTGTCTGTTTGCCAAGACAAATCCCTCCTCCCAGTCCTCTGCTCCCCTCCCACTATCCAAATGCCTGCCCTAACTCAGGACCTGTTTCAGCATCACTGGATGTGCTCTTGTCTTCAGGAAGTGGATGATCTAAAGAAAGACAAGAGGATAGTTTTAAGGCCACAGCAGGAGGGTAAGAAAATTCTGGCCATCTTGAAATCTATAACATGCTTCTATTAAAACATTAATTTGTTCTTTTTTTCCCCACACACCATAAGCAACTTAATACCCATGCCTATCACCACCACTACCCACAACCCTGTCTGTTCCCATCCAGCTGTTGAGTTACTACTTTGATTGATCATATTTTTTCATTTCTTCCCCAACATCTACATTCTCTGATATTTATACTCTATGGTCTCTCCCGACCCCCAACCTCTGGCCCCATCTGAGAGTAATGGCTTCCACTGTTCACCTCCCCAGCTACCCTCCTGAACCACCTGCCGTGTTCCCATCTCTTCCTCACGCAAATAAAACTTGACCTGTTTGCTGACAAATTCCATCACTCTATTTCCCTATCATCACCCTGACCCCCACTACCGTCAGTCCTCCCTGCTTATCCACCTGTCGACAATACCTGCTGGGCTGTGATACCATTAGCAATGGCTTGCTGCACACTCTCCCGAGTAACCTGGGCTACCACCATATTGGGGAATCGATAGAGCATCTCAGAAAAGAGGGCAATGAGTGCAATCTGAAGTTCTGACTCTATCTCCAAAGAAAAAACAAAAAACCAAAGAAGCTTCAGTTCCTCCTCCAACACTCCCCTCCCCTTACCTCCTTCCTTCTTCTAATACCCTCCCTAACAACCAATTTTCATCTTCATCCTTCCAACCTCACCAGTGTAGGCATACAGTCGATAGTTGGTTTCCACAACAATGAAGCCTGGCTGATGAGCAGTACCTCCAGCACCAGTAACACCTGATGACAAGTTGATAGCCAATCGGGTTGGATAGTAACGTCGAGACTTTCTCTAGGAAGCATGGAAGAGGAAGGGCCATTTAATGGTGTTTGGCTCCTTCCATCCTGGGACCCAGGTACCTAAGTCTAGCCTCCAGCTCCTCGATCTTCATTGATTAAAAAAAGCCCCATTCCTCTTTAATTGAAGCAACTAGGTGGCATAGTGGAGAGAGGGCTAGAACTGGAGTTAGGAAGTGTATTAAAATCGTATCTTGATCTGGTCCCCTGAATGCCACCCCAATTCTAGTCGGTCTACTATAGTAGACTTACAGTAAGTAAGTTTATAAATAGCCACTATAAAGGGGCAATATTGGGAAATGAGATTGCAAAAAAGGAACCTGGAAGTCACATACAAACAATCCCAAAGATCAAAGGAGCATAATTTACAAATTGTAGCGTATAAACCAAAATTCACATCCTGGCAATATGTGCTGAATCAGGGGAAGCTATCTAGGTGCCAGGGTTCTGGTCCCAGACAAATTCCAGACCTCCATAGTTTCAGACCAGCAGAACATCAAAAGGTGCTGACAACTTTGGGATACTGTGGACGTGTTGACTTTGAAGTTTTAGTGATAATTTTGAAATGATTTGGATACATTAATGAGCTAGCTCCAAGGTGGCACAGATAGTAGGTTAGTCTGTCCCCCCTAAAACATATAAAAATGACTCCTCAAACTCCTGCTGCACCCAAACACTCTTCCATCTCCCTCAGGTCCATGCTGCTGAGGGCTCCCAACTCTAGTCCATGTTTACTTGGGTGAAGCTCTCTGCCTCTTACTTCCCCGCCCTTCTCTCTGAGCCGCCTGTGTTACTTCACTCCGTCCTGTCCCCACGCTGCCTCTGTACCCCTCTTTGCTATTCACCACTTGTCTCTGGGTTTTCTGTGCTGTTTGCCATCGTACCCTTTGTGGTGTCCCTTTTACCACTGCCACTGGGGTCTTTTCCGGTGAGCACCCAAAGAACTAGGCGTGGCTGCTCCCACTGCGTAATTTCACAATTTTATAAATTAATCATCAATTCAGGAAGACACAAGTTAAACCCAGCCTCGGACACTTAGTAGTCTGGACAAGTCAATTAACCTACGTCTGCCTCAATTTCAACTGCAAAACAATAAAAACACCTTCCTCCAGCGTTATGAGCACCAAATGAGACAATATTAGAAATAATTTAGTACAGTACCTGGCACAGAGTAGGCATTTAACAAATATATATGAGAACTCATACCTTCCTTTGGAACACCAGCCCAAACTCTCGTAGATGTTGCAAAAAGTTAAGAAGGGAATCACTCATGCCCTCCACAGAATAATCCTAGGATAAAGAGGTGGCAAGGGTTGGCTGAGATGTCCAAATGTCTTTCTCCTTTCCAACTCCCCTTTCCGCTATTTCACCCTCTTCTGCTTTTTTCCCCCAAATTGTTTTTCTTTCCATGTTTTGCTGTTTTGCCTCCACAATCTCCAACATCTCTTTCTATGCTGTCGCACCCACCCAACACCTTCTATCCACAATACTATCTTCTAGCTCCCTGCTAACCTTTCCAAGAGTAGAGAAGCTGAGCTGGAAGAGGAAGGACAGGATCTCAACCAGGTCCATGCCCCGGCTCTTAGGGAAAAACAGAGATACAGGGGAAAGGTCAAAAGAGCAAAGGGAGGGAGCTGGTGCCTACACTGGAGAAGTGACCTCAGCAACTGCTCAGCCTCCTTACCTGGGCAGTCTGTAAATACTGAAGCATAAAATACCAAAGCTGGGCAGGTGTGTCTAACAGCAAGAACTGGAAGCCAGCAGAGGTAATACAGGGTGGCTCTCCAGGCTCAGAACTAGGCATACACGAGGTCATTGGGGAGAAGAAGGGAAAAAAAAAGAGCATCAATCTCATTGATCTTTCCACTCCAGGTCCTTCACTTACAGCTTCCTCAGATACTTCTAATGTTCTTTCACCTTGTTTCCCCCTTTTCCCATGGTTTTTCCCTGGGAAACCCTCTTTACTCTCCACCCTCACATCAACAAGGACCCACAGGGAAGAAGGGAAGGCAGGGAGCCCCACAGGCCCCTGGCCTCACCTCTTCATGAGCCCGGCCTGGCTGAGTAGCTGGGCCAGGTCCTGGCTGACAGCAGCACTCGGGGAGCCAACCATGAAGTGCAGGATCACCTGAGGGATGGGGAAGCCTGAGTCTCATCCAGGGGACAGAGGAGATTCTATAGAAGGCTAGGAGGCATTTAAGGAGAACGTACAGACCTTGAGATAAACAAGTTTGAGGGAATCTCTGGGAACACAAGGACTATGCCCTTGGGAATCTTACCTCCCATCTTTCTTCTGCATACTTGTCCAGTGATGGAACATCCCGGGCATGTTTGTCTGGGCCAAGCTGACTTGTGTCATCTGACCATGCCTTCCCCCTATGGCCAAATGGGTCTAGAATTAAAATATGCTTCCTCTCCCTCTATCCCCTATACCACCAGCATGTTCTCTCCTTCTTATCAGCTATGAGCATGACATTTATCACCCTAGAATAAGCCACATCTCAGGCTAACCTATCCAATGAAGCAACGGAGGAGATTTACAAAAACTGTGGAATCACAAGAAATACTTTGGGGAGCCCTTCCTCCATCCCCATTCCTATGGATAGTATTTTGTACCAAAGAAAGATGACATACCCTCCCAGAAGAGCAACACGAAGATTCTGTCTGAAGACAGGGTTGAGGATAAGGCCCTGGAGGCCACCAGGGAGCAACTGGGTATGCCAGATACGGAGACCGCTCAATAATCCTGTGCTTTCTTCTTGGGCTCTAAAAAGGTAGCAGTAAAGTGATACAGAAGATATGAGGGGTTATTTTGTTTGTTTTTCTGGGCAACTGGGGTTAAGTGACTTGCCCAAGGTCACACAGCTAGTTAAGTGTCTGAGGCCAGATTTGAACTAAGGTCCTCCTGACTTCAGGGCTGGTGCTCTATTCACTGCACCACCTAGCCACCCCAAGACATGAGTTTTTTGGGACCTGAGAAGAGGGAACATAGAAGGCCCTAGAGCAGTGGTTCTCAACCTTCCTAATGCCATGACCCTTTAATACTCATATGTGGGCATATCTGCATGTGGGCGGACTCATCTGGAGATGGATAGAGGAGCGGTGTCTTGGTTCCTAAGACCATCAGAAATATGTGTTTTCTGATGGTCTTAGGCAACCCCTGTGAAAGGGTCGTTTGACCCCCAAAGGGGTCACGACCCACAGGTTGAGAACCACTGCCCTAGAGGAATGTGGGGAAGGCAGAGACTCACTTGCTAAATTCTTTCTTCACCCACAGAGCTACAGCTGCTTGGGGCAATGGCTGCTCCAGAAACAACATCCGCATCACCCAGTTCTTAGCCAAGGATGGGAGCTCCCTGTAGGATGCAGGATAAAGATATGAGGCATTAGCATGATAATTCATCTTCCAACTGTTTTTCTGCTACCAAGGGTCTCTCCAATGTCCTATATTCAAAACACCATCTCAGATAGTATCCTGGCCTTTTCGAATAAGCCCTTCTCCCATCCTAATTTATCAACAAGGTTGACTGGCATTTCAATCTCTCTCATGGTGATTCAGGCTCAGCCTCTGAGTCCTTCACAATGAGTAGTTTCTGGGTTCCTGCCACAACGAAGGTCTCCCTCACCTAAAAACAGCCAGGCAGGTGGCTGGGTGACCATAAAGTCGGTCTAATACTCCAGGACTCAAACCCCTCAAAAACTCCTGCAGATTACGGCACTGTAGCTGTCCTCGGTTGAGCCCAGTCCGAGGTGGAGTCCCCTCCATCATCTGAGGAGAGAGGAGAAATATGTGATTAATCTTTGCAACACCAAAAATGTCAACAACCAACAGATCACCTTTCTCAGCCTAGCATTCAAACATCATTTCCATCCTCTCCCATTCTCCTTTCCACATCAATCAACATTTCTGCTAAATATAACTTTCATCCACTTGTCTTTCTCACCAGTATCTGTCTTCTTATCCTATGTTTCAGTAAACTGTACTATTTCTGACTGTTCTGAGACAAAGAATTGAGAGTGATATGATATAATGTAACATGAAAAGCAGTAGACAGATAATAGGTTTGAATACATACCTAATTAGATTGTGACCTTGGGCAAATCACTTCAATTTCTTCATCTATAAATAGAGACAAGAATACCTGCCCTAAACACTTCTCAGGAATGTTTTTATGATGATGTAAAATATAGCATATAAGTTTTTGTTACTGCTTGTTGTTCAGTCATATCCAACTCTTCATGACCCCATTTAAGGTTTTCTTGTAAAAGACACTGGAGTGGTTTGCATTTCCTTCTCCAGCTCATTTTACAGATGAGGAAACTGAGGTAAACAAGGTTAAGTGACTTGCCCAGGGTCACACAGCTAGCTAGTGGCAGATATAACATTATCATACAGGTCTCCCAACTCCCAACAAAGTTCGGCTTCAAGACATTACCTCCCCCACTGCATTATGGTCTTAGAAAGTCATGATGAAAGAATCCCAGATTTGAAATTTGAAAGCTCAGAATTCACATCCTAGCTCTATCTGTAAGGCCTTTGACAAGTCACTTCACCTGTTTTTCCTCATGTGTAGAATGAGGAAATTGAACCAATTTTCCTGATCCATAGATTCTGAGTTCCAGTTTTGCCACTTAACAAATACCCAGGTGACCATGGTGGAATAACTTCTGAAGTCACTAAAACTTCATTCGTTTTGAGATTATCCCCAATATACCTTGTATATATCTTGTTTGTACATAGTTATTTACATGTTATCTTCTCCATTAGACTGTGAATCACTAGAGAGAGTAGGGACTGGATTTTTTGTTTGAGGGTAGAGTTTCTTGCCTTTCTTTGTGTGCCCAGAACTTGGGACACTGCCTGGCTTTAGTATAAACCCTTAATAAGTGATTGTTGACTGACTATAACTGAGGGATTTAGACTAAATGATCACTAATATTACTTTCAGGTCTAAATTCTACTATTTTATACTACCACACATCTCATCTCTTTCCCTAAAATTCAAATCCCTCTTTTTAGTCTTTCTCAAGGTCATTTCTCCTCAAAAGAGGGGGACCACACCTCTCTCCCTCAACTGGATTAAATTCTTGGGTTCGAATTCCATTTCAGCCAGCTGCTAGCTATAAAATGTTGTTTTATCTGTAAAATGGAGATAGTAACAATACCTGTCCTGTGAACCTTAAAGCACTTTGGGGAGAAGCAACACCACACAGAGGAATCATCACTGGCATTGACCTCAAGTGATACTTGCTAGCTGTGTGACTGACCAAGTTCTCCTCTCTAACACTTGGGGAAAAAAAGGGATAATGTGATTCTTGCATTCACAGGAAGAAATGTGAGGAAGGCATTTCACAAACCTCAAAGCACTGCAGAATTTTGATGAGAGAGTGCAACACAACTGTGCCTCCCCCTGCACAGGTGTGTGTCACAAACACATTACATATATCTCTAGATATTACACACACCACAATCAAGAGACACTACACACATACATCACTACACATACAACATACTATGCACATTACACACTACACACATCACACCCTACACATATTACATATTTCACTATACCGACAACACATTACACTATTATCACATCACTACACTCTACCACACATCACTTTGCACACGACATACTACACACACTGCACATCATCACATACAAACATATACATACTACACACATACTAAACAACACATTAAACACACTACACATATCACTACTCATATCATTACACACATCACTTCACATGATACACACTTTACACAACACTCTACACACCACACATCACCATACGAACACCACACACAGTATATACACACTATACATCACTATCCACTACTCACCACACGCTAACACAGCACCCTACACACGTTATACACACCACACTACATACATGGTGGGCATGCACGCGCGCGCGCGCACACATACACACCCACATACACACACACACACACACACACACACTTCGGGTTTCTCCGGGTCTCTCCCTCTCTCCCCCTTTCTCGCCGTTGCCGTCGTCCACACTCACCCTCGCGTCCTCCTCCGCGCCCCCGCCGCCCGTCCCGGAGCACCGGCTTGGAGAGGCTGGAGGACCTAACTGAGGGGAAGGGAAAGGAATAAAGCCTCCAGGACTGACTGAGGGGAGCTCACGGATGGGTAGTTGGTGTTGGAAGGAGGAGCAAGAGGGAGGGAGTACGAAGCTGCAAAGCAAGTTGGGAATCGGAGTCCACGCCTTTGCCCGCTCTTTCGTAAAAGGGTAGAGAGGTCGCCTCAGACCACAACTCCCAGCGTGCCCCTCGACAGGATGGGGATCTAGAGCGACCATGCGTTGGGAGGGTCGGCTAGGAAACCGTAGGAAGGTTACTTTAGTTCCAATGCTCTATTCCTCCCAGTGTCTTAGTACCACCCTGGACAGAACCTTTCACTCGAGGCCAGTTCTAATTCTTAGAATTAGGATAGAAGTTAACAAAATCAAATCCACTTTTCTATGCCTTTCACTCTGGTCCAAGTATTTTGGGGCCAAACAACAATCCTTTCAAATACTCGACAGCTATTATGCTCTCCCCACCCACCCACCCCTTTCCCACTCCCCCAGCTTTCTCTTTTCCCGGGTAAATTCTCTGGGTTCCTTCAACTGACCCTCTGAGGGCATGACCTCAAGGTCCTTGGCCTTCCTGGTTGTTCTCCTCTGGATGTTCTTCAGTATATTAATGGCATTCTTAGGTGACCAGAACAAATAAATACAGTACCCCAGATGGGTTCTGACTTGGGTGAGATATAACAGGACTTCTTATTCCTGGAAGCTTGTCTTAATATATCCCAGGACAGCATAAGCTTTTCTTGGCTTATTGTATCACACTTGATCTATATGGAGCTTGCAATTCACTATCCTCCCTTACCTTCTTTTTCCTGTGAATGACTGACTTAGCCATTGTACTTGTGAAACTGATGTTTGGAATCTAAATGAAATCTACATTTTTATACGTCAGATGTCATCCTGGTGGTGATCATTCTTTTTGTCTATCAAAATAATTTTAGGAGTGGCTATATGGTGCAGTGAATAGAGCACCAGCCCTGGAATTAGCAGTACCTGAGTTCAAATGCACCCTCAGACACTTGACATTTACTAGCCATGTGACCTTGGGCAAGTCATTTAACCCCAATTGTCCAGCTTTCACCCCCTTCCCCCACAAAAAAAAATAATAGTAATTTTAGATTTTGAATCTGTCATCTATTATTAGTTAACTCTCCAAAATTTGTACCATCTGGAAGTTCAAAATGTCTTCTACTTAAAACAAATTGTTGATAGATAGATAGATAGGTAGATAGATAGAGATAGATAGACAGACAGATAAAGAGACAGGTCCTAGAACACAGTCCTGTAGCACATTACTGAGAGACCTCTCCTCAGATAGCTCTGATTGCATTAATCCATGACCTCTGTCTGCTATGGGGCAGCTAGGTAGTGCAGTAGATACGGTGCAAAGCCTAGAGTCAGGAAGACCGCTCTTCCTGAGTTCAAATCCAACCTCACACATTTAATACTAGCTATGTGACTCTGAGCAAGTCACTAAATTGCCTCACTTTCCTCATCTGTAAAATGATCTGGAGAAGGAAATGGCAAAACCATTCCAGTATCTTTGCCAAGAAAATGGACCCTGCTGAACAACAACAACAAATCTGTCTGCCTTAGTCTCCTCAACTATAAAATGGGGATAATACCAGCACCTACCTCTGAGGGTTGTTGTGGATCAAATGAGATAACACTCTAAAGCACTGAGCACAGCGCCTGGAGCACAGTGTGTGCTTAACAAACGTTTGTTTCCTTTCTTCCTTTGGGTGCCCCTCTATGCTAACATCCTGCCAATGTGTTTTCCCCTATCTTTTCCACAATGGCATTATGATAAAACTCATCGAATGTCTTCCTAAAATCAAGATACATTATACCTACGTCATTACTCTGGTCTACCAGTCTAGAAACCTGTCTGGTAAGCTACCATTTGCATAAAATGCTTTAAGATTTACAAAGCATTTTGAGTATTTGATTGTCACCAATCACTTGATTCTCACAACAACCCTGTGAGGTAGATGCTATTATTATCTGCATTTTACAGATAAAAAAAACTGAGGGAGAGATTAAGTGACTTGCCTGGCATCACATAGCTAATAAATGTCTGAGGCAGAATTTGAACTCAGGTCTTCCTTAACTGGGAGTCCAAAACTCTACCCACCACCCCACGAGCTGTCCCTGCCAAAAAAGCAAATGAAACAACTTTGGCATAACTTCTTTACGAGGCAAAAGTGTGACATGGTGAGATGTGTCCTGCGCTTGGAACCGAGAAGACCTTGCTTCAAACCCCCTTTTCTGACCACGGGCACATTATTCAATCTCTCTGAGTCTCATTTTCCTTACATGTGGAATGAGAGGGATAAACTACGTGACCTCTACAGTCCCTTCCGGTTCTAAATCTACAATCCCATGGTTTCTAAGGACCATCATTCTTTTTCTAAATTCTCACAATTCATGAGTTTAATAATTAATCCCCTAAAGGAATTTATAATTATGCTATAGATCTCATTCCTAGGCATATACTCCAAGAAGGTAAAGAGAAAAAGAAAGTTTTTCTATACAACAAAATATTCATAGCAGCATTCTTGTTGTGGTAAAGAACTAGAAAGAAAGTAGAGGCCCATTAACTGGGGAATTCCCAGACAAAATGTAGCATATAAATGTAATGGAATATTATCCCAAAATGATGAATAAAAAAACTCAGAGATAAATGAATAGACCTATATGAATGGATCCCAAATGAAGTAAGCAGAACTAGGAAAAACAACATACACAATAACTATAACAACTCAAAAGGAAACAAGAAAAATGAATAATTGAAGAAGAGATGAGACAATGTGCTTCCAAACCTTCTTTTCAGATGTGGGGTGAACTACAGATATAGAAAATCACATATACTGTTAGATTCAATTGATGCATTAGTTAGTTCTGATAAAATGCTTTTTTCCCCTCCCTTTTTTATTCATTAATTACAAGGAATGGTTTTTTGGGGGAGGAAAAGGAGAAGGATATAATTGGAAATGGATGTAATTTTAAAAATTTTAAATCAATAAAATGTTTCAAAATTTTAAAAAATATTTCCTTACCTGTAAAATTAGGGATTTGGACTAAATGGCCTCTAAGGCCTCTGCAACTCTAATAGTTTGCAATTTTCATGATGACAGCCTTATGAGTCTGTAGTTTTCAAAAATTCACCAAAGAGATGGAGGAAAACCTTTTTTTAGAAAAACCTGTCGCATTTATCCCTCCCAAGTTTTCTGGCACCTCTCCTATTATCCCTGATTTCTTAAAGATGACTGACAGTGACTCAAGCCTCATATAAAGAATGTCCTTCTTGCATCCTGGAAGTAATATCAGACACATTGTGCCTAGAGACACATTCATTTCATAAGATCCTAGATGAAAAAGCTAGAAGGCACCTTAGAGTCGAACTCTGTCACTTTACAGATGAGAAAACAGGTTAGGATGGTCTCTTACTTTATCTTCACTTCTTAGATTTTATTTTCTTCTCTACTTTTCCCCCTTTTAGCTTGAAGAGTACATCATTTGACAAGAACATACATATAAGCTAAGTCAAATTAAAGTAGCTCTGTCTTCTTTCTTATTACTTGTTAACAGTGCATTATGTGCCGTAAACAATAAATCTATCTCTTATTTGATCTTCTCATTCATAATGTAGCTTTTATATAAGAAGGGTTCAGTCCTTGGAGCATGCACAGTTGGTGAGTATGCTTCTGGAAATGACTATTGGTATGAAATAGACTCTCCTCTCAACTCTATTTTGGGGTATATGCAGGTATTCTATAGCTACTTCTATTCTGATAACCACAAAGTAAGGAAATGGACTTTGGACTGGCTGTTGATCTGGTGGTGTGTTCAATAGGCAGCCAGGTGGTGCAGTGGATAGAGTGCTGAACCTAGAGTCAGTAAGACTATCTTGCTGAGTTCAAATCTGGCTTCAAACATTTACTAGCTGTGTGACCCTGGGCAAGTCACTTAACCCCTTTGCCTCTGTTCCTCATCTTCAAAATGAGCTGGAGAAGGAAATGGCAAAAACATTCCAGTTTCTTTGCTAAGAAAACTCCAAATGGGCTCAAAAAAGAGTCAGACGTGACTGAACGACAACAAAACATGCCAAAGTAAGCCTTTCTCTTTCCTGCCTGGCCACGTTCCAATGAGGAGACAAGAACTGCTATAAGCATCCAAGAAGAGGTGGAGGGAGAGAGAAACAGCCTACAGCCCTACCCAAGTTGATATAAAGTCATGAGCAGCTGGCCCTGTTGTTGTTTCTCTACCTGTCTTGTCTCTTCTTCCTTCCTTGTAGGTAGAGCATTGGAGATAGAATGACTTTGTGAGATTCCAAAGGTCAGGGGAATGGCAGTCTAGTGATGCTTTGTAATAAACACTTTATGGTTGAGCCTACTCACTCTGGGAACTAAGGTGATAAAAGGGAGAATACTGCTACCATTTTAGGGAGAAATGTTTTGTACTTTTAGTTTTTAGAATATCTTCTTAGTAAATATTCCTTTATAAAAGCTAATTGATATTAATTGGTTAAATCAGAAATCACAGCCCATGGTCCAAATCTGACCCTCTTCCTATTTTTGAACTATGTTTGAACTAAGATTTTTTTTTTTACATTTTTGAATAACGTCTTATTATATTAAAAATGTAACAACTATTCTTAGCTGGGGGTCCTACAAAAACCAACTACAGGTCAGATTTGGCCCTCAGTATCGTTTGTCCCTTTGTTAAATGATAGTGGGAGGCTAATCACAGGTAATTGATATTTGGGGAGAATTTAGCAGAATTGGGGCTTAATCCTGTTATTATAGAAAATGCCCCAGCTCCTTAGAGGCACCTTGAGAACCTTGAAGGAGAGTCTTTTTCTGGGATATCTGACAGTACATTTGGAAAGTGCAATAAAGGCTAAAAGAGTGTTTTTTCAAACTGTCCTAAGAATTCTTCAAAAGCCTCACTTCATTCATGCATTGAACAAACATTTATTAAGCACCTAACGATGCTTCAGTTTGTTCATAAGAAAGTACAAAATATAAATAAGATATGGCCTTTGCCTTCACAGATCTTACAGTTTAGCAGTCAGTCAGAAAGTATTTATTAAGTACCTGGTATGTGCGAGTCATTGTGCTAAATGCTGGGGGTACAAAGAAAGGTGGAAAAAAGGCCCCTGGGGGTACAAAGAAAGGGAAAAAAAGGAGCTCACAGTCTAATTGGGAAGACAACATGCAAACAACCAGGTACAACAAGCTATAAACATGATAAACCAGAGTAATCAATAGAGAGAAAGCATTAAAGGGATAGGAAAAGATGGGAAGATGAGAATTTAGCTGGAATTTAAAGGAGGCCAGAAATCCAGGAGAGAGAGAATTCTAGGCATGAAGGATAGCCAGTGAAATTGCCAGGAACTAGGAAATGGAGTACCTTCTTCAAGGGACAACAAGCGGCCAGATCACACAGTTTTTGGGATGGAATAAGGTGTAAGAAAACTGAAAAGGTAAGAAGTGGCTAGGTTATAAAGAGCCTTGAATTCCAAATGAATGATTTTATATTTGATCCCAGAGGTTATAGGAAGCCACTGCAATTTAGTAGGGCAGTGGTATGATCAGGCCTGTGCTTTAAGAACAACTGACATCTTAACAGCTGAGTGGAGCATGGGATAGAGTAGGGAGAGGTTTGAGGAAGGGAAACCAACCAACAGGCTATTGCAATGGGACAGCATGAGGTGATGAGGGTCTGCATCAGGGTGGAGATAGCATCAAAGGAAAGAAGTGGGGTAGAAAAATGTTGCAAAGGTAGGAATGATAGACTTTGGCAACAGATTGAATATGAGAGGTGAAAGAGAGTAAGGAGTTGAGGAAGGCACCTAGGTTGTTATGTTAGGGGACTATAATGCCAATGTGATACCCATAGTAGCCACTATGAATATGCATGCATATTTCCAGGGTAGATTTGCAAAATATAATAAACTCTTTTCCTCAAAGGCAAAACCAAAATAGTTATTTGGAACATCATTAGGATACCAGGAGGTAAGATTTAACAAGATATTCATCACTAATACAGAGAGCACCAACATCCCAAGTCTTCTTTCTGTCAAGGCTCCCCACATAACAAGTTCCCCTAGGCAAATTCCTCCCTCTGCCCACTCACGCTGCTTCTTCTCTCTCTCTCTCTCTCTCTCTCTCTCTCTCTCTCTCTCTCTTGCTCTCTCTCTCTTTCGCTCTCTCTTGCTCTCTCTCTCGCTTTCTCTCTCTCTTTCTTGCTCTTGCTGTCTTTCTCTCTCTCTTGCTCTTGCTCTCTCTCTCACTCTCTGTCTCACTCTCTGCTCTCTGCTCTCTGTTCTCATTCTTTCTCTCTTCTTTTAGCAAGCTCCTCCCACACTGAGCTCCCTTTTACCCAGGCTCTATGTGACTCAGACTCCATTTGTTAGGCCTGTTAATGGGTGTGGAAGATCTTCCTATTGCATTAACATTACAGGGACAGAGAGGATGGTCACACCCTCAGCAGTAATAGGGAAGTTAGGCAAATTCTTTAGCAAACTACCGAAGACAAGGGTGAAGGAGATCATAGTAGAATGAATCTGAATGATGTGAGATGAGGAGGAGGAAGATAAGAAAGAGCTCTTGACAAATGGCCTCAATTTTTTCAGTGAAATATGAGGCAAGGTTTTAGTTGAGAGGGTGTGGGAAGGGGAAGCCATGAGAGATTTGAGGAGAGATGAAAGGGTAGGGTAACTGACGTAGTGAATCACTTAGGGAGGTATAAAAGCTTCAATGGGAGTCTGGTCGAGATTATATAACATACATTTGTTATAGACCCAGTCAGTACAGTTTTATGATTTTCTGCAGCTTAGTTCCAGCATGTAAGTAGGGGCAAAGGCAACAGATGGTGGGAGTAGTCTAAGGCAACATTGGCAATAGAATAAGGAGGCAAGGGATTTAAGAGAAGAGAACAGTATAGGGTTGATCTGGTTCATCAAGAAGGAGAAGGGAGGAGAATGTGGCTAGTACAAGGGTGATACCCAAGAAAAGAACTGAGAAGTTGAGGGATTGGAAATCATGGACAGAGAACAGGTTTGGAGTTGCAAGGCAGGAGAGATGAGATCCCAATAGATTGTGATTAGATAAAGAATTTGTATTTGTGAACATAGAAGTAGAACATTTGTGGGTGATGGCAAGATTAAAGTATGACCATTTCTGTACATAACTGAAGTGAGGTGAAGTTGGTAATAGAAAATGAGTAAGTTGAGGTTAGGGCATTTGAGAGAGTGTCTATATCTATTTGTGTGTAGGAATACACAAATATATATATATATATACATATACATATACATATATGTGTGTATATGCACACATGTATATATGTAAGCATATACATATATGTGCATGTACATATGGGTGCATATATATGTGTGTATATACATCCCCTACTATAAGAACAGGAGTTGAGGAGGAAAGACTGTGAACTAAGCACTGAGATAATTGAGGGAAAAAAAAGAGTCACAGAGGCAGAAAGGTAATAACTATTGAATTTTGATTGGGTAGTAAATATGGATTAAATGAACCTCAAAAGAAAAGAGGTTACTGAGTGATGGTGTTAGAGAGAGCGGTCCTGGAAGAGATGAGGAGTGAGGAATATTTCAACTCCTCTACCATGACAGTGAGTTGGAGAAAATGAGTAAAAGTGGTTCTGGAAGTGGTGGCCTGGGAGACTGTTTAGGGGAACAAGATACAAACTCTGATGATTATAATACAAGATAGTACATGATAAATGTATTTAGGCATTGCATAACAAAGTTCAAGGTGGGTTGAATGGGGTAGAAGAATCAGGAAATGCTTCTTGAAGGAGGTGATGTTTGATTGGACTTTAAAAGATGGTTAGGAATTCAGCAAGTAAAGTAGGGGAAGAAGGACATTTCAAGCATAGGGGATAACTTGAGCAAAGCAGAGGAGGTGAGAGAACACAAGGTATGTTTGGGGAACAGAGAGCAGCCCAGTTTCAAAGAAGTGCAGAATTCATATAAGGGGGTAATTTGAAGTAAGGCTGGAAAGGGAGGAATATAGCAAGATAGCCTTGAGTGTTAAGCAAAAGAGTTTGAGTTTTATTTGGTGGGCTATAGTTAGACAGTAAAGATTCTTCACCAGGAGAATGGTATAGCCAGATCTACACATAAGAAAGATTAGGCTGCCAGCAATATGATGAAAAATGATAATTTTAAAAATAATAATTGCTAATTTTATATAGCACTTAATGTTTTACATTTATCTCATTTTATCCTCCACAATCCTAGGGAATATTATTATCCTCATTCTACATATGGGTCAACTAAATCAGATAAAAAGTAAATTATTTGCCCAGGGTCTCATGGCTGGTATGTCAATGACTGAGCTGTGATTCAAACTCAGTTCCTCTTGACTCCAGGTCTAGCATTCTAACCACTCTACCATCTAGTTAGAACAGAAAGAAAAGTGACCAGAAGACCTATTAGAGATGCATTGTGATAGTCATGGCAGGGGATAATGAGAAGCCTGGAAATGGAGAAGAAATGTATGTGAGGGATTATGGGATCATAGAAGAGAAAGGATTTGGTAACTGTTTAGATATAACAGATGAAGCAGAAGGAAAAGTCAAAGGGAATCCCAAATTTCCGACTTGAGAGACCAGGTAAATGGAAGTGTTGCAAATATGACGAAATCAGAAAGAGGGACACATTTAGAGGGAAAGATGTATTGAAAGGCGATGTTGCTAAGTGGTTAGAATGTTGTACTTAGAGTCAGGAAGACCTGAATTCAAATTCTACCTCAGATTCTAACTATGTGACCCTGGGCAAGTCATTTCACCTTTCTGTGACTAAGTTTCTTGATGATGAAAGGGTTTGATTCATTGGCCTCTAAAAGGTTCCTCTCAGCTGTGATCCTACAATGAGTTCTATAGGCAGCTGTAGGCAGCAGGAAATGCAGGTCTGAAGTTCAGATGTCAATGTTGGAGACAGATTTGAAAATCATCTAGGCAGAAGTGGTAGCTGAAGACACAAAAGTGAATCAAGTTATCAAGAGTGAAAGGAGAGAGACAAGAGAAAGAAAAACATACCCTTTAGGAATGCACACATTAAGGGATTAAAAGGATACAAAACAAGGGAAAGAAATAAGAAGGTAGTCTTAGAGGTAGGAAGATCACTAGGAGAATGTATTGTACTTGAGCCAAGAAAGGAGAAACTATCCAGTAGTATGGTGATGATAATAAAGTCAAAATCTGCCCTAAGGTCAAGGATGAAGACAGAAATAAGGCCACAATAGAACTGTGAGCTGATCCAACCATTTTGGAGAGCAATTTGGAATTATACCCAAAGAGTTATAAAACTGTGTACATCCTTTGACCCAATTATACCACTATTAGGTTGTTTTCCAAGAAAAAGGAGAAAAAGGAAAAGAACTTAGATATTCTGAAATATGTATAGCAGCTCTCTTTATGGTGGCAAAGAACTTGAGTGGATGGCCATCAATTACGGAAGGGCTAAAAAAGTTGTGGTATGTGATTGTAATGGAATACTACTGCACTTTAAGACATGATGATCAGGTTATTTGAGAAAAACATAGGAAGACATGCATGAAATAATGAAGGGTGAAATGAACAGAACCAAGAGAACACTGTATACAGTGACAGCAATAGTGTTCCAAGACCAGCTGCGAATGACTAATTTATTCTGAGCGTTATAAACATTCAAATCAACTACAAAGAACTTATGAAGTTGCTGTCCACCTCCAGAGAAAGAGCTGATAAATGGAAGTATAGATAGTATGATCTTACATATGTGTGTATGTATATATTTGTGTGTCTAAAACACACAACACTGTCTAAAAAAAAAAAAAGAAAGGTCATGGAAGTTGGCAATTAGGAAACAGTAACCTTAAAACACTATCTGTATAAAATTGGGGACAAAAAACAAATGGTTTTGGACAATGTGGAATGATACTGAGGAATTAGACCTATTAGGTGTAGAATATTTCTCAAGAAGTTAAGCAATAAAATGGAGGAAACTGAAATACCAGCTATGTGGCACAGAGGATAGAGGGCTGGGCCTGGAGTCAGAAAGTCCAAAGTTCAAGTATCACCTCAGACACTTCCCAGCTGTCTTTAACCTTTCTGCTTCAGCTTCCCAGTGTGTGAAATTAGGAAAGTAACAGCACTTGTACCTCAGGGTTATCATGAGAATCAAATGAGATAACAATAAAGTGCTTTGAAAAATCTTAAAGGGTTATGTAAATGCTAGCTATTACTGGGAATAAGCTTAAAAAGATCAAGGAAAGATTTAGTTTTGTTTTTGTTTTTTAGGCCTGGGAAGAGCTAAGTATGTTTTCAGGGTTGAGCAAGTTCTCAGAACAGGCAAAAAGGAATGGGGACAAGGTAGAGATATTTGTCTTATGGTCACATGATGCAAAGACACACTGGGAGCTGGGAGATATGATTCTTTGTCTTAGTCTTGCCAGTTGCTGCATGGACACAGCCTCTAAATCCTCTGATCCTCAGTGTCTTCATTTACTGAACAATTTAGATGTTAGAAAATGGTCTCTACCAATTTTGATAGTCTCTACCAATTCTAAAATTCTTTGATTCTCTTTTATCCAGTCTCTCTAGCTCAAGCCAAACAGGACTTCCTTTGCATTGAGCACTACCTAGGCAGCTCACTGATTTACTTACTACACCTCCCTCTATATTTCATTTCCTGATTTTCATCTTCCAGTAAAAAGTCCATTTTCTTGTTGTCTCTTCCTCCCACAAAAATCTCAGTCCCTTCCCCTCTCAGAAATGGAAAATTCTTCTATGGGATGAAGCAGAGCTGCACCTGGAGTCAGGAAGAACTAAATTCAAATGCAGTCTCTTCTTAGCCATGTGACCCTGGACAAGTCACTTAACCTCAGTTTCCTCAACTGTAAAATGGGATAATAATAACACCTACCTCTCAAGGTTGTCGTGAGTAGCACATGAGATAATATTTGTAAAGTGCTAAACACAGTACCTGGCACATAGTAGGAATTTAATAGATGCTTGTTTCCTACCTTCCTTCCTCCTCTTAGGGAAGGAGCTGTGAGAAGTGCATGACATTGTAGGAAATGAAGCATAGGAAATTAGGGTGGGAGGAGGATTTTATAGTGATCCCAAGAATCAGACATGGAGCACATTTGGAAAACTCAACCTTTATTACCTGCCTATTGCAGGGGATTAAAACTGTTTCCAACTAGGTTCATATATTAGTGTAAAAATCTGTCTCTTCCCTCCTCCCCACAATGTACAAACCCCAAGTGATTATAGAAAACCCAAAGTAATATCAGTAATAAAGACATCTAACCCAGGGGCCAGATACATTACCTTCCCCCACCCCACTCCCCCCAAGTCAAAATATTTACTCCAAAGAAACTTACAGACTCAGACAAGCACTATCTACAGCATGGGGGAAGAGGGCAGGGGAGATGTGGACAATTAGAGTAGGGGTGAATCAACCCCCAAGTCCAGTGTATTGGGAGATAGAGAAAGATGAGTCCAGGGACAATTCCAGGGGAAGTGATAGAGGATATCCATCCCTACTTCCTGTCCTCCCTAGCCCCCAAATTCTCAGCCAGTTGTGTCCAGTGTGTGACAAAGAGAGAGGGACTGGTGGAGCTACAGCCATCTCTCCAGGAACCAGTGTCTTCCAATGGGGCTCAGTTACCCCAGTGAGCCATGTAGAGTGTCTGCCCAATAGAGGTCAGAGGAAATCCCAATCCCAGGGCCAGCTGGGTGGGTGGGAAACAGGAGAGACAGACTGGGAAAAAGGGAAAGAGATGCAAGGAGCAAAACGAGGAGGTTATGAAAGAAAGGCCAAAAACAGAGGAAATGATCATATAATCCCCATCTCCCACAGCAGACACAGCCTGCTTGAGATCAGTCTTTTCCTCTGCCTCCATTTGTGGTTGCTTTGTGCTCAACAGAGAAGAGGCAGGAGAGGAGGGGAGATGGCAAAACAGAGATCATGGGGATGGGGACCAGAAGATCTGGGAATGGACAAAAGAGTTAGGAGGACAGTGATGGGGAACAGGAGAATTGTACCCTCTTCTCCATCCAGGTACAGCTGCTGTCCCCAATCATTGAGTCACACAAGGAAGGTGGATAAGCAAATGAAGAGTAGGTGCTGAGATTCACACCATATTGAGGGCATCTTCTGTCAGATATTGGTGAAGCTGGGGAAAAGGGGGTCGTTCCTCTGGTTCTCGGCTCCAACACTGAAGCATCAGTTCATATAGTCCCAGAGGGCAGGCATCAGGGCGGGCCAGGTACACCTAGGTTGTTTCAGACAATGGAGAGAGGAAGGAGTATTTGAGCAAATTCATCACACAGGCGAAATGGCAAAGCTGGATCTCAAACCCAGGCCCAAATTTGGTGCTTTTCCCACCAAACCTCTGCCCCTCCAGAATAAGTCCCACCTCCCCAAAAGCCCTTGTATCTTCCTCTCCTACCCCAGACCAACTTCTGACCTGCCGGCCTTGGTCCCTGAAGAATTCCCCAGCATTCTCAATGACTTGTTCATCAGTAAGCTGCCCAAAAGGCTGAGCTCGACATAGCATTAACACCTCCCACAAGGTCACTCCAAAGGCCCACACATCACTGGCTGTTGTGAACTTTCCCTGGAAAGGTGGGGAAAGGAATTAGTCAGGATGGGAATTTAGTGCAGAAGATCCCGAGCCCTTTTCCCTAAAGACAATTGTCCCTCACTCTTAGCTCTTTGTCTTCCTGGGTCCCCTCACCATGAAGAGAACTTTTCCATGATTCCATCCTCTCCTAAAACCCTGCTGACTTTTAGTGGCCCATCTTTTCCAAGGATTCTGCCCTTTTCCCATCTCTCCCCCCATCATCCATGCCCTTCTCCTTTAACATTTTCCCATCCAAAGGCTCTCTTCTTCCTGATTCTACCTTCTCCTCATCTCTTCACTGCATTATGCCTTAGCCTCACACTTTGATTTTCCCTCTTTCCTCCCTTCCTTGTCACCTTTTCTTTTGATTTCTCTCTGCTCTTTCCCCATAGATACCCCAATAACTAACCCCTTTTTCTAATCCCTTAGAAAATAGGACTTCAAAGCTGGAAGAGACTTTAGAAATCACCTGGCTGAACCTCCTCATTTTATACATGAGGAAACTAAGTGCCAGAGAGAAGTTACTTGCTCAGGGTTACTCGGTTAATTAGTGACAGAGTCTAAACCAGAAGCCAGGTCCCTAGTCACATCTCTCACTGCTTCTTTTCCTCTTCTCCCCATTACCAAGGGCCTTCCTTACCATAAGAATGCACTCCCAAGCCATCCATCGGATGGGCAGCATAGCTCGGCCCTGCACTCGATAATAATCCCCGGCATAGAGGTTTCGGCTCATTCCAAAGTCCGCGATTTTGATGGTGAAATGCTCACCCACCAAGCAGTTCCTTGTGGCTAGATCCCGGTGCACAAAATTGAGTGTGGCAAGGTATTTCATACCAGAGGCAATCTGGGCTGCCACGTGAAGCAGCATTATGTAGCTGAAAGGGAGCAGGATCTCAGTATCAGAAAGGAAAGCTCCCAGAACCCCAGGCTGGATAGTGAGGGTTGCCCAAGTTATACTATCCAACTCCCTTCAATTGAAGAGATGGCATGACCCACTCACCAGCACTGCTCACATCTCTCCAAGGGGTCAGATGGGATTTTCATATCAAACCATCTCCTTACTCCCACCCACAAAAGGTTGCTATTTATAGGGTTCCAGACTTGTGCTTTGAGATTAGGGAAGGGACAACAGGGAAATATGGTGGTCATGCCCCGGTACCTTTGTGATTCCAAATGTCCCTTCTGTCTACCTGTTACCAGAGCCTTTGAGCAGACCACCAGCCTGACACCTTAGCTGTGTCTCTACCCTCTCCGGGAGCCTCTGCCTACTTGCCCTCTGTAAAATTACAGGTTCTTAACCTGAGGTCTAGGGACTCCAAAGGGATCAACAGATAATTTCAATTACTTCTCTAATACTGAGGATAATAAAATAAATCTGTAAACTTAGATGAGAAAAAAAAATTACATCTTTATTTTAATTAACCTCTACCTGAAAATGAACATTTCCTTCAATTATTTAAAAATATTATTCTGAGAAGAGATCCATCGACTTCACCAGAATTCTAAAAGGTTTCAGGACACAGAAAAGGCTAAGATCCCCCTTATAAATCCTTACATCATAAATCCTTACTAACTCAATGCTCCTTGCTTTGTTCTATCAGAGTTTGTTATAGAGGATAGCCTCAGGTTGATGCATATGTGTTTGTGGCTGGAGCAGGGTCTGGCAAGGGCAAGGGCT
This sequence comes from Pseudochirops corinnae, assembly GCA_028646515.1. Classification (NCBI taxonomy): domain Eukaryota; kingdom Metazoa; phylum Chordata; class Mammalia; order Diprotodontia; family Pseudocheiridae; genus Pseudochirops; species Pseudochirops corinnae. The sequence continues at coordinate 181,257,297 of CM053586.1, forward strand.
AACCTTCACATTAACCCTTTTTTGGCTTTAGCCTTAGGGTAGGTTACCTGATGGTGGGCCCCTGAGTGGCTCCCCCATCTCCTGGGCTACCATCCACAGCTTTGTCCTCTAATCGGTGGGCACTGAGGAACTGATTAAGATCACCATTCTCCATATAGTCAGTAATCATACAGAGGGGGTCATCTTGCACGCACACCCCTAGCAGCCGAATTATATTAGGGTCCTTCAACCTTGACATGATCTTCACCTCTTTCAGGAAATCATTCCTAGAGAATAGAGGAGAAGATTAGAAAGGGCAGTTTCTAATACTTCCCTCTCCATCTCCTTGCTCATAAGAGAATTAATCCAATTGATGAATCCCTTCTTCTAGATTCTACCCCCTCCCTTCAGAATTGATCCCTTCTTCCTCTCACCCTGCAGCCTTTCCCCCACTTCCACCTACCAATTCCAAGTCCCAAAATGCATTCAAGAGTCTTGCCTGGCATTCTTTGTGGCATCTGGGCGAAGGATCTTGACAGCCACCAGCAAGGGGCGTCCCTTCCTCACATTGAGGGGAAACTCTAAGTTGAGCAGATCCTCAGGACTTTCCACCTCACACAAATGCACCTGTGAAGGGGAGGGAAAGCAGAGAGCTAGGTCATTTGAAGATACTACAAGGATCAACGAGGTTATGGAGTCAAGAAAAGAAGTACCAGCATAATAGCCTGACTAGGAGCCACAGTCATAACTCTACCTACTTGTTGTGTGACTTTGGCCAATTTACTTAACGTCCCTGAATCTCAATTTGTAAAATGATTTTAATAGTACATGTTTTACCTACTTTCCTGGGTTGTTTTAAAGATGAGGAAATATATCTGAAAGCTCATCAAATTATACAATACTAATATAAGGTGCTGTCACTGTCATCTGTCCAGGATGAAGAAAGGGAAAAATGAAGTGGTTACTCTCGTGCTAATGCCACTCAAAAGAGGGAGTTTGGGTTAGACACCAGAGGCAAAGGAAAGATAGAGAGTGATGTTAGTCATCTTGATTTTCCCTCTCCTTTACCTCTGTATCCATTCAACTGTCAAACACTGCCCACTGTAACTGTATAGCCTCTCTTGAATTCATGTCTTTCTTGCCACTTGCATGGCCACTACCACAGTTCAAATCCTTATCACCTATCACCTAGGCTGGATTCCTAGGCTGTAGAAATAGCCTCCTAATTTGTTCATTGCTTGCAGTCTTTCCCCTGTCCAATCTGTCTCTTCACAGCTTCCTAAAGAATCTTCCTAAGGCACTTCCTAAGTCTGATGATGCCACTCCCTGATTTCAGAAGCTCTCTATTGCCCATAGGATAGAATACAATCCCCTTGGCCTGTTCTTTAAGGCCCTCCACCATCTGGCTCAGACCTACCTTTCCTGCCTTAGTTGGCATTACTCCCCTTTACACACTCTATGTGCCAACCAAATTAGCTCACTAGCTGTTCCACAAACTGGACAAATATCTCCCACCTCCCTGCATTTGCACAATATGTGAGCCCAGTTGTCCACCCTCACACCTGGAATAACCTCTCCTTACTTCTACCACTTAGAATCCCTAGCTTCCTTCACAGACCAATTCAAGTGTGAGCTTCCTTGTAAAGCTTTCCCTGGTCCTCTCAATTATTCATACTCTCTTCCTCCACAAATTACCTTGTGTTTACGTATCTATGTACCTGCTATATCCCCCAGGTAGAATGTAAGCTCCTTGAGGGCAGGTCATTTTCTTGTTTTTGCCTTTGTATCTCCAGTGCCTGGCACCCAGCAGGAACTTAATAAAAGTTTCCTGAATTGAACCAAATTGAGTTCCTCCTCACCTCCCCGAACTGGCCTTCACCTAGCTTCTCCTTGAAGCGGAGCCGGGATCGGGGGAAATCCCCTCGGGGAGGGCCATCACCTGTAGCCCCTGGAGGCAGCGCAGGGACAGCATAGGTATTTCCCCCAGTGACACCCTGTAGAGTGACGATGTCAGCTTCAGCATAGTGGGGGACACTGCTCTGGGAGGGTGGAGGTAACAGCGGGGCACATGGCTTCTCGGGCTCCATGTAGTCTCCTTGGCAGGCTGGTGGGTAGGGCAGAAGAGAGGCATTAAGAGCAGCTGAAGTAGCCTCAGATTTCCAGTGGCAGAGTTCACACCTCACCAAGGTGCCTAAGTACTCTTAGCCCCCTTCCCTCCTGCATTCCACTGGTGAACAGAATCTGGACATCCTCTATGTCTTATATTTTCTTGTTTTTCATCTACCCACAAAGGACATGCTAAAGCTAAAAAATAGGTGGGATGAAGATCTGACTTCCCTGCGTGAAGGATGTGACAATAGAACAGGGTAAGCTCTGAAGACTAGAGAGATTTCTTTCCTAAGGATCTTTCAGCAGTAGAGATACCCTTGTATCTCTCTGGACAGGAGGGGAGATTTACCTATCCACATTAATTTAAAGCTTAAATTCCCCCACCCAGATTTTCCTCTCACTCAACTGCCCTCTCTTCCTGCTCCTTCAACTCTGACTTTACCATTTCAATATCCCTCCCAAACCTTTCCCATCCCAACCCACCAGCCCGAAAGACCGAGTAGAAACAGCAGGGGGGCACAGAGAGAGAACAGAGACTGGAAAAACCCTTTTCTCTACAAATCCTATAACAAGGAATCTAGACATGGGAAGAAGTGTAGACAGGTTAGAGAATTTTCTTTGAAGTTCAGGGAACCTGGGAGAGACAACAAAGCAAACACAGAGGAGTGGGAGGGGACAGAGAAGGCATGGTGTTTGAGGACTTTCTCCTCTGAAACTACATAGAGAAGAAGCAGGGAGAAAGGGGGAGTGCCAGGGGTGGTAGAGCCTCCTCCTATGCAGCTCTGGAGAGAGGGGGAAACCAAAAGATGAGGAATGGGAAGTGATGGACAGTTAAGGCTGTGGAAACCACCTTCTTCTTCAATTTTACAAAGCTAAAGAGAATGTGCTAAAGGAAAAAAGAAAAGGAGAAAGCCAAGAACTCAATTCAAGTGAGTCTTTTCCTCCACTGCTCTGAAGAGAGACCTCGAAAAAGGGCAGAAAACAATACAGTAGAGCTAACAGTTTAAGAGTTTTCTCCTCCAACGCCCTGGAGAGCAGAAGAGGACATGGCTGGGAGCAAAGAAAGCAAAAAGAGTCAGAGTCTTTTTCCCGCACCACTATGGAGTGGGGAGCCTGGGGGAGCCCAGGGGATGATGGGGCTTACCCTGGGTGTTGGTGGGTTTGGCCCAGGCAGGTGTGGGGGGGCCAAAGCCTCGGGGGGGACGGGCGTAAGTGGCCAGGAGGAGGCGGTAGGCTGGATTGGAGAGCAGCATCGCTGTCGGGAGAAGGAGGGGTGGGGGAGACACGGGGATAGGGTGAGACCAGGGGGGATGGACAAATGAATAGGAGACCAGAGCCTTAACTGGTATTTTTGGTGCCTGAGGCAAGGGGCAAGCAGTACTTGCATGTACCCTGGGTAAGCAGCATGAATTATATGCCCTAAGATAATTTTATAAATTAATGGTATGAAAATAATGTTAAGTAATTAATACAAAACTGTCTTGAGCAGGAGGGATAACTAGTTACTATTGTGGCTTCTCCACTTTAAAATTTTTACACCCTCTAAATTCTGGAGCCCAGGGGTAAAGCCTGAGTTGCCCCAAACTAGTTATGACTCTGGAGAAGACAAGGGATGGGTAGAGACCAAGAAGACAAGACAGAGAGCTATGGGAACACAGGCTAGGATGAATCTAGAAGAATGTATGGACAGGCTGAAAGAGAAGACATATACCTGGTACAACCAAGGAGTGTAGTCTGAAGAGTTGAGTAGGGGAGACACAAAGACAAGGAAGACATTGGAAAGACTGTGAGGGTGGGATTGACTGACACAAACAATATAGAGTATAAGGGATGATCAGGAACACAGATGGACCTGGGGAAACAAGGGAATGAGTTATGACATCCTGAAGGAGACCATAGAGAAGAAGCAAGGTAGAAGGTAAAGACAGAGACAATGAGAGAGCGAGAGAGAGAGACAGAGAGAGAGACAGACAGAGAGAGACAGAGACAGAGAGAGACAGAGACAGAGAGAGACAGAGAGAGAGATCATAGGAGTGGGGGCAGATGGTATTAATCCTTCCCTCTGAAGGCCATACCAGAGCCATTAGGAGCACTGGGAACAGAGTGAGGTGGGTTCCCACGGGGCCGAGGTTCCTGATAAGGGGGTGGTTCTCGAGGTCCTGGACGGTTGTTGATGAGTACAGTGTCCCCAGGGACAGAGAGATGAACTGTCAGCTCTTCCTCTGATACTCGACGCTCAGCCTGGCAGGAGTTGGGGGAAAATGAGAGATCCTGGGAGTTAAAGCACACATTAGCCTCTATACCAACTATTCCCATCAGCTAGGTGTAGTGAACTTGGAGTCAGGAAGACTTGAGTTCAAATCTTTCCACAGTTCCTTCTGGCTGTGTGACACTGAGTCAAATCTCTTTCAACCTCAATTTTCTCATCTATAAAATGACTACAATAATAGCCTCTATCTCACAGGCTGTTGTGAGGATCAAATGAGACAACATATGAAAAGCAATTTATAAATACTCATTATTATTCCCATCTTTTGTCCTGTCCTCCTCCCCATTCATTCCCTTTTATTCCTGGACCTCAAGACACAAACCCATCCCTGACCTTCCCAAACCCTTGCCCACCTTGCCAAGCAACCTGCGCCAATGCTGCCTCCAGAGCATGAAGGCAATGATAAGCAGCAACAGCAGGATGATGGCCACCAGGCAGCCGATCAGAATGGCTGTGGGGCTGCCCTCTGCTTTGGCCACAGGCTGCTGTCCCCGAGGCTCCAGCTCTGTGCAGAGAAAAGAAGGAGAAAGAAGTCAGAGCTCAAGACCAGGGATAAAAAGGGAATCCAGTACTCAGGTGGTTAAGCATAAGGCAAGCTTCTCTAGAGCAGAAGGTGGTTTTTGGTCTTTATATCCTGAGGGCACAATCTGATGCATTTCATGAACATTTGTTGGGTTAAATTCAAGGATTAGGGAAGAAGGGAAGGACAGAGGGCAGGGACATTACCCAAGCTGCTGAAGTTGGTAGAAACTGGGCCTGGAGGCCACCAAGGGGCAGGTGGTCGGGTGGCACCCAAAGCTGGAGAGGATTCATTCACAATATCTGGGAAGAACAAATGGAAAGAGAAGTGGGAGTTGGATGAAGAGAAAAAGGTAACCAAGGAGAGGAGAGATGAAAAGGAAAAGATGTGAGGAAGATGGGTTAGATGAGAATGAAACATTCCTTAGAAACAAGGATCAAAAAATGAATTCTGGAGCAGCTGAGAGGAGGCTGCTGGGAAAGTTTGGGGTGGAGAAAGACAGACATATGGAGGAGACATAGGACAGGATGAGTCTAAAAGAATGAATAGGCAGTTTCACAGAGGAGGCACATATTGGGTACAACTGAGGAGTGTGGTCAGAAGATTTGTGGAGACACAAAAATGAGGATAATTTTTAGTAAAACTGATAAAAAAGACAAAGAAGACACAGGAAAGACTGGTGGGGGTGGGACTGACTGACAAACGATAGAGAGTTTAAGGGATGACCAGGAACACAGATGGGCTTGGGGAAACAAGGGCATGAGTTATAAAGGAACACAAAAGAATTATACAGGTTGAGATAGTGAGAGAAAAAAGGACTTGGGGCAAGAACCTCTCAGGAGCAATGGGAAGAGAAATTACCAGATGGTAAGGATCTAAGACAGTGAACAGGGGGCATAAACAGTATTACTCCACCATAAATGGGGCTGAGAATGAAGGGTATTATTGGGGAGAAACTTACTAGAAAGGAAGGAGATTTCACTGAAGAGTAGCCAGGACCCAGTAAAACGGAAGCGGCACTGCAGAAATCGACCTACACGGCCCCCCAACGATACAACCACAGACCGGGCTCTGGGGTCCCCTAGACTTCCTCCTAAGGCTTGATGCACTGGCTCTCCCTCCCAGGCTGTGGCTGGGCTTCTCTTGAAGCGGCACTCCACCCCACCAGGGAGCCGGGCACCCAGGGTGTGCATGTTGTTACAGTGGACCTGAGTAGGGATGAAAGGAAACAAAATCATAACAAAGGGGCCTCTCCCTATTATGATATCTCTTTATATCTTTTTCAGACCCACACCCACACCCCCAACAAGGCCATTACATCCTCTCTATTTGGACTTCAGCCACAGAATTCTCACCCTCATAGTCTGGAAGACCCGCAGCCGGTCAAACTCAAACTCCATCTCCACATAGCCACTGGGGAAGCTGTTGTTATTCCATCCTACATAGTCATAGCCTGGCCATACTCGCAGCTCCTGGCTCTTCCTGAAGTCATCTAACCCCACCACACCATCTGCCAGTTGGCCCAGGCCTCCATACTGCAACCTAGGGTCAAGGAGGAAAGCAGGGGTCGGTGGTTTTTAGAGCAAGAATGGAGTGTCTCCTAACACACTTGCCCTTCTTTGAGCTCTGGCCCCTGGGCCCAACACTCTAATCCTGTTTCCATATCTCCAATTCCAGCCTTATCCTTCAAATGTTAGGGTTTATCTCTACTCCCCCCAGGCCAAACAGCCTTTTCATCTCCTGTCCACAGATTTTTAAAATTCTACATGCCCTGGACCTACTCCCCCTAACTCTCATTTTCCTCTTACCTCAATTTATTCCCTGCTCCTTCTTTCACCTCTACTATCCTTATCCATGAGTTTGTCTCTCTCTCTCAAACTAGGCCCCTAATATTTTTTTTTGCTTTTTGGAGGGTGAAGACAGGTCAGTTGGGGTTAAGTGACTTGCCCAATGTCACACGGCTGGTAAGTGTTAAGTGTCTGAGGCCGGATTTGAACTCAGGTCCTCCTAACTCCAGGGCCAGTGCTCTATTCATTGCACCACCTAGCCACCCCAGCCCCCAATATTTTTTAAATTATACATTTTTTTTCAATCAGCAAAAATTCTTTTTTCCCTCCTACTCCCCATTGAGAATGAAAGAAAACAAAGCTGCTTTTACAAATATGTATAACAAGCACATTAAATTTCTGCATTGTAGGCCCTAAATCTCATCCCTGCTTTTTCCTTCCATCTTGCTGCTCTTTGAAGCCCTAGCTCTACATCTCCAGGGATCTGTCTCACCCGCCAACTGTGTGTCCATCATAGGTTGAATCATTGAGATGCACAGTCTCAGGCAGGTACATAGTCTGCCCCACAGGGGTTGTGTAGGAGAGCAGTCCATCTGAGACAAAATAGAAGGAAATGGGGTTAGAGAGGGGGACTCACATTGTTCACAACTTTTTCTTGAGTACGGGGAAAATGTCAAGTCTCCAGCTTATCCAATATTGACCTTTCCAAGCCTATTATACATTTCTCCCCTTAATGTACTATATGATCGAGCCGAGCTGATCTTTAGGATCTTCTCACACAGTTTTTCCTTTCCCGTCTCCCCGACTTTGCACAAATTGTCTGTCCCACATAACTGGAATGATCTCCCTCCTTACTTCTGCCTCTTAGAATCCCTAGTTCAAAGTTCAGTTTATGCATCAACTCCTACATGAGTTCTTTTTGATTCTACCAAGAACAAGCACTATCCAGCCCATTACCTTGTATGTATTTTGCCTACAATTATATATGTACAAGTTATCTCCTCTGAAAGCATGTAAGCTCCTTGAGGCCAGGTGAAATGTTTAATTTTTGTCTTTGTATCCCCAGGACATAGCAGTGTGACAATATAGTAGGCATTTTAAGCCATTCATTGATTGGTGAATTAAAATATTTTTTTGATAACCATTCCATTTGATCCACTGATGTGATTATTGGTAATTTGAATCTTTTCCCAGTGGTGAATGAGAGGCTTAGTATCCCTCTTCTTCCCTGAGGATATAGCATAGTGGTTTTATGGCTCTCTCTAAAACCAGAAATCCAAATTTTAGATCCCCCAAGAAGAAGTGCTGAACTCACCCCTCCAGAGGCAGCCATATAACTCCACTCGAAGACAGACACTCATGACTCTGTCAGCCCTGGGGTAGAATCGAACAAGACGGGCCACCATGGGGGGTCCCAGATCCTTCAACACCACTCCACCAGTGTCCTCATTCCCTGAGATCACCTGGGGTGGGGAGGAAGTAGGGATGAGAAGAGGCATAGGGCTCAGAGATGGGATGGATGGGAAAGCCAGATGCTTGGCTCAAATTCCCATCCTATCTGCTCACTGACCCCCATCTCCAACCTAGAGTACCGTTTCAGAGCAGGGAGGGAAGCATAAAAGAAATACTGAACTGAGAGTCAAGAGACATGGATCTACCTCCAACTAGCTGTGTGACCTCGGGTAAACCAGTTCATCCCTCTCAGCCTCAGTGTCCTCATCTGTAAAATGAGGGCATTGGTCTAGATCAGTAGTGTCAGACTCAAATAGAAATGGGAGGTCCCTAAGCCATGCATAAGGATCCCTGCAGGCTGCATACTGAATTAGAAAACCACAAATTAACACTATCTATGCTCTATTGTAGGACTGTACTAGGGAGTGCTGGCCAAAGGCCTGTTGGCCTGCATATTTGACACCTCTGGTCTAGATGATCTCTAAAATCTTCCAACTTTACAACTTTTTTTCTCTATTCTCTGTTTCTTTCCCCAACTCCACCTTTTCTTTTCCTGATGCAATTGACTCATTTACCTCTCCACTACACAGAATCTGTCCTTCTGCTCCCAGATTCCATATATGCTCTCTATGACCCCCATCTCCTCTATTAACTATCCTTTTCCCCCACATCACATTCTATTCCCCTTGCCTCTCTTCACCTCCTGGCCCCATCGGTCCTTCCAGTCCATCCATCGGTGACCATCACGGGAGTATCTGAGTCGGTAACTAGGAGAGAACTCCTTGCCCAACCCCCCAGCATGTCGTCCTTGGGTCCCTACTAGGGCTACCAAGTGTAGCCGTCGAAGGTCCACCTGCAGGTACTCTGATTCTGTTGGAAACACAGGCCCTGCTGGACACCATGCCCCATCTCCATCGCTGCTCTCCAATCTGGAAGGATGAAGGAGGGGGTTGAGTTAGTGTTTGGAATCCCAGGGGTGGATTTATTACTGGATGGGCTCCCCTGTTATAGAGTTTTGCTGTTTATTATAACGCCCCTTTGTTCTATGATATTCCTATGAGGTCTCCAGTATTAGTGAGCCTACTGAAATGTCTTTCGGTTTCAACTGGGTCTCCAAAAGAAATCTGGAGGAGGAAAGTTAGAAGCAGACAGGAAGGGTCATAGAAAAACTGTTGGTTCCTGATTGGGAGGGCCCAAGAGATGAAGGTACCTGCTGTGTCGAGCAGCCGTGGAATCTGACCAGGAACTAGAGGCTGAGATGTCACTATCAGGAATGGTTCGGTCTTGCATACCCAGGGCATAGCGGCATTTGGCTGAGTGGACATAAGAGATGGAAACAGGAATGGGTACCACTAAATTTCCCCTTCCAGAAATCCTCTCCCCTCAGAGAACTAGATATCTAGCCTCCTCACCAGGGTCAAAATGTCCCTCCATGTCAGCATTTTCAACTGCTCTCAGTATCACTGGCAGCAAAGACAACAGGATAAGCAGCCCCATGGCTCCAGATCCCATAGCCCTATGGCGGAGGGAACAGCATCTCTGCTGGAAGAGAGGAGAAAGAACAGAGAGATCTCAGCTAAGAGAAATAGTGCAAAAAGACCAAAAAGAGAGAGAGAGATTTTTAATCTCTAGCTTTGGAGCCCACTTTCTCTACTCCCCACTTACGTCCTAGACAGCCATCCCTCTAAGTGTCCACTTCCTAACCTTCATTGAATTCAAGCATTCTGTCCCCAGACTCGAAGCTGCCAAGTCCCTGCCTCTCCCTTTAGCCCTTGCTCCCTTTGGGTATATGTCTTCTCATTCGCAAGCACCTCTTTCTCTTAGGAACACAGGCAGTTCTAACCACTACTTCCTTCAAGCCAAAAGTACCATGGCTCAACCAGTTCTATCCAATTAGTCCTTACTCTTTTTCTGGGACCCAGACATCCTGTCCCTTCATCATTTCCCCCCTCCCCATCTTGAGAGACAAATAGCTGTCTCTTAGGGAGTAGTCCAGAGCTGAAGAAAATTCAGTTGTCCTGGAGATGGGGGGAAGGATTTAAAGGGAGTTTCCCCTAGGTTCCCCTCAGAAAGTAGGAGGAGTGGGGAGAAGGGACACTCCCTCGTTCCTTTGTCCTTCCTCAGCTGCTCCCACAATGCCCTGGGGCAGGAATGTAAGAGGCAGCTGAAACCCCACGGTTCTGAGACAGCAGCTGAGGGGATGGGTGAGGGGGTGGGAGTGTTAGGAGGGGATCCAGAGGCACGGACTAGGAAGCAGGATGCTTGGGTTTCTGAGGTGAGCATAAGCTAGGGAAAAGGGAGAGTTAGGGAGAGGGTAGCAGGTCATTGGAACCCCAGAAGTTCTGTATTTTGGATTCCTGGGTCCTATTCTCCACCCCTATCCCTTGGGAACAGCAGGGCCCTTGTTTCCTTGAGTAACCTTCATGCCCAGCCCTGGGTGAGTCATTGCTGGCGCCGAGACCAGACAGAGGCTGAGACAGGGCCCCCAGCAGAGATATGGAGACACAGAACAGAAGACAGAGAGAACAGAGAGAAAAAAACACCAAGAGACACATGGAATGAAAGGCCAAGACAGAGATGGAGAGGTTGATTCAAAAAAACACACAGAAAGACTTCTATACAGACACCAAGGACAATGAATCCTGAGACCTGCAATGACCCCTATTTCTCCCTAGGGAATGGAGACACCGACTCAGACCTAGACCCTCTCAGACAGAATCGCCCCAGAATAACCCTTCCTGTCAACCCAAAAGCCAATTATATCACAGGATGAGGACACTCTGCCATCTTCCACTCCACCCACCCACCCCCTCGTCACTAACACACACAGTTCCCTATACACACACTTGCTCAGACCCACATCCATACTGTAAACACAGGGATAGACACAGCATCAGGCAAGCACATGTGGGGCTGCATATACATAAAGACATGATCTAGTAAACATCATAACCTGACACAGGCGTACAGGTCTGAAGACTCAGAAACATTGCTACATCTTCACATGATATGACATAATAACAAAAATAATGACATGACATGTGCTTTTCATACATCATCTCATTTGGACCCAACTATAACCCTCTCACATCCACATATCAAACCCATACAGATCCAGAGACATGCACCCCCATACCCTCATACTGACATTAACTCTTACCCACAAATCAGATTCTTAGCAAATCTGATTTCATTAATAAGTTAATAAGAGATAAATCCTGGGGAGAATAATAAAACAACAGATGCATGAACAGCAATAAAATCCTGGTAAAAGGAATATCTCTTGTACATAAATATCCAAGACACCCAAGAATAAGGAGCTTCAGCCCTTTGGTACATGTACAGTAGAGAACTATAAGCCCAAGAAACAGATGGGGAAAGAAATCTGGGAGAAAAGGGGGGAAAGTAACCAAGAAAAGTAATTAAATCTTGTTTTCTCCTTATTTTTACTTCTTCCTCTGGGTTTCCTCCCTCAAATCCAACAACTCCTGCTTTAACAATCTCCAGGTCCTCCAGAAATGCCAGTCTGTTCTGATCAGTTGCAGCTTGGGAAACGCTTGGGGGGTTAGCCTATAGATGTGTACAGTGAGTGTGTGGACATCTTACAGTTTGTCTAGGGTTTGGGTGGGGGTGCAAACTTCTGAGGTTGCAATTCAGCTCCACAGGTAGGGAACCTGCAGCCTTGAGGTCACACATGGCCCTCTAGGTCCTCAAGTGCAGCCCTTTGACTCCAAACTTCACAGAACAAACCTTTTTATTAAGGGGTATAAGGTATAACCGTTATACCATCATCCTAAGGCAGATTATTGGAGTATGATTGGGCCATAGATACATTAGGCTTATGAAGGTATAGGCCCGGTCTGGCTTTTTGTTTGTTTGTTTAGTTTGGGAGTTTTTTGGAATATGTTGTTGAGAGTAGTTTAGAGAGAGGACTTACCAGTAACAATGTGCTCCCCAGGGTTTATCATTCATGTAATGCCTACTCTCTGAAGGAGCATCTATCCCAAGTCTCTATTCTGAGCCCTCTTCTTTTCCCACTATACTCTATTGTTTGATAACCTCATTGGCTCCCATGGGTTCAGATACCATCCCTGTGCAGATAAGTCCTAGTGTGGTTTATTGGATGCAGTGCTGGATATGGAGTCAGCAAGATCTGTGTTCAAATGCTCCCTAGGATGCTTCCTAGCTATGTGACCCTGAGCAAAGCACTTAACCTCTTTGGGCTTCACTTTCTTCTTCTATTAAAAAAAAGGAGAGTTGTATTTGATGATGTCTAATTGGTCCATTGCATAAGGTTCCTTCCAGGTGTAAAAATGTGATCCTATGAACCTGTTACAAGGGTGGCCAGAGGGCAAAACAGTTCTGGCCTTGGAGGAAAGGAAGGAGGGTGGCATTTTAGGGGGTTTCTCCAGCTGAATATGCCCTATTTGGCATGACATGAATTCTGCACACTGAGGAACTACCCCCCAGAGAGGTTCCAGGATGTGTCCAGAGAAAGACAGTACCATAACACTCTGTCTTGAAAGTCAGGAGGGCTCTCTTAGTAGGACAGGATACTAGTTTGATGGGTAGTGATTGAGACAGAGAAGCTAGACTGAAATAGTTTGATTGAACCAAGTAGAAACAACAAGCATCCTGTATCCCAAACCCCTTTAGCTACCACTTCCCTCCTAGGAAAGGGTCCCTCACCCTTTCAGGTTTCTGTTCTCTCTACCAGGACATCCCCACCCATCATTCTCTATTTCTCCTCCCTCTTTCAAGAAGACCCAGGCTTCCTGCCTCTGACAGCCTAGCCTCTTCAGTAGTTGGACCCTGCCAAGCAGGAGGTGGGGGAGGAGAGAAAGGAGGGAGTCCAGGGAGGGAGGCGCCAGTCAGGCTCGGGTGTCAGGAGGTGGCTCCCAGGAGCAGCTGTTGGGGGGCCTTCTCTGGGGAGAGTATCCAAGAACTGGAGCCTCTCAGGGTCCAAGAAGCAAATTCCCTTCTCCTACAACTCAGCTACCTCTTTGCTTTCCTTTTTGCTTCCTTCATCTCACCTTTTTCTTCTCCCTTCTCCCTGTTCCCTTTCCCTCTCTTTTCTCTTACACTGCCATCTGCAGCTCCTAAATTCCTCCCCACCCCAGCATTTTCTGCACTTGCCTTATATCTTTTCCACTACTTTTATATCCCTCTCTCATCACTGCCCCGTTTGCACTTGCTAGCCCTTCCCCGGGCCCCTAGGACTCCTTTCCTACTCCATTGATTCCATTTCTCATACTAGCCACTCCCCTCCCCAGCCCTTCCTCTCCCTTCCCCCACCTCCTTATAGGCTTCTACTGCATTGCACCCAGCTCACACCCTACATTTATTTTCACCCCGATCCCACCTAGACCCCATAACTTTGCTGCTCTTCTCCTCTCCAATGTTTCCACTTTCCCCTTCTCCCCCAAACAGCAGACTTAGGGCTGTGGTGTCAAAGGCAGAGAGCCAGGCTAGAAGAAGTAATCTCTTCTTTCTGGCTCCTCCTTTTCTGGGCTCGGTTCCAAAAGAGGGGTGTGAGCCAGAGAGGCCCCCAGGGCAGGTGGGAAGAGGCAGGTTCTTGCAGGCCCAGCCTAGAACTGAGCACACCAAAAGCACCCGGTGGGGGAGGGGTACAATGTCCCACCTGCCTGTCTCTTTTCTAGCTACTTGCCTTTCTGTGGGACTGTGGTGTCCTGGCCATATAATCTTATTTAACTTATTTCACTTCATTTCATATCCATGGCTTCCGTTACAGTCTACTAGTCAACTAACCACTGGTTCTTCCCACTCTCCTACCCTACCAACTCTGGCCACCACCACTCCCCAGCCAGAGGTCCTAGCTCCAATCAGGTAGTACCTTAATGTCCATTTCCCTGTGCCCTGGTTCTCCTCTGCTTCCCACCAGACCGGGGTCCAGATCTTCTGACCCCAGCAAACCCAACCCGACGCCGCTTCTGGGAGTGGTATCTGGTGGTAGCCCCAGGATCTCAACATTTAGAGTATCCTGTCTAAATATAGAACCCTGGGTCAGGGGAAGTGAGAGAACGAAATGAGTAAGACAGATACAGGGAGAGAGAAACACAAAAGGAAGAATAAATGATGAGAAAGAAGAGAACGAAGTAGAGAAAAAGCTGTGTCTTAACTGGACTGACGTAAAGAGAGAGGTGAGAGGGAGAAGACGGGGGGGGGGGGGGGGAAGGGGGGGGGACGTGGGGAAGATCCATTCTGCCCACATTCTTGGACACTCACCTTAACCAGATTCAAACCTCCCCTGCACCGCACATGGACACATATACACAATCCTACACCAACATATCAGTGAGGTGATACATATTCCCCTCAACAATTATGTAATCAGAGAAAAGTTCACACCTGTTCAAAGAGGCACACAAAGATAACAAATCCCAGGACATAAATGTAAAGTCCCAATCAGAAACTGGTACAGAAAAGCAGGGAGGAGACATAAAAAGGCTAACACTCTCACACCTGAACACAACCTCCATAGCATACACAAACACAGAGACATACATACCCCCTTCCCACCCTATATGGTTCACCCAGAGCATTCATACCGCTCCAGAGAAGAGATCGGCAGGAAGATGGGTAAACTGGGTTCCCAGAGGGGCCAGACAAGGAGCGGCAGGGAGGAAGAGAGGCGGACCTGAGCTCGAGGGAGGGGCTAGGTCCTAGAATAGGTAACCACACCTCAGCCTCCACCCCCATCCTCCTTTTCCAGGGGGCTGGAGACAACTCCAATCCTGGCAGGCAGATGTAGCAACAACAAGGAGAAAGGGAAACTCCAGTGAGGGAGGACCTAAAGCCAGAGCCAGACTTTTCAGGAATGGAGCTTGAGCCCCTCACACTCCATTGAGACATTCCCCACTCCAGACCAATATTGACCCTGGGCTCAAGATAAGGCAATGCCAGACTGAGAGGGGTCAAGGTGCGAACGGGAGATCTGGGGACCAGGAAGGCTATAAACCTAGTCTGGCCCCAGTCCCTGGTCTGAGGTGCTCACTCATCTTAACTCCTTCCAGAGCACCCCAGCCTAGGGCCAGGGGCCTGGGGGTAGACCGCCTGTGGAGGGGGGAGAGAGTGGGAAGGGGAAGTATACTGTGCCAATCGGAGTCAAGTGACAAGGGAAAGGAGGCTGGAGCCAACTGGAATGTAAGACTGGAGCCGAGATTCCCAGGGGCGGGAGAAGGGAGAGCCCAGGAATACAGATGGCTCCAGAGTGAGCCAAAGGGCCCCAATTTCCCCCTATGGAGAGTCTTGGTGAACTCACTCCTATCTCCCTGGAGTCCCCATAGCCTCTCCACCCCATCTTAGAGGCTCCCATGTCATCATCCCAGGCCATTTTTCTCTCCCCACAAGCTCTCATTTCTTCGTATCATCTCAATTCCCCAGAGGACCCTATGTTTCTCAAATGCCACACAGCCACATCTTATTTGCCAGGAGTTCCCATGTCCCTGGCTCTCTGCATCGTGCCAGGCAGCAAGCTTCAACTGGTAATGCAAAATAGCAAAAGGAGCTAGACTATGTAGGTCCAAAATCCTAGCTCTGTCACTAACTAGCAATGGGACCTTGGACAAGTCATACCTAGAGTAGCTCTATGGGCCTCAGTTTCCTCACCAGATAAAGGAGATGATTGGACTAGATGATTTATAAGGTGTCCTCTGGCTCCAGCAATATGAATTTACTGACCATGGAGGGAAGCACAGCTGTGTCAGAGAGAGCAACTGGAGAAGCTGAAAGCTGGGGAGGGGGCAATAGGAGAGTAAAGCTCACAGCTCTGTAGACCACCCAACCACTGTTTGGAAACATCAAGAAGAAGGAAAGATCAGGCCCAGATAGACCTCCCATAATGGGCTAGATTTCCTCCTGGAGATACAGCTGGCTCTGGAGAGAAGCAGAAAAACAGCTGAGGGGACAGAGAGCAAAGGAGCCTTCATATAAAAGGTATTTAGGGGTGGAGGGGAGGTTGATAGTAACCAAACTGGGAAGGTCTGATACTTGGATCACTGAATCATGTTTCGGTTCTACTGTAAAAGAAAATGAAATAAGGACCAAAGCTAAAGGAGAGGTGTTTCAAGGACAGTAAAATGGAGAGATAAAAAAACTGAGAGAGAGAGAGAGAAAGGAAAGAGGAAAGAGAACAGACTGAGGAACAGAAAGGTGAGAAAGAAAGAAGGGGTGAGTCTGAGGACCCCAAAGAAAAGTGGGAAAAATGAAAGAGGAAGGAGCAAAGGAACAACTGAGGAAGACAGGTGCGGAGAAATAGGGTAAGGCTAAGAGAATTCTATTAAACTTCAGAGGACTATGATAGGTGCTGGTGAACAGAAAAAGCACCTGTTTTCATGGAAATTACAATCTAATGAAGAGCTATAACATACCCAAATATCTATAAACACAAAATCACTTTAGTAAAGTGAAAGACAGAGAGAAGTGAAAACAAAGATGTGAGATCCAAAAAAGGAATTACTGTCTGGCTTAGGAAGCAGGGAGTAAGAAAAAAAGAGAGAGAAAGCTTCTGAGACAAGCAACAGCTAAATTACACTTTAAAGAATGAGGAAGAATTCCACTCCAGGCATAGAATACCCTGTGAGTAAAAGCACAGAGGTAGAAAATTCCAAGCCATGTACAGTGGGTCCAATTTGATTGCAGTATAGAATATTCCAAGGGGGAGGGAAGGAAAGTAGCATAGAAGAAGACCAAGATGGGTTGGCAGTACTAAATTATGGAGGTTCTTGAATACTAAGGAGATTGAACTTTGTAGATCATAGGGAACCACAGGAGGGTTTTGAGGCAAGGAGTGACATGGCCAGTTCAATGTAAAAGCAAGATTAGTTTAATAACCTTCTGAAGGAACAACTAGAGGGAGAGCATAGTAAAAGGGTGAGAGACTGAAAAAAATGAGAGTGTGTGTGAAACAGAAATTTGGACAGGGTAATAATAGTTGAGAGAGAGAAACATACAAGGTGAAGGGCAAGGGACAATGAAAAAGAGTGACTAGAAGCAAGGAAGGAAGTGATAGGACAAAGAAGACAAGGGAGACTGAGAAAAAAGGGGGGAAGATAAAAGATGTTGAGGTGGAAGATGAGATCACAGATCAGAAAGTCTGCAACCTGGTAGCATCCTACCCACCTCAGCTCCCAACCCCCAGCCCTTTCCCCAGCACGATTCAGCACGCCCAAACTCTATTCCACATTCCCTATTCCCTATGCCCTGTTTCCCCTTTCATTCACTCCTGCTACCTTCTTTCCCCATCCCCAATCTTCTCTTCCCTCCGCCCTTCTCTTCCAGGCAATCACTTGGTCTGTCCCTCCCTTTCTGTCTGTCTCTCCTCCTAGAAAGGGACGTCCAAACTGAAGTCCTTATTTCCAACCCTCAGATCACTCACCCATTCATTTCCCCACCTCTGACCTGTGGCTGGGTTCAGGGATCCCCTGGGTCCTTTCCGTTTAGGCCCTGAATTTGGAGGGGGGGGTGCCTGCCGTGGGGCCCCAGGGCCTCCCAGTTTCTTGGCTTTGTCCACTCAGGGCGGTGCTTAGTCCCAGCACAGGATCCTGGGAGCAGCTGCCCTGACCAGCTGCAGCCGGCTTTGCGGTGGTCATGGCAACACCAGTCCCATGCCCCTCTTGCAAGCCTTCTCAGCCCCCGCTGGGAGAGAGTAACGCTAAGAGCCAGACAAAGTGGGGGAGGGCAAGATTAGGTGAAGAAAAGCTGGGGAAGAAAGGAGGCCGCATGGGAAAAAAAACAAAAACAAAGACAAAACATCTAGACAAAGTGACAGTTTGGACAAAGGGAGAATTTTTTTTAAGAGGCAGAGATGTGAGGCTACGACATTAAGAACATGTGTGGCCCATTTTACTCAGTCAGCAAGATGGGGAGATTGTAGGACTGGCACAAGTAAGAGTTTCAGTCAAAAATCCGTTCCATAGGCTGAAAGGAGCAGCCTTTGCACAGGAGAAAAGATTGGAATTTGGTGGTAATGTATAATGAGTGGGAAGGATAGCAGCTCACAGAATCACTGGACATCAGGGACAGAAAGGACTGTCCAACCTCTCTACCAGAAAGGAATCTCTAAGCAAACTCTGCAAGTGGCCATCCAAACCCTGATGAAAGATCCCCAGTGAGGGAGAGCTTTCTTCCTCCCAAAGCAGCCCATTACATTTTTGGACAGGGTTAATTGTTGGGAAGTTTTTCTTTAAATCGAAACTGGAATTTGAATCTTTGCAACATCTATCCATTGGTCCTGATTCTGCCCCTCTGTTGCCAAACTGGACAAGTCTAATCCCTCTACCACATGATAACCTTTTGAATACCTGAAGACAGTTATTAAATCTCCCCTGAGGCTTTTCTTCTGGCTTCATACTTCATCCCTGGATAATTTGTTCCTTTGCCTCTGAGTCATAGAAAAGCAGGGTCACCTGAGTTCTATGGTTTATGTCTGAGCCCTAGTGGAAAGATAGGGGTAGTACTTCAGCAGGGGCCCCAAAACCATAGTGAGGAAAATCGGACCACAAGAAGATCAAGTCTCTCAACTAATTCTGAGGGGTCAACTCTAGGCCTTTTATGCCCATAAGCAATGTGATCATCAGTATTTTTAACTATAACTATAGTTTCTGTATTTTCCAAGTCAAAATACCATTCCCTAGGCACTACTCCCCTATGTAGGATGTCTATTAGAATACAAGCTCTTCCCTAAAAAGAGATCAAAGAGGAAAAGGGTCCATCTGTACATCAATATTTTTAGAAGTTCTTTTTGAACTATAAACAGAAGATGCCCATCAACTAAAAGATGGCTGAGAAAATTAAGGTATATGGTAACAGTATACCATAAGAAATGAACAATGGGACGGTTTCTGAGAATCCTGGGAAACTTGTATGACTTGATGCAAATTAAAAGTGAGCAGAACTTTCAGGGGCAGCTAGGTGGTGCAGTGAATAGAGTGCCAGCCCTGGAATCAGGAGGACCTGATTTCAAATCCAGCCTCAGACACTCAACACTTACCAGCTGTGTGACCTTGGGCAAGTCACTTAACCCCAATTGCCCTCCAAAAAGCAAAAAAAAAAAAAAGTATACATTTGTTTTGCTTAACTATGCTTATTTGTAACAAAGAAGTGTTTTTTTGGGGGGGGGAAGGGGAAGCTAGAAATAGCATTGCTAAAAAAAAAGAAACAAAAAAGAGGGTCCTTAAAGCAGTTTTTGAGAAAATACAGAAGAGACCAAAAGAAAATACAGAGGATAGTTATCACAAACTATAGTAAAGATACTCAAAACTATGCCATACAAGGATCAATATAATATCCTCAGTTTCTTTAGACAGGAAAAGAAAAAACTTAGGACGAACTTTTAGGAAGATTGTTGTCTTTGAGTTGTCTTCTGATCTTTTAATTGTCAAATGCAGAGGCCTTTTCTCAGTGCTCCTTGACCTCTAGGCATCATTTGACACTTTTGATTGCCCTCTACTCTCTGGCATTCTTTCTTCCCTGGGTTTTTGTGCCTCTGCTTTCTTTCCCTTGGTTCTCCTTCTAACTGTTCTTCTACCACTCCTTCTCAGTCTCCTTTATAGGCTCATCATTCCTTATCATGTCCCCTAACAGTAGGTGTACCTCTAAAGCACTGCCCTCGGTCCTCTTCTATTCTTTCTCTCTTGGTGACCTCATCTGCATGCATGGTTTTAATTATCATCTCTAGTCAGATGACTTCCAGATCTATATATCTAGCCCTAATCTCTCACCTAAGCTCCAGTTCCACATCACAAACTGCCTATGGGACATTTAGAACTGGATTCGCATAGGCATCTAAAATTTAATATGTCTGGAACTCATTAACTTTTCCCCCAAACCCTGCCTTTTTCTAACCCTATACCTATCCAGGGTGCCACCACTTTTCAAGTCACACCTTAACAATATCTAAGTCATCCTCTATTTTTTATTCTCCCACATATCTAAACAGTTGCCAAATCTTGCCATTTCTATCTCCACAGTACTTGTCTTATCTATTCCCTTTCTGCTTACATGACCTCCACCCTTGTTCAAGCCCTTATAACTTCTTGTCTGAACTACATCAGCAGCTTCTTAATTGGTATACCTGCCTTATCTCTCCCAACTATAACATATCTTTCAAATAACTGCCAAAGTGATTTTTCATGTCATTCACCTATCAATATTCTCCAGAGGCTCCTATTACCTCTAGGATTAAATATAAACCCCTCAGTCTGGCATTTAAAGCCCTTCACAACCTGGCCCCAACCTACCTTTCCAGCCTTATCATATATTAGTTCCCTTCACATTTAGCCAAACTAGCCCTTTTAATATTCCTCATAAAAGGACTTTATCCCCCATCTCAATGCCTTTGCATTGACTATCCCCCATTTCTATAATTCATTCCTTCTTCACCTTCACTTCTTAAAACCCTTAGTTTCCTTCAAGGATCAGATTAAATATAATTTTCTAGAGTAAACCTTTTCTATACCCTCAGTTTCTAGTACTTCCTCACTCCTTCCCCCCCAAAAAAATTTATCTTAAATCTGTTCTGAATATACAATGCCTGGCATATAGTTGCTGTCATTTGTCCTTTTGAAGAGGACCAGCATATCATGGAGTGATGTCTTAACTCTTGAGTGATTTGGATTTAAGTGAAGCAGAGTTGTATGAAGTTGTCAGCTTCACTTTCTCTTTTTTACATATTTTATTTTCCCCAATTACATGTTAAAACCATTTAAAAAAACATTTTAAAAAAAGTTTTGAGTTCCAAATTCTATAACCACTCTCTCTTCCAGAATCATCACAGTCCAATGGCAAGGCAAAAGTCAGGACAACTGGCAGTGGCCTGAGATGCAGCAGATGACTTTGGAGTCTTTGATGTATGATCAAGCTCTAAGCATTTCACAGTGCCTGCTTCAGCTGCCTTCATGGCCACTGGAACAAATTGTTCTCATCTTTCCATTCCACTGGGGGAAGTCTTCACATGCTTAGGGTAGACATCCTCCTAATTCACCAATGGGTTTGAGACCAGTCAGTTACTGTCATCCTGGTTTAGCCCATTTGCCAAGACAGTTTTACCAGAGTGTGACCTCTGTATATGCTACAGCTTCTTGGACCCATAGGTGAGAGTTGGGTGAAAGATGGGAGCAGCCCTGAAAATAGTTCTCACACCAGAGGTGCTAACCCTCCCTGAATCCTCCATATACCCCGGCACAGAGTATGTGCTAAATAAATTCTTTATCTATCTTACCTATCTGTGTGTGTGTGTGTGTGTGTCTGAACATGCTGTGTCTTCTCAAAACATTGTAAGCACCTTGAGGGCACAAATTGTTTCACTATTATCTTTGTGTCCTCAAGACCTAGGCATAGTTTTTGGCACATACCTATCACTTAATCAATATTTTCTTATTTAGTATTTGAAGGGCTATAATGTTGAAAACATATTAGATTTGTTCATTAGTGGACCCAGAGCTATGGGTAAAAATTACAGGAACAAAATTAAAGGCTTGATATGAGAAAAAATTCCTAGCAAGTCAAGCTGGCCAAAAATGGAATTGGTTGCCTCTGAAAATAATTACCTCAGAAAATCATCCTAATTGCTGATTTTCAAAGGGAGACTGGATGACCATATGTTAGAAGGAATTCTTCATCCCTTAACAGGATGGGTTAAATGGTTTCTGGGCTCTCTTACAGTTTTGAGTTTCTATAATTATCTTGTGAGGTAGATAGGAGAGGGATTATTCATCACCATCTTACCAATGCAGAAACAGGTATTTTAGCCATATAGAAAAGTAACTATTTACTTTGGTGCATTCATAAAGGGAAGTAATGTGAAATGGGAAGAGAATTGAACTTGGAATCACTGAAGCTGAGTTTGAATCCCAGCTCTGTCACTTAATACCTAGGTAAAATCAGTCAAGTCACTTAACTTCTCGGGCCTCAATTACTTGATCTGTAAAATAAGGGAATTGGACTAGAAATCAGGGGTGGGGAACCTATGACCTCAAGGCCACATGTGGCCCTCTAGGTTCTCAAGTGTGGCCCTTTGACTGAATCCAAATTTCACAGAACAAATCCTCCTTAATAAAAGGATTTGTTCTGTAAACTTGGACTCGGTCAAAAGGCAGTATCCAAGGGGGCAGCTAGGTGGTGCAGTGAATAGAGTACCAGCCCTGGAGTCAGAAGAATCTGAGTTCAAATCTGACCTCAGACACTTGGCACACTTATTAGCTGTGTGACCTTGGGCAAGTCACTTAACCCCAATTGCTCTGCCTTCCCCCCTCCAAAAAGCAAAAAAAAAAAAAAGTGGCACCCAAGGACCTAGAGGGCCACATGTGGCCTTGAAGCTGCAGGTTCCCCACCCCTGGACTAAATAATCCCTAAGAATCTTTCCTATCACTATAAGGGACCCACTCTCAACCTGGGTAATCCTTATCCACTTTTCCCCACAGATCTTCCATAGAGGATTGACTCAAAACTTTTGTTGATTTACTATGTCACAGTGTATCCATATATAACATGCCTGGCACACCTAATGAATACTTGTGCCCTTTCTTCTTTCCTGCCTTCCTTCCTTCTGCTACTCAGGCTCATTCTAGCTAGGCTACCTCCAACATGTCTTGAGCAAGTGTTTGACAAAAGTCATCTTTGGTGATCTGCTACAACCTGCTTACACTCAACCTCTCATTGTTCTTTTCTTCTCACAGGTTCCACCCAACATTTCCCATGTTCCTTCCAGCTATAAATCTTATTATTTTATTTTAATTCTTCTGAGATTGTGACATTCTATCATTCTTAGTCCACAGCATTATATGCTGGAAGTCATATATCAGACAGGATGAGAAACCAAGTCTCCTTACTTTGGGTCACCGAATAGTCAACCAGTATTTAAGAGCCTACTAAGTATCAAGCCCACTAATAAGCACTTTACAAATATTATTTCATTTGGTTCTCACAACCCTTGGAGGTAGATTATACTATTATGCCCATTTTTACATTTGGGAAAACTGAGGCAAACAATGGTTAAGTGACTAGCCCAAAGTCACAAGGTTAGTGTCTTCATCCAGATTTGAATTTGAATCCAGATTTGAAGTCTTCCTGATTCTGGGCTCAGTGCTCTATACACTGTACCACTTAGCTGTTTAGGTCTATTAGGGAAGACAACATGCAAACAACAATTTACAAGATATACAGATATCCGAATATATGTAGATACTTTTATACACAATATACATGAATAGGTAGACATATCTGTATTCGTATATCTATCTACATGTGTATATTTGCAAACAAATATGTACAAAATAAATACCAGATAAATTGGGGGATAGTCTGAAAGGGAAAGCACTAAGATTAAGGAGAATTTGTTTGAGTCCTTTACTCAGCCTCTCACACTGGGAAAGGTCTCTTGCAGAGGAAGCCTGGAGGCAGAGATGTGGGGGGAGAGAGTTCCAGACACGCAGGACAGTCAGTGAAAATGGTTCGAGTGAGGAGATGGGAGTGTCCTGTGACACAAACAGCTTCCTTTTAGGCACCCTTTCTTCTAGATTCTTTATCTCCCTTCTAATACTGATGGACTAGGTTAAAAGCTCATAGAGAAGAAAACTAGGGAAGAATACAGAATGAGAGAAAAATTCCGCAACTGACCCTAGAACCGCAGACCATAACTCTTATTCCCTGGGTAATACTTGCCTCCCTCCCACAATCCTTTGTCTTTTTCCCCCTCCCCCGAATAGCTCCCAGAATAGCTCTGCGGCCAATGGCTGAGGAGCAATTTCATTTACCAGCCTCTGGACCCTGACTCTTGAGGTCCCTGCAATGAATGGCCCAATGCGGCCGCAAGATGGCGTAGCAGCCCACTCCCACGCAATGCGGCCGACCAGGGAAACCCACAGTGAAGAAAGGAGTCTACGTGACTACCTGAGCCTGGAACTCGAAGGAGATAAGGGCTAGGGTGGGCTTGATCTCAGATTTCCTGGGAAACCTGCTCCTTGCCTAAATTAACTGCTCTGAGATGGATTGAACATGGTTTAAGTGAGGGCGTTGAGAGAGCCGTGGCTACCTTGGCCAGGGCATGGAGAAACGTGTGTGGGTTATTGAGGAGCCCTCCCGGACTGAGCGCGGAGCCCTGTGGTTTGGAGCTGGGCGAAAGAAAAGGGGCAGCTCTGTTCTTGTTCTCAAAGAGCTGACTCATCTCATTGGATGGCTTTGTTCGTGGTACAAGCGGCGAAAACGCCTGTGGACGATTACAAAGCAACTTTTTCAGCACTTGCAAAATAATGTAACTGATAGAAAGAAGACGGAGGAGGAACCAATAATACTTCGGGATCTACATCCAGAAAAAAAGCAAAAGGCAAACATTTGCTAAGCTAAGCATAGCCTTTGTGTAGAGCTCTGTGTTAGGTGCTGGCAGGGTCCCTGCCTTTCTGGAGAGGAGATACACAGACACAGAGACAGTATTGTAAAAGCATATTAAGAGATTTTTTTTTTTAAAAGGCAGGAGCAAAAAGAAAAATGCAATCCTTCTTCCACATGACATACATTTAAATACTTGAAGACACTTGGAGCCCTGGATAAAGCTCTGGACCCATAATCAAGACCTGAGTTCAAATCTAAACTCAGACACAAGTTATGTCACTAGCAAGTCACTTAACCCCGTCTGATCTCAGTTTCTTCATCTGTAAAATGGGGAAATAATAACACCACCCTCCAGGGTTCTTATGAGGACCAAATGAAATAATATTTGTAAAGTCTCTGGACTATGGTTAGTGCTATATGAATAGTATCTAGTATTATAATATCCCCCTCAACCAAATCTTCTCCAGGCCAGTCACATCAATGCTACACATCCATTTGATACACATGCACACACACACACGAAATTGTGGCTATAATATTAATAATTATATCTATACATAGATATAATTTTTATGGCTATTTTACAAAATACACTAGTGATTTCATTGGTGTAGGGAACTTTCAGTGAAGAAGCTTCCTCTACCAATGTAGATGGGCAACTGTTATGTAATTTAGAGGTTTAGAGAGTGGAACATTGAGAAGCTAAGTGACTGGCTCAGGTTCTGACCAACACTACCTGTGAGGACTTAAGGCAGGACTTAAATTCATCTTCTTTTCTCCAAGGATATCTCTTATCCGCTACTCCAACCTGCAGATATGCCATCTAAACTAACCCATTGGCCACTCCTCAAACAGCAAACCTAATGCTAGATTTTTAAACAGATAGTATGTGATCACTTAGAAATGAAAAATGGTGAGCACCAGGTGTCCACATAGGCTCTCTCAAGCAATTCATGTTGAAATAACTTAATTTCCTTTTTTTTGCAAAGGATTATTCGACTCACAGATCAGGATCTTCTATGTATCTTGATTTCAGCAAGAACTTTGACAGGGTCTCTAATGATGTCCTCCTGGATAAAATGGGTCCCCAGAGGGCAGCTGCTCCCTTATCTTCTAGGACAATTGTCAGCCCGATTAACCCTTTGTACTCCTTTTCAAGATAACGTTTTAAAATTCATAAAATAAAATACAAAAGATTATAAAAGAAATCAGTTAAATTGAAATACAGTTATCAAAACTTTTTTTCTGAAAGTTCTCAGGTTAAAGAATCCCTGTTCTAAGATACCAATGGGTAGTTACTTCTAACACTTCCAACTTCTAATAATTCTAACACTAATTCTAATTAATGAACCCTAACCAACTTCCCATTAACAGTCAGCCAGTAGATGCAATTAGGTTATTGCAAAGGCAATATTACTCCAATCTCATTATTTCCTTCCTTTTTTTATTTTGAATAAAGATTGCCTTTTCAAAGTCTAATTCCAGTCTCATCTCACCAAGTCTCAATGCTACCACAAGGTCGAATTTGCCTTCCTCCGTTAAAATATCCATTGGTTAGTTCTAATTTCCTCATATTACTGCAAAAAAAAAAAATGTTTTCCTATCAAATTTCTTCTATTGTTCTTAGTTTTTCCATTTGGATGCATTCAGATGAACATTTAATTGCTTTAAATTGACTTGTCCTTCAAATATTTGGGGCAGAATACTAAGGTTCACATGCTGGCACCACATTTCCTACCTATGTGACTATATGTGACAATTTTTTCTCTCTGAAAAATGGGAGTGATAATGGCACTGCTTACTTCACAAGGTTATTATAATAGCTAATATTTATATAGAACTTTAAGGTTTGCAAAGTGCTTTACAAATATTTCATTTTATCCTCACAACAACCCTGGGAGGCAGATGAGGAAACCAAGGCAGGCAGTGAAGTGACTTGTCCAGAGTCCTACTGCTAGTGTTTAAAACCAATTTGAACTCAAGTCTTACTGAATCCAGGTCCATTCTTCTATCCACCTAGTTGTTTATCCTTTTAAACCTTAAAGTGCTATATAAAGGAGAGTCATCACCATCTTTATTCCTTTAAAAAAAACTGCTTTCATCCCCACCCTTCTCAAATCTTCTCCAAGTTAAATATTATTAGTGTCATCCAGTGGATGCTCATATAACATAATTTTAGGTCTGCTCATAAATTGTTTGTAACTCCCCTTTGCCCAAGGAGTTGAATGCCTTTAACAGAGAACAGAAATCATCATCATAACCTAATCCAAGGACCCCTGGGGGCTATTATTACCTCCAGAAAAAGTCAGTCTCCCTCTCTCCTTGTCCCAAAGGAGGATGCAGAACCAAATTCCATCAAGAGGCAAGAGGTCCAAGAGTACTGAGGAGTGATCAAGCGTCCACAAAGAGGAAAAAAAGTTGCAGCCCATCATGTGTGTCTGGGAGGAGAGATGCCCTGAGGAGGCTACTGTCAGCATCCACACTCAAGAGGCTTCTACCATGATAACACATACCTTCAGCCTTCAACCTTTGAGTGATAGTGCACCAAAACAATGAGAGACGATGGGAGAACTGCACAACCGATGGGTGCTCAACACCACCACTGCTGTTGTTCCAGCTGCTACCCAGCATGGATTTGGGGGTTACAGGGGTGGGGAAGATGCTTGAAAAGGATGTGGATGAACAATTCAGGGACATCCAGAGCCACAGCAGAAAGAATGTACTTATTCTTATTTGTCAAAAATGGCCATGTAACACTCTTCTTTTTCCCCATCTCTCCTCTCCCTCCCAGAAAAAGATGTACTTATTCCAAGCTTTTCTCTGCTTTTTTAATGTCTGTTTTGCATTTATGTTCACCTAGCCTCTAAAAGTCTAAATTAAAACTAAACTGCAGTTAGCCCAATGTATTTCTGGTCTCTGTGTATTTGATTTGCCCAAAGCCCACTGAAAAGGAAGCCATGATCAGCTACTTCCTAGGAAAAGGAGGCTGTCTTTCTAAATTACTGTGATTAGTAGCTGGGGACTTAAGACAAACCAAAGTGACTTTATTGATACATATTATTAAAGCTCCCACAAAACAGGGAAAAGATTAAATTAATCATGACCATCTTAAACGCAGATGAGTTATCAGTATTCTGGAGAGAAGAAACTTGGTAAGGAAAAGCAAGAGAAATCCACCCAAATCCCTTTCCTTTCTCATTGCTCCATTTTCTAGAGCAGGCTTAAAGAATCCTCCCCATGAAAACAGAGTAAGGGCAGTGACTCCTGAGAAAGTCACTCCTGAAGGGAGGAATTGGGAAAGAGTTACTCTGCCCAAGTGAGAGATAAGAGAGAGAACAAAGACACAGAGACAATAACAGAGACAGAGACACAGAGAGACAGATGGTGAGAAAGAGAAAGAGAGACAGAGACAGAGACAGAGAGAGACAGAGACAGAGAAGAGATAGAGAAACAGAGACCAAGACAGACAAGTGCTCTACTTAAGTCAAACGATGCCATACCACCACGACTCCTATTAAATATTCATTGTATAACTGCTTCTGCATTTTGAACAGGCTTCAAGCTTGCTGTTTCATATTTTACAGAATCTACTTTCATCTATTTTTTAAAAATTAGGGCATTTATCCATTTCCCGTTTGTGACACCCTCTTTTGTTCTTGATTCCTCTGTGATCATTGACAGTAGATGCACAATCACAACTGCAGGTTCTTGCTTCACCCTGAGATGTAATTTGTACTCCAGCTAGGTGACCAGAACTATTCAGAGCAGCTAAATGCTTACTATGTTTTCATTAATTTGGCCCTTTGCTCCCCTCTTAATCTTTCTCGTTCAAACTTTTTTAGTCTAAATAGTCTTCTTGACAGAGAAAAACAATGTAGAAACTGAGGGGTTCTGCTCGTCACTTTCCCTGGCCTTTGGTCCAGGGTTAAAGTCTTTCATCTCAAAACAAGGGGTTAAACAAGAATAACAATAATAACTACTGTTTTCACTCCATGCACTTGCAGAGGTAGGTGTTCTCACAAAAGGATCTCAGCTTTTTGCTCATCTAAACTAGGTTTATGTCCTGATGTTAAGGTTTAGAGTTTAGGGGTTCTCGAGACCCCAAAATATCAACATGCTGGGTCCTGCCAAATGAATTAGACTTAAGTCTTCTCTCAGCCAAAGTAAAACAAAGTTTATTAAAGATTCACCATAACAGGAAGTCTCTTAAGGAGCCTAAGTATTTGTGATGCTTATATTGGACAAGTGGACTGGAATAATTTGACAGAGTGAGTCTGAGCTAGATTAATTTCATTCCCTTCATGGAGGCAAGATGGATCTTATATATAGAAAGATTGTGGGAGGGATCTAGGGTGGTCTAGAGGAGAGGTTTGGGGAGGGTCTTGAGGAGGAGTCTAAAGAGGATCTTGATTAGGACTGAGGTCAGACTCCAGGAATGGGATTAAGAGTGGGAAATAGCGGAAGGCTACCTAGAGATGACTGACCATGGAGGGCTAGGCTAATTTAAGGGTAACAGATTTGGGCATACATATTTTGATAGGATCAAGGGTGGGAAGTAGCTGGATAATGGAAGGCTAGACTAGGTTAAGAATAACAGAGATTTGGGCCTAGCTATAATGAAAGGCTTATGGCCTCAGGCAAATACCTCCTCAATAGGAAAATTCAATCAGAGTTCAAGGGGTTTCCCAGAGCCTGTACCCCATCACTGGGGGAGCTTGACCTCAAAGAGAGGGGAATCAGACTTTTCTTTAACTCTGTGGATCATTATACTTCTTCCCTGAGTAGAACTTTGGGGGAAATCTCTTAAGTTTAGGTCTGGCTGAAGTCTAGAGCATTCCCAAAAAGAGAATTTAATAGGGTGCTTCCTAGAAAGTTACTCAATAAAAGACCTACTTGTAAAATATATAGATATAGATATATATTTGTAGTAGCTTTTTTTTTTATAGTGGCAAAGAATTGGAAATTGAGGAGATGTCCATCACTTAGGGAATGGCTGAACAAGTTGTGGTATATGACTTTGATGGAATAATATTGTGTTATAAGAAATGACAAGCAGGATGGTTTCAGAAAAACCTGGGAAGACTTATATGAACTCCTGCAAAGTGAAGTGAATAGAACCAGAACACCATTATACACAGTAATAGCAATATTGTAAGGATTCTTAACCATGAAAGACTTAGCTACTCTGATCAAGACAGTGATCCAAGACAATTCCAAAGCATCCATGGTGAAAAATGCTATATATCTCCAGAGAGAGAACTGATGAACTCTGAATGCAGATTGAAGTATACTTCTTTTTACTACCTTTATTTTTATTGTTTCATTTTGTTTATTTTGCAACATGACTAATGTAAAATTTTGCATGACCTCATAAAAAGGATGACCAATCAATTGGTATTGATTACTTTGATTTATTGTAGGGTTAAATTTCCTTTCCTTAGGGATGGGTTATAGGACCTGGACTCCCCAAAAAATACAACCCAGCTCCTGAACTTTCCCACACATCCTCACCTAGATACTCAATAATCCTTTCAACTGTCTTTTCACTGTGGCCCCAACCCAGCTCAGCTCTTCATTGTTTATTACCTCTGGATCACCTAAGGCTATCTGCTACTTCTTGATCCCATCTAAATCTTCCCACAATCTTTTTCCCTACAAGAAAAGTCAGTCTTGTCCCTACCAAATGCATAGACTCACTAGGAATCTTGCCAACCCCAACACCTGTTTTAATAAACTACTTGGACTGAAAGAAGGCTTGAGTGGTTGAATTCTTTCAAGGCAGATCCACATCCTTTGCCTTTGCATTTCAGGGTTCCAAGACCCCCAGACCACAACACTTACGAAGAGCTAACTCTAACAACTAAGCTAGCGTAAATATTCCCTTAAACCTAAATTAGCTATAGATTTAGTTAATATATAGATTGATAAGAATTGATAGCAGATAAATTAGAATAGGAAAAAAAATTCTTTTAGGAATAAAATAATCATAGAGTTAAGTTAGACATTATAGGACTTTTTACTAAAGATTAAATTCCCTTTCTGACAGCTTGGGGGAGAAGAGTGGGTGACTTCTAGTTTATTGACTGTAAGTTCTTCTTTTTAGTAAGTTCTTCTTTTCAGTTCTTCAGTTCTTTTAAGTTCTTCTTTCCTGTCTACACAAATCCACAGCAGATACCCCTTGAAAGACCATTAAAAGGTACTTCCTAAAAAAGGGGATGGTAGACAGGAGTTCTAATTCAATAAAATATTAAATCTAGCAGTTGTCCTAATCAAGAAAAAGTCCCATTATGCCTCAGACACACCTACACTCCAAATGTTGGCAAGAACTCCAATTTTGGTTTGGAAAGCCTGGGAAAAAGTAAACTATGTTTACTTGAACTGCCTTGTCCAGCTGAATTATGTTCAAAACAAGTTTCCTAAGATTGCTGTAATTTTTAATTCCTCTTTTTCAATTATAAAAATAAGCTCTGCAAATCACTCCTTTGTCTCTGACCACTGAGGAGTCAGATGACCTGATTTGATTGCAGATGCTAGCTTTGAAAATAAATCATTATATTCAGAAGCTTTGTACTGCAGACTTCCCTCTTGCAGATAATAAATCAACACTCACATGTATAATCAAAATGAAAATGATGAGGTATAGGTTTTGGGGGATTTCTAATGAGAAATCCTTTCTAGATTCGGCGTCTGAAAAGAATTACAGGCTCACCCGTCCTTTGGCAGATTTATAAAAGTTTATTGTTACACAAGGGCAAAAGAAATGAGAAACCTGCTAGAAAAAGCTTGCAAGGTGCAAAAGGGGTGGTGGTGGTCAGAGAAAGCCTGAAAGTGTGATGCTCTGCAGTGGGCAGGGGTCTAGAAAGACAACTGGCTAGAAAAAGCCTGCCTGCAAAGAGCAGGAGGTAGAAACACAGTTTTTAAGACCTAAGACTGTCAATCATAAGTTCATTAGGCTAATTAGGGTTACAGAGGTGGAGTTAGGGAGGGGCCAGGGAGTGGTTAATACTTAAAGGAACGGCACCCTTCACATCAACTGCGCATGCATTTTACCCATAATTCACTGGGAGAAACGACAGGGTGTAAGGGGCAGGGGGTGTGGTTTTTGCCTTGAAACTTCATAAAGTCAACCAGCAGTCAGATTTGAAGTCAAATTAAATGAGATGTACCCATCCAGATTTGCAAACGGATGAGTTTTGTTTACTATAACAAAAGGAGGTAGTGCCTTGAAAGGATTCTTGTTATCATAGCTATAGAGTTAATGGT
>CM053586.1:181289522-181306251 GCA_028646515.1 Pseudochirops corinnae
GAGAGTAAGGTTGACCCATTCCCTTTTGCCTTCCTGTTCTTCCCCTCCATTGTAACATTCTCTCTTCTTTATGAGATGATTAACCCCCTTCTATCTCTCCCTGTCTCCTCTCATTCTATTCCTCTCCCACCTCTCAATTTCACCTTTTAAAATATCATCACTTCCTATTCAATTGAAAGAGCTTATGTTCTAATGGGGAAACCAACACATATAAGGGAGCAGAAACTAAAGAAGGATTAAATTACAGACATAGTGAGTAGAACTATAGGGCAGAGATCCTTAATTTTGTTTCTATCCTTGGACCCCTTTTGACAGCCTAGGGAAGCCTCTGGACCCTTTCTTAGAATAATATTTTTTAAATAAGTAAGATAAAATACAAAAGATTACAAAGGAAATAAATTGTATTAAGACAGTCATAAAAATATTTATTTATTTATTTGTTTTGCTTTTTGGAGGGCAATTAGGGTTAAGCAACTTGCCCAAGGTCATATGGCTAGTAAGTATTAAATGTCTGAGGCCATATTTGAACTCAGGTCCTCCTGACTCCAGGGCTGGTGCTCCATTCACTGCACCACCTAGCTGCCCCTTATCTAAATATTTTTGAAAAATTGTTTCCTAGAACTCAAGGGCAGCTGGGCAACACATTGGGTAGAATGCTGGACCTAGAGTCAGGAAGACCTGAATTCAAATGCAGCCTCAGATACTTACTAGCTGTGTGACCTTGGGCAAGTCATTTAACCTCTATTTGCCTCAGTTTCTTCAACTGTAAATTGGGAATCATGATAGTACCTACCTCCCAGGGTTATTGTGAGCATTAAATAAGATAATATTTGTAAAGCAATTAGCACAGTGCCTGACATCCAGTAAGCACTTAATGAGTCCTTCTTTCTTTCCTTCCTTCCTTCCTTCCTTCCTTCCTTCCTTCCTTCCTAATTTCCCCAGATTAAGAACTTCTGCCAAAGAGTAATCAAACTACTACCCCTTTTGCAGAAGCAATGGTAATATTGATTTAACTACTCTTCCCAGAGCATAAGGCAGAAAGAAGGGAGGAACAGAGTTGGAAGAATGACTAGAAGAAGTCATGGTTTAGTCGCTAGGACCAACTATATCTAATGAGTTCTCACCAGTTAGTGAAGTCCCAGGATGAGAGCTAGAGACCCACTTTGGGAGATGATCCTGGTTATGTTCTCTGGGACCAACTAGAACAATTGTTCTTCTCCATGAGAGCCCCTTGAACACTCAAAGATAGGTTCCATAGTCTCACTAAGTCTTCTCCACTCTAAGCATAATCAGTTCTTTCAAATGATCCTCCTATGACATGGTTTCCAATGTGCTCAAAATTGTCACTATCTCTCCAATGGTAGTGGTCAGAAATGGACACACCATTCTAGAAGTGATCTAAAGGGCACTATAGTCAAGGTAGACATACCATGGACCACTAGAAGCTTGTGAACTATGGTTTTAGGAGTGAAACCTTTGAGGAGATAACCTGCTAGTGTGAAGTGGGAGGATAGGCCAGGGGGGCTGCTATGTGAGGATGAATGGCTTCTACTACCATTCTTTTTTTTAAATTAAATTATTTATTTTTAGTTTTCAACAATCACTTTCATAAGCTTTTAATTTTCTTGCCCTCCCTCCCCTCTCCTTCCCCAAGATGGCATACAATCTGACATGGGCTCTACACATACATTCCTATTGAACATGTTATCACATTAGTCACGTTGCATAGAAGAATCATAACAAATGGGAAAAACCATGAGAAAGAAAAAAAACAAAATAAAACAAAACAAAAAAGAAAATAGTCTGCTTCGTTCTCCATTTCAACTCCATAGTTCTTTCTCTGGATGTGACCGCTATCTTTCTTTTAGCTAAAATACACGGGCTTTTTCTTGCTGCAGCTTTTCTTTCCTTTAAAAAAAACTTATTAATTTACTTTTAGTGCACAACATTCAGTTCCACAATCCCTTGAGTTCCAAAATTTCTCCCTCTTCCTTTCCTTCCCCTTCCCCCTGCCATGGTGGCATGCAATTTGATATAGGTTCTACAAATGCCTTCACATTAAACATTAGTCAACTTGTAAAGATGGATTATAACCAATGGAATGAACAATGAGAAAGGAGGAACAAAATAAAACACAAAAGAGAGAGAACAAGTAGTTTGCTTCCATCTGCATTCAGACTCTGTAGTTCTTTCTCTGGATGTGGATAGCCCTCTCCATCATGATCTCCTTGGAGTTGTCTCATAACCTTGCATTTCTGAGAGGAGCCCAGTCTATCAAAGTTAGCCATCACAGATATGATGTGTCTGTAATTGTGTACAAAGTTCTCCTGGTTCTGCTCCTCTCACTCAGCATCAGTTTATATAAGTCTCTCCATGTTATTATGAAGTCCATATGCTCCTCATTTCTTATAGCACAATAGTATTCCATTACATTCATATACCACAACTTGTTGAGCCATTTCCCAATTGAGGGGCATCCCTAGGATTTCCAGTTCTTTGCCACCATAAAAAGAGCTGCTATAAATATTTTTGTACACGTGGGTCCTTTTCCCATTTGTATGATCTCTTTGGGATACAGCCTAGAAGTGGTTTTGCTGGGTCAAAGGGTATGCATATTTTTATAGCCCTTTGTGAAGCTTTTATTTTCTTTTAGTAAAAGGCAGAAACTCTAACACATCCAGGTACTGAATTAGGGAGAAAAAGTCTCTCCCATCCTGTACAAGGAGTGGTTTGTATGTTTCTTTCTAAGACTTGGCTGGAAGGAAACTTGATCCAGGTATTTACTCCAGATACCAAACATTCTAGAACATAGGGCAGGGTTACTACTCCCAGCTAGCTGATGTTTTTATTCTCAATTCTATTTTTTGAACGTTATGTTTCCTGGTCAATGGGGCTTGTGTCTCTGGGATTGTGATTTCCAACTATTTCCCTTTTGGGCTCTTGTGCTCTGATTGCAGGCTAGGCCTAAATTTCAGTCCAGCAGATTTGAATTTTTTTTTTTGAGGGGGGAAGACAGAACAATTGGGGTTAAGTGACTCGTCCAGAGTCACATAGCTAGTGTTAAATATCTGAGGTCAGATTTGAACTCAGATCCTCCTGACTCCAGGGCCGACGTTCTACTCACTGTGCCATCTAGCTGCCCCAGGTTTGAAATTTAAAATCTAATAAGGTTCTATGGCTCATAAAACACAATTAAAGCCCAATTTATTAATATAGCATTAAAAACACAATTTCAGAGTTATGTTTAGAAAATCTACCTCTTTAGTCATAATAGTAATAAGCTGAATTGGAAAGTTATGGCACTCTGAAGATGTTGATATTGATACATTTCCCTTCCAGGCTAAGTTTTTTACATTTCAAGGGACAGAAAAGCCTTTACCCTCTTAAAGGACCTGTCTAGTTCATCTTCTTAAGACAACTATAATTCTAGTTAGGGATATCCATAGAAAAATTGGAAGCACCCCACCCCTTGTTAGTAAAGTGCCGGAAATTATCTAGTGTCTTGATCGGCAAATTGATTATGTTGACCCTCTTCCTAAATTGAAGGACAAGAGGTTTGTCCTTGATACATATTCAGAATAAGGGAATGCAGCACCAAGTCGGCTACTGCTACAGTCATTGTCAAGGCCTTCAGAGAACACACCCTTCTTCTTTATAGCCCTGTTATGCCATCACCTCCAATCAGGGCACCCATTGGACTGCAAATAAAGTGTAGTCCCATCATCTTCACATCTTCTAATATCACTGTTTTCTCTAAGTCCTAGACCACATAGCCACAGCCATAGTTACCACTTAAGAATCATTATAAATAAAAATCTTGTTTGCCGTGGTTCTCTCACTCAATAGCCACACAGTTCACAGCTTGGCTCACTAGAAAGACTTGCCAGAAACTCTGTCTCTTAGAATATTCTTTGTTACTTGATTAATGGGTGCTGAGATTTGGTTGCATATACTCTTCTCATAATATACAGAATCATCAACAAATAAGCAAAACAATGGTCCTCAAGAATTATGTCTTCATAGACAGGAATCCATTGTGTTAATGAACAAAGTAAGGCACTGGGGCTGGAACTGGTGGTCTCCACCTCTGGAAATATTGTCACCTGTTCATGAAGGGCATTTATACCTGAGGGGGCCTAGGAAAGTATAATATTGGATGTACTATGTCCTTTTAACAGTAGAAGCCTCTTGTATACTACTCATCTTGTTAGAGGACCCATACCCATACTCATAATGAACATTTCTGAATGAGGGGTAATAGTATGGTTATGTGTCATCCATTTGGTAGTAATTAGAGCCCCATAACATGCAAGCAATTATTTTTCAAAGATAGTATAATGAGTGATTGCTCCAGAAGTCTAACAGTAATTTGATCATTGATCTGTTACCCCTTTGTACCTGCCAAAGTCTCCACTTAACTTGGTCCTTATTAACATATACCTCTAAGAACATAAATCTCACAGGATAATAAGAACCCAAGGAGAGAGAGTTCCCAATAAAAAGAACCATACTAGGAAATCCGTTGATGAAGAAGGGTCATCCAAATACCCAGGTGAGGAATATGGGTTCTCCCAAACCTGCAAAGTCCAGTAAGTCCCTGGGCTTAGTTTGGGGTGTGTGTGTGTCCGTGTGTGTGTGTGTGTGTGTGTGTGTGTGTGTGTGTGTGTGAGAGAGAGAGAGAGAGAGAGAGAGAGAGAGGGAGAGACAGACAGACAGACAGACAGAGAATCAATAGCTACACAGGCTACACAACCCAAAGGTCATCTTTGTCTATCTCCTGCTTATCCACATTCTTTGCTTCTCTTAAATATATGTACCAGTAAAGCCTTTCTAGGCTTGGGGTCCACCCTCCACATAGTATGCCAAAAACAGTACCTTGGGAGTAATCACAGTCTTTCCTTGACTGTCCTCCATGCCTGGAACTCTCTCCTTCCTCATCTCTGCCACCTGGCTTCCTTCAAATTCCAACTAAAATCCCACCTAATATATTTCCTGATCCCTCTTAGTTCTATTGCCTTCCTTCTGTTATTTTCAATTTAGCCTGTATATAGCGTGTGTGTGTGTGTGTGTGTGTGTGTGTGTGTGTGTGTGTGTGTGTGAGAGAGAGAGAGAGAGAGAGAGAGAGAAAGAGAGAGAGAGATGGGGGAGAGATCAGAAGGAGGTGTTATGATTTCCTTGTTATTTAACTTCTGATTCCTCTCCTTACATCAGGAGGACTTCCTGGCTTTTCTGCAAGAGAGGAATGGATTCAGGGATACTTCTAGTCTAGGACCTCAGATATGTTCTACTATAGAAAGCAAGAGATGGTGAGAAACGATTAAGCATTCACAGAAGAGAAATGGAGATTGTGAGGTGCAAAGAGATGGGAACTTAGAAAGACAAAGAGACCCAGTTAGAGACTGTGAACAGAAACAAACCAAGAATGATAAAGATGGAGGAAGATAGAAAAAAGAAAGAATAAACAAAGAAACATTTATTAAACATTTACTATGTGCAAACCACTTATCTAAGCACTGGGCATATATAAATAAAAAGGCAAGACAGTTCCCTTTCTCAAAGACCTCACATTTTAAGAAGGGAGACAGGATAGATAGGTTTCAGATGCAAATCAGAGGGAAAGGCCCAGAGGACATTAAGGTGTAGGGGCAAAGCAGATGATAATGCATCTTCTTTAAAGTTTCTGATCCGGAGCTATTTGACAGTGCCAAGGACTTTGGTGTTGGTCAAAACTTTCTGTTCCTGGTCTTTAGTAGCAGTGGCTTCAGCACTTGCAGAAGAAGTGGTCAAATGTTAACTCCACAAAGACTGATTCTTTTGATGGTGGCTTAGGGGGCTGGACTGGAAAGAGAGTCAATGGTTAGGGCTCTTGGCCATATTTAGGACCCCCAGTCCTAGCCCCAATACTTTCTTCCTTCATTAACCCAATGGACTCCTGCTTAATGTTGATAGCAGTTGGTCAGTGGTTGGTAGTGGTACTATTGAGGATATTGGGTCCATTTACCACAGGGGTTACTCCCTCAACGGCTTTGAGAGTCAGGTTGAAATCAAGGCTAGTGGTCTGGGGGGCACACTTATTCCCAATGTTCTTGAGCTTCAGGTCTCCATGGTGGCCAAGAAAAGAATGATAGAGAGAAGTTGAGACATACAGAGAAACATTTAGAGATGTAAAGACACAGACATGTGGAGATGCAAAGAGACCAAGGAAAATAGAGGCATTTATTTCTTTATACTCCCTATTGAACTTCTGAGAGAATATCTCTAGTATAGACTAGATATATATATATATCTTCTGGCCTTCTGTCACCTAACTTAGGGCATCTCTTTCCCTGAAATAGAGATCTCAGGGGATTTGAGAGAAGGAGGATGGATGAAATACTATCTGGAGGTCACAGGAAGCCTTGGCAAAGACCTAGGAAAAAAAATTTAAAAATAAGGAACAGAGTGCAATATTGCCAAGACACCAGCTTTGGGATTATTGCATAATGACTTCCGCCTTCTAAGATAAGATGATGTCAGAGCCTTTTTGGATTTCAGCCCACACTACTCAAGGCCAGGAAGTTGCCTCTCTTTTTAATGTCCTGCTTTATTGTGAGCCATTGGTGGTGTGTTTGGGGGGAGGGAAAGCCTTTCCATTTGTAATATGTAGGATTGAAAAACATATCCCAGCATATTCTTTCCTCCATGAATTTGCGGAGGAGTGGAGATGGAAAAACCCCTTGTAGGCCTGTAGTGAAGAGGTATAACTTGTTTTTTACTGACTTGCCTGAAGGAGTCTAACATTCTCTAAGCAACACTGGCTTCTGTTCCACACACCAGAGACTGTGGGAAGCTGAGAAAGAAGCACATATAGGCAAAGACAATAACAAATGCAGGCAGTCAAAGATAAAAGACAAATTGCTCAATGCCTACCACTCTACCTGTAGGGAGAGGATATATTTCCAAAATTATTGAATCTTACAAAGTTTCTACTGAAAGTCTCCTCCACTTTTTAAAGGTTTGTCTCAGATGCCACCCTTCGCCCCATCCATGAAGCTTCTAGGATATTCCCAGTCACTAGACTATAAACTCCATGAAAGCGGAGTCATTATTTTATTGAATTTTGATATATTTGGTTAGCTTGGTGGCACAGTGCATATAGCATTAGACCTGGAATCAGGAAGAGCTGAGTTCAAATCCAGCCTCAGATACTTACTAACTATGTGACTCAGGGCAAGTAATTTAACCAGTTTCCTCATCTGTAAAATGAGCTGATAAGGAAATGGTAAACCACTCTTTTCCAAGAAAAGTCCAAATGAGGTCATTAAAAGTCAGATATGACTGATTTTAGTCCCATCCAATTCAAGTGACTTAAGAATGTTGTTGCTGTTGTTGTTTGTCATTTGTTCTCAAAGAGGACCAATGACATCAGGAGAGTGATGTCTTGACTTGCAAGTGAATTGGATTTAAGTGAGGCAGAGCTGTGCAAAGTCAGCAGCCTCACTCCTCCACTCATCAGAATGCAGTGACAAACCATAGATGAAGACAGCTAGCAATGGCCCAGGGATGCAGTGGGAGACTCTGGCCTTTTTAAGCTAAGGTCTTTCCCATGGCTTATAGTTATATAAAAGATGTCCAGGGCACATTTCCCTTTGTCTGAGGCAATACACATTCAGCAATTAAAGGCTAGGTAAGAATTGAGGCAAAAAGATGGTCTAGTTTGCCTTCATAAAAGAATCAATTTGGGAGGGAAAAGACCCTGAGAGTTTCTGGTCAGAACAGAAACAGTTGCTATTTACATTCACTCCCAGCCATCAAAATCCAAACAATTAGCAAATGAGGCTTGGGTTAACACCAACTATAGCAAATATTCCCGTGATACTTAGCACAGGAGAAAAGCAACATGGTACCAGGGAAAGAACAATGTTTCTGAAGTTAGAAAACTTTGAATTTAAATCCCATCTTTTGATGATAACTACCTGTGTGACCTCAGTCAAATCTCTTAATTCCTTGGGTCTTGATTTCCTTGTTTGCAAAATGGTGGAGCTGGACTGGATAGCCTCTGAGGTCCTTTCCACTTCTAGGTCTAGCTCATAGTATGTGCTCTCAGTAAGTTGTTTTTTATTCCTTCTCAGAAATAGGAAAGTCTTTTTACTTAAAGAGAACTGGACTTGGAGTCAGACAATTTCCTAATTGCCAGGCACCCTATGTGACCGTGGATGAATCACTTAACTTTTTTGGGTCTTAGTTTCCACATCTATAACAGGAGATGGGTGGATCCCTTCCAGCTCTTACTGTCTAATCTTGTGATCCTAAAGAATTTTCTCCTTCAATACCTGACAGTATCTATTCCATCATTGAATTTTTCAAGAATGCTTTGTCTGGATCTCTTCTTTGTCTATTTCTATCTTGTATCACATATGTACAATTTGTATTCTTTTCTATTAGACTGTAAGCTCTTTGAGTACAGGAACTACATTGTTATTCATTTTAGTGTTCCTAGTTCCTAGCAAAGTGCTTTGAACATAAGTACGCACTTAATAAATTGAATTCATACAAGTCTTCTTGGTAAGAAGCAGCCTGATTTCCACTAACTGTTGCATACTGCCTTCCCCTAACAAATATCAACTAATTAACACTTTTAAAAAGGCCCTTGAAACCTCAGTTCCCCAAATTTGGCACAACTTTATCATCTCCCAAACCACAGGGTTAGGGATTCCACCTCCTCCTTTTGTTGATTGTTCCAGTAGCTTAACCACCAATGCTGTCAGAAAATTCTTCCGAAATTTCTAACCACAACCACTTATAGTGTGCCCTGGAAATCTTTTATATAACTATTTCCATGTTTTTGATGTGGTGGGGATTCTGGGAGTGCTCAGTTAGTGTAGCTTTGCAATGTATCAAGCAAAACCTCAGTATAAGTGGATGCTCTTACTTTAGCCTTAATGTGACGATATATTTATTTTTCTAGGTTATGGTCATTGTAACTTTGGTCAATAGTCTGGGGTATGTCCTTCTTTTAGAGAATGGAATGAAGTCATGACGAATCCCAGCTAGAGGCCATTCTAGGACTGTAATTGGAGGTTTGCAGGGAGGATGGTCAACTGAATAAGAAAGAAGCTGTCTATCCCTTTGTGATAGTGGTCTTTCTTTCAAGATGATCAGAACAGTCCTCCTGTTGGGATCTGCTTGAACTTATTTCTCTATGTTTCTGGTGATGATTTATGTTTCTCTCTTTTGAAATCTTCAACAATTTCATCATCTATTAATTGTTTACTGTGCTCACAGTACTCCAATGACCTCTGAGGGATATATATTAAGTATAAGTGTGGGGTTTGAGGTACTTACGGGTCATCTAGGTGGAAGTATACTACAGGCAATTGGAGATCCAGGTATGGAGCTCAGGGGAGAGATTAGGGGCAAGGGAGAAGGGAAGGAAAGAGAGTAAGCATTTTTTAAAGATTCTTTTTACATATTTTATTTTTAATTTATGAAACAAAACAAGCATTTCCATAATATAATAGAATAAAAAATAATGATTGCACATGAAATTGCAAATCTATTATACACAACTTGCTATTCCTTTTAAATATATCATAGAATTATAATGGAAATTTCTTTTTTTTCTTCTTCCCCCACCCTTCAGGAAATAAGTATTTATAAAGCACCTACTATGTGCCAGGAACTGTGCTAAGCACTGTACAAATATTATCTCATTTATACCTCACAACAACCTGAAAATAAGTGTTTTTTATCCCCAGTTGAGGAGACCAAGACAGACAGAGGTAAAGTGATTTACTCAAGGTCACATGGCTAGTAAGTGTCTGAGGCTGGATCTGAACTCCAGGTTCAGCACTTTCTCCACTATATTGGTGATCTGCATTTAGATATTATTTTCTTAGAGTTAGTAGCTAAAGTTGTGGAAGTAAATGAGCTTCCAAAAAAAAAAAAAAAGAGAGAACATCACAAAAAAAAAAAAAGATGTCAAGAAGAGAATCTTGTGGGATGCCCACATTAAGGGAAAGGGGAAGAGGAGCCAGTAGAGGAACTGGAGGAACAGTAAAGAGGCAAGAGAAAAGTCAGAACAGTTTAGTGTTCTGAATGCTAAGAGTGGAGGAGGGAGGTTAACAGCATCAAATGCTACAGGTAGGTCAAGGAGGGTGAAGACTGAAAAATGGTTTTTGGATTTTGCAGTAAAGGGGCTGGCTGTTGGTGACCATGGTAGGAACAACATTTCCACAGAGATCAGATAATTTTTCCTTAAAAGGCAAATGAAACCATCCTCAAAATTAAAATGGTCTATGAAGTTCAGACTTGAGCAGTTGCCTAAGTAAAATTTTAGACCAAGAGCAATTGAGTCTCTTGATGAATACAAGGAGATCAGGAAAGTTGTGCAAAAATGAGTCAATGCTGTATCCTTTATTCTTTTTTGTGCTACTGTTAAGTAAACTTCTTTTCTTAAATGTTAGATAGTCTACTAGTGTCTCATTTTGTCTCAGACCTGAGCCTAAACCACCAGACTGGCTTGAGTCAAGTCTGGTCTAGATTTTATTGAAGTGGTGAGGACAGTGGCACTCAGCATGGGGTGAATGGATCATGAGGAATTAGAAACATGGGTTGTTGTAGACCACTTTTTCAAAAAGTTTGGCAATGGAGGAGAATAGCTTAAGCATTACTAAGCATTTTTGAATAGTGGAAGAGGAGAACTGAAGGAGTTCCTGCTATATGGCCTCAATATTCTTAATTATCTAGGAGACTAGATCATCTACTATGAATGTAGGGAATGGACCTATGGTGAGAGAAAAGGACTTGAAATAGTTTTAAACAGAAAAAGTTAGGGAATCAATGAGAGTTGAATAGGATTGCTAAGTACTAGTTAGAACTCTGCTGAGGTTATGTACCATGAAGTATTGAAAAAATGACTCATTGGGGCAGCTAGGTGGCATAGTGAATAGAGCACGAACCCTGGAGTCAGGAGGATCTCAGTTCAAATGTGACCTCAGACACTTGACATTTAACTAATTGTGTGACCTTGGGCAAGTCACTTAACCCCAATTGCCTTGCCTTCCCTCCTCCAAAAAAAAAAGACTCCTGAAAACTCTGGAAAAAACAAAAGAACCAAGAAAAAAATTAAGCAGGTGAGAAAGTGCAAAAAAAAAGTTGTATTTTCCCTCTAGAAAAGAATAGCATTGTCCCAAATCCCCCTTGTTAATGGAATTAAAAGATCTCTGGACTCCAGATAATTCTTTTTTTTTCTTTTTGGAGGGCAACTGGGTTAAGTGACTTGCCCAAAGTCACATGGCTAGTAAGTGTGTCAAGTGTCTGAGGCTGGATTTGAACTCAGGTTCCTCTGACTCTAGGGCCCGTACTCTATTCACTGTGTCGCCTAGTGGCCCCTCCAGATAATTCTTTATCCGTTGAACAAATGTGAGATATAACAATAATGTGATGAGACTTAATTTTATTGTGTACCTTGTAGTCTCTCTCTTAAGACAATTCCAATAGAGTAGCTCCAAAAACTTTTTGAACCAAAGCAGCATAGAGTCACAGAATGCTGAACTCCTAAGTTTATATATATCAGGTCTGATCTTGGGTCTTTATCTCTTTGCTTTGTATTACTCCTTACCCAGAATTTACTTTGGCAAAATTCTCCAATATATTCTGTATCTGAGTCCCCACAGACTTCCCCTAAGAACTTTCCCAGATGTAGAGGAGTCAATCTTTGATCGGCTCCCCAACTCAGAATATAATTTACAAGATACTAATGAGGATACAACCTAAGAGGAAAGATGCATCTGCTTCCTTTGAGATGTGAAAATCCTTTTTTCCCTGATAAAATCAAAGGGAACAGCATCATTAGATGAGCAGGGATTTAAAAAGCTAAATTCAAGGAATAGAGCTCATTTATAAAGGATTTCGAACTATGGAGGAGAGGGATGGAAGGGGAAGGAAGATTGATGGAGAATTCTTTCTCCTCCCTTCCTCTACTGGCCATGTAGCTTTAAAGGAGATGGG
The DNA here is from genome assembly GCA_028646515.1 of Pseudochirops corinnae. Taxonomy (NCBI): domain Eukaryota; kingdom Metazoa; phylum Chordata; class Mammalia; order Diprotodontia; family Pseudocheiridae; genus Pseudochirops; species Pseudochirops corinnae. The sequence goes on from CM053586.1 coordinate 181,301,514, forward strand.
TAATATATGGGATGAGTGAAAACTTCTCAATTTGGGATTGTTAACTTCCCTTTCTCCTCCTCCATTGCTGCTGCCAATCACTTTCATCTTCCTTTGTCTGCTTCCCCCCTCTCCCCCTTGGTGGGCCCCTCCTCCTGGCCAGTGGGAGTCAGGGACAGCCTAGGCTCACTCTTCCTTCCTTGCTTTGGTACCCTCCCCCCTCTTTTATGGCTGTCCCATTTGGGGATGAATTTGGTGAACTCTGCCTCTCAACTAATGAGAGAGGAGACAGTTGGGAGTGGGGCTTGACTACATTATAGTATAAATTCTTGCCCTGTCTTTTGTAACATGCCTCTTCTTCATGACGAGTCATGGGGAAGACCACCCTCTTCTCCTGGGGAAGAGAATAAACTCCTATTCTCTTCCTAAGAGATCTCTGTGTTTATTTTTTCACTAAATTAAGGATGAGAGTTATTTTTCACCCCAAATAGTAGAAAACCTCATTTTTTCCTACTGCATCAGTAAGAAACAGAGACATACTCCAGGTAAACAGATGCATCTTCAAGGAGCAGGAACCTTGGCAGTAGAAAAAGGGAGCTGGTTATCAAGAAGACCAGACCCTGAGTATCTAATCTGAGTAACTCACTCAACAGGAATACTATATAAAAGGGGAGGGTAACATTTTCTACAGAGAGAGAAGGGACTATCAGGAGTCTGGAGTTTCCTTTATACATATAACCTAAACATTGCTTCACTACCAGTGTATTTTAAGTTTGAACCCACTCTTTCCACCTATGGATGCTGTATGATTCTGTGGAAGCATGGAATCCACTCTCCCACAAATTATGGGAATATGGGGAAAGTGTTTTGTAGTTAGTGCTTTTTACTATGTTATCTTAATCTACTTAAAAAAAAAACCTGCCATCTTTATTGTGTCATTTTGACAGGGTATGGGTACAAAGTGAGACCTTTTCCCTTTACCCCAAAAGAATTTGAGTCTCATTTGTCCATAGGCTCTGGGAAACCTCCACACCTTGAATTCTCCCTGAATTTTCCCACTGGATCTGACTTTTTCTTGTTACCCTTAATCTCGCTAGCCTAGCCCTCCATTGTCAGTTACCTCTGGATTGCCTCAGGTTGCTTCCCAGCCTGGATCCCATCAAAATCCCATTCTTTTGGTTCCTGAAATCTGATCTCTAGGCACCTCAGTCCCACCAAGATGCTCTTTAGATTCCTCCTCAAGACCCTCCCTAGAACCCTCCTTTAGTCATCCCAGACTGATTGACCACCCCGAGATCCCTCCCACTGTCTTTCTGTATGTAAGAGCCATCTTGCCTCCATAAAGGTGCTCAGATTCAATCTCGATGTGATTCAGTCTGACTGGTTTGTCAATACAAGCATCAGAAATGCTTAGGCTTCTTAAAAGTCTACCCAATATGGTGAATCTTTAATGAGCTTTGTTTTTCTTTGACTGAGAAAGAAGGCTTGGGTTGAATTCATTCAGGCAAGACCTGTTGTGTTGGTATTTTGGGGTCCTGAGCACTCCTAAACCTCAACATTTTAAACCTCATCAATTTTTCCTTTGCTAAAAGCTAATTGTGTCTATTGGTTTATTGCTGAGTGAATGCATACAAGTGGGGGCTTATGAATTTATAGCATTAGGAGTGGATTTTTATATGATATGGCCCTCCCCCCAACAAAAAGTAGTAACAACCCTCAGGGATGAGAGGCAGGATTATAAATAACCAATTATTGGGGAGATCCAGGGTTTTTTCTCCTTCCTATCTCCTCATGTTCTACTGGGTTAAATCAGTATCTGAAAGATATTGCTGATAATGAGATTGGATTAAGTTTCTCCTCAATTTCTTCAGATCCCCACCCAACTGGTCTGGGAGCAAGAGTGATCAAAATCAAGGTCTTCCCCACCATTAGAATAGGTCCACTTCTCATTATGATATTAATTCTTCTCATTATTGCTAACCAATCAGAGTTCAGTGGGGTCCATGAAGGGTCTTTGGCATGAGAGTGCCACTGACCTCTTTTATTGATTATCCACTAACATAATTAATAAAATGATTAATTACCTAGAAATTATGTCTCTTGAACTTTTTATACATCACAGGGGACCTAACCTGGAAGTGTGCGTTCAAGCTGGGGGAGTAGTTTTGAGGGGGTGCTTATACGCATGTATAAGTATTCAAGATAACAATTCATTTAGCTATTACAAAAAACACAAAAGACTAACAGTGTTGAGGGAGAGAAGGAGATGGATTTCTAGGAAATCCTTTGGGGGTTCTTTTAGTCTGAAAGAATTCCCAGGCACAAGAAATCTTGGCAGGTTTGTAAAAGTTTATTACACTTTTCAGCAGGCAGGGTGGGGGGGTGTCAGAGAAAGTTTGCAACCTGCAGGAATTAGGGATACTGATTATATAGTAATAAAGCCATAAATCTGATACCAATTATGCTAACTAGGTGAGTAAAGGAGGGATTTGGGAGGAGTTAAGGAGTTGTCAGTGCTTAAAGAGACATGCACTTTTTATATCAACTGTGTAGGCATATTGCCCATAATTCACTGGGAGAAAGCCCCCGGGGGGGGGGCAGGGCTATGAGGAGGTGTGGATTTTGCCTTGAAACGTCACTAAGTCAGCTAGCGGTCAATTCTGACTGAGAGGTGCCCAGTCTGTTAGCCATCAAAGTCCAGTTTTGACAAGATAAATGTTGGGAAGCTAGGCTAATTCAGTATGTGTCTGATTGTGATGAGTTATCTTACTGAGAGTGCATTGAAAGATTCATAGTTTGCAGCTGACCACTAGAACAAAGGAGGTATACATTTCTCTAAACTAAGGGTTTGTTTATAAAATGCTTTTGAAGGATTCATAGGTATGGCTTGTTATTATACCAAGCAGGGATAGTTATAGCTGAGCAAAATTAATGGTTTCAGGGAAAAGGCTTTTAGGCTCGGGGCAGAGGAGAGGCATAGTTAATGCCTTTATGGCTGGGAGAAATGTGATTTTTATAACTTGGCTTCACAAGATGATGTTACAGAAATAGGTACCCCAACACAAGTAAGACTTTTACAGACTGAAGTTACAACAATGTTACAAACAAAGTTACAAAGGCACCCCAGCACCCCATCAACAGGAACCTATAAACAAGTGCATAAAATACATAAAAACTCATAACAGTTTACAAACACAATTCTTTCTCTACAGTGGATCTCATTTCCTACAGGGTCCTAAAATCTTCCAAATTCAGTACCACTTTGTTGTTTGCTTAGATAAACAACTCTGGACATTGTGATGAATCATTTTTACCAGAGCTACTTTAAAGCAGGGCTTCTTAACCTTTTTGGGGTCATAGATCTCTTTGGCATTTAGGTGAAGTCTATGGACCCCTTTTCAAAATAATGATTTTAAATGCATAAAATAAAATGCATAGGAAGGAAGCCAATTATATTGAAATAGAATTATCAAAATATTTTTTAAAATAAGTTTTTGGACACCTTCTTAAGAATCGCTGCTCTAAGGGCTTAAATTCCCTGGGAAGAGAAACACACTTGGGAACTGTTAGACAGAAAAGTCCCTTTGGTATAATATATAATTCAAGTGAAATTGAAGGGCAAAATTCAAGTTCCCCCCCCCTCCTTCCCCCATCAAAACTTTAATCCTTTGACAATTGGGTAGGACAAATGTGGTCTCTCATTTGCTAAAGTATATAAAGCCTTAGGCCCCAGTGCCATAAGGAATTAAAGATAAAACAAACAAACAAACAAACAAAAAACAACTGGCTCTAAGCTGTGATTAGTGAAACTTGTTGTTTGAGGTAAAAGGCATTTGGGACCATAACTAAATTTTGTTTGGAGTTTGAATTTTGGTATGGTTGCCTGCATAAATCAGTGCCTGCATCAAATGCCACAAGCTACTCAGAGGGAATGTGATCCTATGTTGTTAAATACCGGTGGAAGTCTACATCTGGTAAAAGCCGAAGGGACAATCCAAAGATTTATAACTTGATTCTAAAATTTTGAGGAAAGCAACAAGATCAGACTGATTCTTCTAAAAACTATATAGGTGTGTAAGATTGGCTTTCAAAAATTTCTCTTATTATGGAAACTCAAAACTTGAGCATGTTTGGTAATAAGATCAAAAGTTTGGATTTTTGATGCAGTGTTGTAACTGTTTGTGAAACTTTTTTGTAATGTTTGTGCCTAGCCCTGTGTGGCTAGAAAACTGGACCATTTCTATGTGCCTTTGGTATTAAATCATGCTTCTATGAGCCCTGTCAGGCCTGACTGACTACTTCAGCTTGTGAATGTCCCTGCTCCTGAGTGTATATCTGAGCCAAGGGACCTGGAAAAGACGATGCAAATGGCTTCTCCAAGAATCCAGACTAGGCCTGCACAGGAACTGCTACAGCTCTAGCTTATTACTCTGTGTCTCATTGCGCTACTTTGATCCCACTTACTGTTAGAAAAGATGTTGTATGACAATTTCTGAAGGTTTACAAAGTTTTCAATTGATTATTGCTAAATTGATGTAATGAGTTGTAAAGCAGAACAGTTCTTGCTGTTTCAATATGAATTTGTAGCTATTCCATGAACTAAGGAAAAGTTAACATTTGTAACTGAGTGTATATGTAAAAGATTCCATTTCTGAAGTATCTCTTTCTTCCAAAGTGAATGTAATCAGAGGATAGTCAAGCTTTGTGAAACAAGGATATATGTCTGCCATTCAGTTGTGAGAATTAAGTCAGAAACCTC
>CM053586.1:181306751-181337690 GCA_028646515.1 Pseudochirops corinnae
CCTCAGCAACAGGGGCAAGAAGAAAGGGTGGGCTATCCCATTGGATGATACATGCTCAAAGCTGTTAATCCACATTCAGGTAAGGCAGACAGCCTTATCAGGGCTCTGGCTCCTAGGCCTTGGAATGCAACAGACCACCCAGAGGGCAGCAGGATTAGGAACAATGGGGGTTGGGGGCCCAACATTGGTGCACAGGTCTGTGGTGAGCAGGTCATGCTGGGTGGTCTGGTGCAGCATTAGGGCCAACAAGCTGGCCTGGTTAGTCACAGCCAAGGGATCGTGTCTTAGTGATGCAACTGTAGGAGACCAGGTTCGGTTGTTTTTTTTAAATAATCATACTCACTTTGGCCTTCATGGTTTCCCATGGGAACAACAGAATTTTGCTCATATGTATCACTCTGTAGAAAAAGTAAAGGTTTCCTATGCAATAAATCAGGTTAACAATATGTTAAATATTATTTTTCTCCTTTCCAAAAAAAAAATCACCAATAACTCATATCTGAGTGACTTCATTCAGAAATTCCTCTACTTATAGAAGAACTCCTCTGTTGCTTTGCCACTGCTACCTCATTGCTACTGGCTCACATAAAGTGTGTTTGATACATCCCTGGGCTTCCATGGCTCTCTGGAGGGGACTCAAAGATGTCCTCTAAGGGAACTTCCCCTTCAGGAAATCAGGGGCAAGACTGCATGTATAGTTCTTTGCTCTAGTTTGTTTTCTCTGTGTGTGTATGTCTCTCTCATGATTTTCTGTCTTTCATTCTGTGTATCTGTTTCTTATTCTCCCTCTAGTTCTCTTCTCTTTCTATCTCTCTTCTTTGTCTTTCATCATTCAATCTGTCTCTCATTCTCTCATTTTTTCATCATTCCGTCTCTGTTTCTCTTCTCCCTTTCTCCTTTATTCCTTTCTCTATCTGCCTCTGTTTCTGCCTCACCTTCTCTCCCCTTTAAAGGTCAATTCAGATTATAGCTTTGGATTTTAAAGCATATATCTTTTATTTTCAGTAAATGCCTTTTGAGTGAGAGAGTGGACTTTCTAGGATAGCCCAGAATTGATAGAATACCTTCCCCTGCCTGAGTGATTTTGGTCAAGTCACTTAACCTCTTCATACTCTAGGCAGCTGAGAGAAGTTGCCAACCTGCATGGTAGAGGAAATTTCTTCCTCTGATTTCCTATAACTATGACATTTACAGGTCTAGTCACCAAATTCCACTTACTCTAAAAGCCCAGTGAATGGATTCTTTGGGGCTATGGTGATCATGGAAAGCAAGGTCAGGGAACCTAGATAAGAATGGAGGCTCTGTTTGATGACTGACAATTTTGAGGGAATTAATTCATGCCCCCCAGATTGACGTCAGAATCCAGAGGGGATCAGGTGGGTATAGAGGTTGCCGTGATTGTCTCCCTCTAGGTATGTGCAATTTACAGTGAGTTAATGTAAGTGAAATAGGGAGTGTCACCTGGTGGCTTGCACAGATACAGCACCCTGTAACACCTGTGGAGGAGCATGTCCCTGGAAATGCGGTCCATGGGAACCACAGGTGGCAGATGTTTCACATATTGATGTCTGCTTTTTCTTGGGAGTGGTCAGTTTCCCTCCTTTCCCTCTCACACTGACCCCATCATTTCTAATCTTTCCACATCTCTTTTTGCTTCTTCTTTTCCATTTCCCTCTCCTCATCATTATCACTTTTTCCACTGCCTCAATTTTTTGCTCCTCTTTACCATTTTCTTCCTCCTCTCTATCACTCTTTGCTTTTCTAGCTGTTCTTTGCCTTTTCCCTTTATTACCCATTTTCTCTCCCCCATTCTCTGCATTTCATTTTCTTGCTGCTCTTATGATCTAGCTATCATCTCATGATCTTTCTATTTACTTTTGTAAAATACCTTTCACTTAATTTCCTTGTTGTCTTCCCCTTCATCCTGAACTTCTCTACTTTCTTATCTTTATTCATCTCTATCTTTATCCTCAATCAATATCTGCATCTTCCCAAATCTCGTCTTGTTCTTGTCCCCCGTTTACTCTGTTCCACCTCTTCTCCCCTTCTCTTTACTTTCTCCTTCAAACCTCCATTCCACTGGTTTCCCTCTCTTAAATCCCTCACCCTCCTCATCTTGTTCATGCCTGTAACTCCCTCTCTCTCCACCCACCTGTTTTTCAGATTCTTCCCTTGATACTTTATTATTTTGTTCCATAGTCCCCAGCAGGGCTGGTCCTACCCTGGAAAAATGTTATAGACAGCATGTATAGAGGATATTCCACATTTCCCAGGAAACCTTCCTAGCTCTTGAGGGGAAGATAGAGAGAATAAAGACTAAGGTTATAAAAACATGGGAAGAGGTAGTAGGAAAAAATAAGACTTTAGTGTGAGGAGAGTGTTGAAAAGGTGGAGAAGCTTCAAACAATGTTTGGGTAAAGGAATGGAAGAAGATAAGTTAAAGGGAAATGAGTTACTGCCTGACTCACATACCTAATCAATGAATCACTAATGAATTAGCAAAGCCCTCAGTAACTCACTATATATCTTTTCCAGTGTCCTCCCAACTCCCTCCCTTTCATCCCATCAATCTTTTTACCTTTTCCTTCAGTATCTGATTCTTTACCCCGAGGCCTTATGCCTGCTCCACTCCTAAAAGTTATCTCCTCAGACCTCTGCTCTCTTCCTTTGCCCACAGTCCTGTATCCCTACTGCTTTAGTTTATATTTCCCCATATTCCCCCTCCTGCCTTCTGCCCTTTATTCTTTAAGGTATTCCAGTCTTCTCTCACCTCCTAATGTCTCAAACTACTCACAGCTTTTCCCTTAGTACCCACTAATCTCCCAAGGGATATTTGTATGGGCTCCCCAGAACCTATACTCATCTCTCTATAGCATTGCCTCTAGTATGTATCTTATCCCTGCATCTATTCTCACCTTTTCATCTCCCTCCACTATTTCACGGTACCCTGTTCCTTATTTAATCCCTTCACCCTGTCTATTTTCTTTCTTAACATACTTGTTTCTTTTTCAAATTCTATCTCATTTCCATCTCTATTCTCTTTTCTATCTTCCTGTTTTCCTCTATCTTTGCCCTATCTCCTTCATTCCCTCCTATCATCCTTCCCTACATCTCTCCACCTTCTCTCTCTTTAAAAAAAAAAATTACATTTTTGCTTTTTGGAGGGGGAAAGGTAGGGCAATGGGGGTTAAGCAACTTGCCCAAGGTCACACGGCTAGTTTTGTGTTAAGTGTCTGAGACTGGATTTGAACTGAGATCCTCCTGACTCCAGGGCCAGTGCTCTATTCACTGCACCACCTAGCTGCCCTCTCCATTATATCTTTGCTTTCCCTAGTTCCATTCTTTATCTTTTCTTCCTCCTTCCTACCCCATTCTTTTCCTCCTCCTCCTCACTCCCTCTTCCCCCTTCCTCTTATGCTTCTAGATTCTGCTTCTTTCTCTTCTTCCTTTCCTCTTCCTCCTCTGATTACTGTTATCCTCCTTTTCTCTCCTTCTTCTTCCCCTTCCTGCTTCCCTTTTTCTCCTTCTTTTCCCTCTACTTCTATTCTTATTCTCTTATCTAATTTTCCTTTTCATGCCACTTCTCTTTACGTCCTCCCTCCTACCCTTCAGTTATCTTTAAAAAAGTGTCCGTGTGAAGGTTAGTATACACATTGTTCTAGGGTGACACATTTCTGGACTAGTTTGGGAATAGTGACAGTTTTCAGGGTGGTCAATGTGGATGTGATCATTGTCTTTATGCAACAATATTTTTGTAAAAATGAGAGTTGTTACTATTATAGAAAGGTTGTGGTTTGTGTCAGAGAAAAATTCTTGTAATCCATATCCCATAGAAGTACAGGATTGCTACATCAGCCATGTATCAGGCAACAGATCTATGGGGCCACTCTGGGCAGTCCATTCTTCCCTAGATTTTGGTCAGTCACTTTGATTCTCTGGGTTTTTTTCCCCCCTTATCTGTCCTACTGATTAAAAAAATACATGGTTATCACTTTACCATGGTCTGTCTCTTTCTTCTCGATGTCCTTTGTGACAAATATTGGCTCTTGTAAGTTATACTGTGATCTTTTGATTATCTTACTGTTTTCCTTGTTCTAGAATGGGTTTTGAAGATGCAGCACATATTTCTAGGAAGACTGAGAAGTTAGATCTTTTTTTATATTCACAATTGTTCCTGACATTATATATCCGTATAATTATTGAAATATTCAAATTATACCAAAGGAGGCCCCCCTGGGGAGAGGGTGTATTCATATGGGACACAGAAAGGGATATAGAGGAAGAGATAACAAGATCTCCCATTCCATTCAGGCCTAATGTTGGGATACATCTACTTTGCCTTCAAGGGTCCCAAGGTACTAGGGATAGAGTACATGCACAAGAACATGTAAAGTATAAATTATATTTTAATTGTTGAACAATGAGACAGTTAGTTGAATAGATAATCTGTGTGATGTTATGGGCAGAAAAAAGCACTGGATTTAAGTCCAGTGTGTCACTGGGTTCAGGATACCTGGGTTCAAATCTTTCCACTCTGTCACTAACTAGCTGTATAATCTTGGACATGTCAATTCATTCCTTGATTCTTCAGTTCATCCAGAATTTTAGAGCCAGACATTTGAAGCCCTTATTTCGCATATGGGATTAAGTCTGGTGTCCTCATCACAAATTTGATACCAATTTGGACAAGTCATTTTACCCATGCCTTATTTTCCCCATACAGAGGGAAGATCTCATTGGCGGACATTGATTATTTAATGATCTGTGCCTGTGTGAGGGGTGGAATTGGTGAAAGTTTTAGAAAAGAGAGTTTCATCTGGCTTCTAGTTTTGAGAGAAATGACAAATTGTTTTAGGCTCTCTGCTTGACCCTGAGGCAGCTAGATGGCTCAGTCGATAGAGCACTGGGCCTGGAGTCAGGAAGACCTCAGACACTTACTAGCTGTGTGACCCTGGGCAAGTCACATAACCTTCCTAATTATGTGACAGGTTGGCTTAGCTGATATCTAAGACCTCTTCCAACTCTAATCCTCTATGATTACATGACATAAGTGTATTTTAACATATGCAACAAAATTGTAGTTCAATGGTTCTCAGTCTTTTTGAGTTTGGCCAAGACCATTGGAAACTGGAGTTTTTCAAAGACTGAAGCAATTTGAAGTTAGATTTTTGCCATTGGAATGTGTTTGGGTCACTTTATAAGCTAAACTTAGGACAGTTTAAGCCACCTGAATCATTATCTTCTTCCTCCAGGAGACAGGAATCAAAAATCATCTTCTCAGTTAGTTATACCCAGGTTCAGGTGGGGAAACCTACCCAGGCTTAAAAGGATTGAGACAGTTTCTGACTCAGCTGCCATTGATATTTAATCTGTTGTCTCATGCTGAGACCCATTCTTGACTTTGTTTTTTGCAGTATTCCACTTTGTACTTTGACTTAGCTTCCTGTATTTTTCCATCCCTGTTTAACTGCCAGCTCTATATTGTCTGGGAGATGGGGGTATGATGGAGCTCATCTCCTTTGAGGTATAAGATAGCCCCTTAATCTAGTGAATAAGTGTCCTAGGTCACAGAATAGGCATAAACCTGAGGAATACTAACTCATGGTATCTCAGAGTGGAAGGGACCTCAATTTCTACATAAGCAACATCTTCACATTTAGATTGCTCTAATTTTTAGGGACCTTGTCCTTGTAACACACTGAAAACTATTACTAACTAGCTCTTTGGTGGGAGTCCTTAATAATTTTTAAGAATGCAAAGGTGTCCCGAGACAAGAATTTGAGGCCCATTGTTCTAGATTATGCCAAAAGTTGACTGTCTAGTGTTCTGTTTGATAGACTGTTTATTAAATTGTTACCTAAACTCTGAACCTCCTTTTGTGATTTTGTATATATATATATTTAAAATATCATAAATTACAACTAAAGTGGTTTATATTAGATTTTCAAAGCCACGAGGGAACTCTGCTCGTTTTTTGAATGTCTCTTTGCCTATGCAGGAAATGTTTAGAAATAGTTTAAATGAATAAAGCTTGTTTCTATTTGACTTGTGTTGTAAACAAGTCATTACATCTTCCTGTTGATGCATGCTGGCCTTCCTGATAATGCACGACATGCTCTTGTGCCAATACTTTCTTGTTAAGACCTGTGGTGGACTTGACCACTGATTGGTTATAACTTGTATTTGTGTGTTTATTTGGAAAATAATGTAATCACTATGAGTTTAACTCTGTTACACAACAGATGAAACATATATGAGTGGTTTTTCAAAATTCTCTTTTCTTTCCTTATTGGTTCTACCACTCCCTTATTTTTATTCAACACCCCCCAATTATACCCAAGGCTACTACCACCCCCCTGTATTGGTTCAGCACCTTCCAGGGGATGGTATTGCCCACTTTGGGATCTACAATATAAAAATTTATATTTATATATATATATATATAATACATATATATATTTTATATATATATATAATATATTATATATATAAAGTTTTTCCCAAGAGACACTTTTATTCTTGCCATCAGAAGAAGCAGGAGGTTCAAGTTAGACTTCTGATCACTATCCTTTAATGGGGAAGGAGTGCACTAAGGGAAATACAAATATATACACATGTAGAGAGATACACACATGTGTACATATGTGTATGTGTGTGCATGTACACCAAGTCTTCACTCCCCACCAAATGGCAGTTACACAATAAAGACACACAGTGAATAGCAAATAAATCTATTTATCCAAGTTGATAGTAAACAGAAATCAGAGAGACTATACGTGTGATAATAAATACCAGGTAATGCGTGGAATAAATGAACTCTCCCATTGAGAGCAAAATAATTTCATTTCAACCAAAAAAAGAGTCTTAGATCTCACCCAAAGGGGAAATTCCTCAAAGCATCTAGAGTAATAAACTGGGAATAGGAGTATGCATCGACTTCTTCCCACTGTCTTTCTTCAGAAACCTGTTATTGATGTTCAATCGTGTCTAATGCTTTGTGATCCCATGAACCAAATTGTCCACGGGGATTTCTTGGCAAAGATGCTAGAGTGGTTTGCCACATGACTTACTTAGGGTCACGCAGCTGGTAAGTGTCTGAGGTCTTCCTCACTCCAGGCCTAGTGCTCTATCCACTGAGCCATCTAGCTGCCTCAGGGACATGTGGAGAGCCTAAAACAGCTTGTCTTTTCTCTCAAAGCCAGAAGCCAGAAGATGAAGCTCTCTTTTCTAAAACTTTTGCCAATTCCACCCTTCACAAAGGTACAGATAATTGAATAATCTATCACTGCCAATGAGGAAAGTCTCATGCAAATGGTCTTTGAGCCATGAGTTACAAATGAAAAAATGATCAGACACTTAATATGTGCAAAGAAGAAGGGCACTATAGCTCTACTATGTCCAAACACAACAAATATTTCTGGGCTTTTATTATTTATTTGAGACCACCTTTGGTCTATTCAATGTACTGACAGAGTACTGCTGGCAAAGAGGTGAGACCTAACACCTAAAAACCCTGACGGTGTTTGTTTATTGTATAGAATCTTTTAGGAAGATCAGGGACAAAGAGCTGACAAAGAGTTCAGGGAGTCACTGAGATCCACCTCTGTGGGTGTGTGCTCACACACACACACACACACACACACACACACACACACACACACACACATACACACACACCCCATAACTCCCTCCCCCCAGTTTGAAAGTTTATTCAGAGATGTTTGACTTTGGAGACTTTCCAGTATCTGGGGAAGATATTCATTGTAGGAACTAATGTGCTCTCCTCTCATGAGTATGATGTGGGGAGTGCCAGAGGAGCAACGTGCACAACTCACCCCAACTATAATAACAGCTAACATTTCTGTAGCATTTTGTGATTTTTAAAACATTTTACATATTATTTGATTCTCATAACAGCCCTGGGAGGTAGGTGCTATCATATCTCCTCCCCTCCCCCATTTTATAGATGAAACGCCTGAGGTTAAGGGGCAGCTGGTGGCTCAGTGGATAGAGCCCTGGGCCTGGAGTCAGGAAGACCTGAGTTCAAATCCAGTCTTAGATACAAGCTGTGTGATCCTGGGCAAGTCACTTAACCCTATTTGCCTCAGTTTTCTCATCTGAACCACTCCAATATCTTTGCCAAGAAAACCCCAAATGAGGTCATGAAGAATTAGACAAAACTGAAATGACTGAACAACAACAACAATAAACAGGTTGAAAATTTAAGTAATTTCCCCACAAAGACACAAAGCTAATACATGTCTGAGACAGGATATAAGGTTTCCAGGGTGTTGTGAGAATCAAGAGGGGAGCTCAGAAAATGAAGAAGGGGTGAACCAAGAGAAGACAGAGTACCAAAAAGGAAAGGTATCTAATATCAAGAACAAGGAGAAAGAGGACTGGGAAAAAGACCTTTGACCTGACAAATAGGAACTCACTGGTGAGCTTAGAGGAATAAATTTAATTAGAGGGGTGAGTCTAGGAGTTAGATTTCAACGTAGTGAGGAAAAGGAGGCAGCAAATACAGAAAATTCTTTCTAGAAGTTTGAAAATAAAGGAGAGGAAAGAAGTGGGATGATTGAAGGGGTAGAAGGTTGGGATCAAGATAAACTTTCTTTAGTGTAATTTATATAATTAAGAACAGATAAACCAAGTTAAATCTTGGAGATTTATCAATAATAGCACGACCTCACCCCTATCCGTCTGGGAAAAGATCTAAAATATGGGGTTTTTTTCCTCCCTAGTTACACAAGACTTCCTCTGGGAACTTTAGATTAAGTTTATGTCAAGTTTTCAACTAAGTGTTCTCAGTCTCCTTTTAAGGCATAGAACAACACTTTATTCAAACAGATTTCAGACAGTGTGCCTTATGGGTGGGCTTAAGTCATTGAAAGGAATGGAGCTTTGTCCTTTCTCCAGCCTAGGAAGAAACTGAGGTTATGGTGCAGAGTTCTGGTGCCTTTGAAGTTCCGGAACTGCGCGCTGCAAAAGAATGGAGAGAGGAGGCTGAGTAGCTGAGCTGAGCTGCCGTAGTGAGAAAAACAATGGTGTTGCTATGGCAACTGGGACTGTGGACTAAGCATAGAAGATGGTTTAGCAGCTCAACCTCTGCTTTATGGACTAAAAAAAATTCACGCTGTATAAGCTGAATTTAAGAATTGTAGAAGGATTTATACTCTGTCCTCCCTTCTTTCTCCTCCCTTTCTGTCTGAATGTATGAATATTCCAATCCTAAATTTTCTGTTTATTTTCATTGTTTCCCTCGCTGTTTTCAATAGTACTTTAAAGCAATATTTTTTTAGAGATAGATCAATCTCGGTTGTTTTTTTGGAGTGTACGTCATCAGTTACTTACATAAGGGTGTGTGTGTGTGTGTGTGTGTGTGTGTGTGTGTGTGTGTGGTCAATTTTCAGTGTTTGATCTAAAAAGAGACAAAATTAGGTTGTATATGAGCTGTATGTATGGGAATCTCAGTGAAACTGAGCTCGAAAAAAGGTTAGTTGAAGGAGATTAAATAAGGAAGTGCTCCTTCTTCCCTTCTGACTCAGGATGCCGTTGTCAGTCAAAATTAGTTTCCATGGAACAAGAGAGTGCCCCAGGATGTCTGGTTTCTATCAGCCATAAACAAGGGGATATCATAAAATAGGAGAGTATCATAACAAGAGAGGGCCATAAAACAAAAAGATAAGAGAAATGCTATTAATCAAGATCATACCTGTACTACTTGCCAGTAGGTAGGGGCCAAAGTTAGGCTAAACTTCTTCAGGCTGCAGACAGGTTTTTAGTGGCTCACTTTCCAAGTAACAATAATTAATTACATATAATTATATGGGCTATAATAAATAGCATAATTAATCATAATTAACAATTAAGCTATTTTGCGAAGAAACCATATATTTAAAAGGGTAATATCATGAAATCACATTAATGTTAAAAAATTATTTTGCCATGTGGTACAAGTTTTAGTATATTTTTCAGGTTTCTTACTGTTTACATTCAGTTAATGGAACTTATTACACTTCTTGGCAGCCATCAGTTTATCATACTCCAGAATCATATTTGAAATCTATTTATTTAAAAATAAATAAACTGGGTTATCACGTGGTTTGAGGCTTATAAATAAAATTTATTAAAAAGTAGCTGCCTCATTTCCTGAGTTTACTTTCTTGAAAAACCATTGTTTGCTACTGAGATTTTTCAACAATTTGGACACTTTAATTTGTTTTTCATTGGTGTCCAATTTGCTTAAGTTAGGATGTTTTCATTTGAAATACTGATGAATATTGCATTTCCCAGCTATTATTACTCAGCAAACTAGGCACAATATTTTGTTTCTCTTGTAAGTAAACAAGTATTTATTTGTCCACTCCAGATGAAACACTCTGTGTACTGATTTGATCTTCCATTTCTTTTTATCACCCACTTTACAAAGACACCCCAGAAACTTTAATATTAGAATCAAAAAATCTCCAGAGCAACTGCTCACATGCAAAGAATACTGAAGTGGGTGTCTGACCTTGGAGAGAGCACCAGACATTCATGTAACTTGGAGGGTGGTTGAGCAGCGGGAGGAGAAGTCCTCACATTGTTGCAGCTCGTGGCAAAGCAGGTGTCAGCTGCGTTGGGGCATGGCTGTACTCATTTTGTCCCTGTTGAGTATCAGTAATGACTAAAAACACAGTGAAAAGATACTACTCTTGCTTCTCTCAAACTAGAGATTGAGATATGCCAAACACAGGGTACAGTGGCAACCCACACACCAAATTACATGACGGGCACAATAGTGACTAGTGGAAGGCGAGTTAAACGGGTCATGGACAAAGCAGTCCTTACAGCTTTACTTTCTTTTACATCCCCTGCATTTTTCGTGGGCTGCCTGAAATCCTTTGGCAGGCTGCAAGTGGCCTGAAGGCCCGCCTGTATGTTGTGTAGGCCTAATCTAGATAGTGTCTGGTTCAAGGCACCTGGTCTTTATCAGTCACAAACAGGAGAATGCTTCCAGTCAGCTTCATCTGGTCTTGTGACTGCTGACACAGCAAGAGAACCGTGGATTCACTCGGAGAGCATAGGAAAGGATTGTTAATAAAGGCTCAAATCATCTTTTCCAATTGGCTAGTCCAAGGTTTTCTCCTTCAGGTGATAATGGGCTCAAGCAGATCTCACAGTGTGTATAGTTTACTAATGATCGGGTTTGTTTTTGTTTTTGTTTTTGCTTTTTGGAGAAGGGAAGGCAGGGCAATTGGGGTTAAGTGACTTGCCCAAGGTCACACAGCTAGTACATGTTAAGTGTCTGCAGTTGGATTTGAACTCAGGGCCTACTGACTCCAGGGCCAGTGCTCTATTCACTTCGCCACCTAGCTGCCCCATTGGTGATTGTTTTGAGTATTCAATAATTTAAACAGGTCAGGGATTAACTCTGTTCTGGCCATCAGAAATTACTCTGCTCTGGGAGCTCTGAGATTTTATGATTTTTTAATAATCCCTGTTTTCATAATTTTTTTATTTCAAGAAAACTTATATAATAAATACTATACATTGTTTTCAAAGCTGCTCAGGTTTTCTTTGCTGACTTGTTGGTTTTCTTTTGTCCTCTGCTGTGCACTTTTTCCCCTCCTTACCCTCCACCCCCAGAAGGCTACAATTAAGTATGGATATATATACATTTACATAGATATCTATAAACATACACATATATGCTCATACACATATATGTAAGACTATATTTATTTCCTCCTATCATCTGTTTTTCTGAAGGTACATAGCATCTTCCTTCATAAGTTCAAGTCTTTCCATGTTTTTCTAAATCATACAGCTCAGCATTTCCTGTACCACAGCAATATTCCAATTCAATCACATCCTATCCGAAAGATTGTCTTTGAAATTTTTTTTTCCTAATTGTATGTATTCCTTCTATTCTTGGCTGTCTATGCTTTATTTATACAAGAAAATTTTAATTTAAAATAATCAAAATTATCTTTTTTATTTTTTAAATTAAATTTTATGTTTATTTTTAGTTTACATCATTCATTTCCACAAGATTTTGAGTTACAAATTTTCTCCCCTTCTTTCTCCTACCCACCACCCCAAAACAGCAATCCCACTGTATACCCCCTCCTCTAATCTGCTCTCTCCTATATCCTCCCCCATCCCTCCTCCCACTTTCTGGTAGGGGAAGATGGATCTCCTTACCCCAGTACCTGTATATCTTATTACCCAGTTACACGTAAAAAAAATATATTTTTTTAAACATTTGATTTTAGGATTTTCAACCTCTATTTTGCCCTCTGGTTCTAAAACATCAGGGCAATTTTCCTTGTGAATTTCTTGAAGGATGATTTGTAGGTTCTTTTTTTATCATGATTTTCAGGTAGTTCAATAATTTTTAAATTGTCTCTCTTGGATCTATTTTCCAGGTCAGTGGTTTTTCCAATGAAATATTTCACATTGCCTTCTATTTTTTCATTTATTTGGATCTGTTTAATAATATCTTGATTTCCCATAAAGTCATTCATTTCCATTTGCTCCAATCTAATTCTGAAGGAATTATTCTCTTCAGTGAGCTTTTGAGATTCTTTTTCCATCGGGCAAATTTGGCTTTTTAAGGCCTTCTTCTCCTCGTTGGCTTTTTGGTTTCTTTTGCCATTTGAGTTAGTCTATTTTTTAAGATGTTATGTTTTTCAGTCAGGCTGTTGACTCTCTTTTCATAATTTTCTTGCATTATTCTCATTTCTCTCCCCAATTTTTCCTCTACTTCTCTTATTTGGTTTTCAAAATCCTTCTTAAACTCCTCTATGGCCTGTAATCAGTTTACGTTTTTCTTGGAAGCTTTTGGTGCAAGAGTTCTGTGTTGCCTTCCTCCTGTTCCATGCTTTGATCCTTTTTGTCCCCAGAAAAGGAATCTAAAGTTGGATTGCTGTGCTTGCTTTGCTTCCTTTGCTTGCTCACATTGCCACTCAATTACTCGACTTTTGAGCTTTTTGCCACAGTACAACTCTGCTTCCAGAGCTTTGTTCCAAATTGATGGGGTTTTCTCAGCTGCTGGAGCTATTAGTTGAGTGCTCTTTGAAGCCTTCACAGGCTCTGGCACCTGGTCACACACCCCAGGACCTCCACCTAAGACAGTGATCCAGATCCAAGCAGGTTAAAGCAAGAGCAATTACCCCTCAGAATGGATGCTTGGTCCCCCTATGATACACAGGCCAGGAGCTCTGAAGCAGCCACATGGAGGCAGCTGCATGGCCGCCATGCTTGAGCTGCTTCTCCCTTCCAGGGGCAGAGGCCAGACCACACTCTTGGTCCTCCTGTTCCCAAAGTCCACACTGACCTTTTACTTTGCCTTTGGCATTTATGGGTTGATAATTCTGGAAACAGCTACAGCTGTTGGTGATCCACTCTCCCAAAGTCCCTCTAGCTGTGGCTGATCTGGGCCACCCTGGGGCTAAAACTGTGGGCTCATGTGGGGCTGGGCGCAGCTCCCAGCACTGTGATGGACCCTTCCTGCTGGCCTGCCGGCTGCCTTCAGCAGGAGATTTGTTTCTCTCTGTCACTTTGTGGGTCCTCTAGCTCTAAAGTTCATTTAGAGTCATATTTTATAGGTATTTGAGGTGGTTATGGGAGGAGCTCATGGAGTTTTCCTGCTTCTATGCTGCCATCTTGGCTCTGTCCCCCCAAATTATCTTTTTTATACTTCAATAATGCTCTTACCTTATAATATAGTTTGAGGTCTGATACTGCTGAGTCTATTTCCTTTACATCTTTTCCCCTGGTTTCTTTGAAGTTCCTGATCTTTTGTTCTTTCCAACAAATTCTGTTTTTATTTTTTCTAATTTAGTAAAATCATTTTTAGTAATTTAACTGGAGTGACATTGAATAAATAAATTAGGTAAAATTGTCATTAAAAATTATATTGCCTTTACCTACCCACTAACAATAGATATTACTTCAATTACTGAGATCTGAGTTTATTTGAATAAATTTATGTTTATAGTCATATAGTTCTTGTGTCTGTTTTGGAAGGTATATGTTCAGGTATTTTATGCTGTCTAGGTATTTTAAATGGTTTAAAACAATATTGTATAATATTGCTGACACAGTGTAGTTTCTCTATTTTTCACTTTTGATTAAATCTATTTTAACTTTAACTTTGAAAGCAAGATTACTATCCCTGCTTTTTTTACATACTAGATTCTGCTCTTGCCCTTTATTTTATCTTTCTGTGTATCTCTCATTTTTATAACAATATTTCCTGAAAACAACATATTATTGAATTCAAATTTTCAATCTGCTATCAGTTTCCATTGTATGTGTAAATTTATCCCATTCACATTCTAAGCTGCAACTACTTGTATATTTTCCTCCTTCCTATTTTTCTTCACTGTCTTTCTCACCCTATTTACCCTATTCCTCCTCACTCCTCTGCTACCTTGCCCTCCTGTTCCTTACCCTACCTACCCCTATGACAGCCCCTCTGGTATCTCTCTCCCCACCTTATCCCTTTGCCCTCTCATTTCTTTCTGAATTAAGAAGACTTTTGTATCATTCTAGATACATAAGTTGTTTCCTCTTTAACCCATTTCTGATGAGAGTAAGATTCTGGTACTACTTACCCTCCCCCCTACTAGCTTCTTCTGTATCAATTTTTCTTTTATGCCTCATATTTATGAAATAATTATTCCTTTTTCTCTCTCCCTACACTGTTTTATTTTTAAAGAATCACCCTATCATATTCAGTTCAGGCCACACCTTTCTTTCAAACTAAACCAGGACAGTATACCAGCGCCATGCCAAGAAACTGAATCATTCCCATTTGGATTGTCTTAGGAAGATTCTGAAGATCTTCTGGCAAGATTAAGATATCAGACACCGATGTCCTTTCTCAAATTAAACTGCCAAGCGTTCAACTTTACTGCAGAGAGTACAATTACAATTGGCTGGCTGTTTTGTTTGAATGCAAAACATACACTTGCCAAAAGGACTATTTTACAGAGAACTCACACAGGGCAAGTGCTCACATGGAAGTCAGAGGAAGTGGTACAAGGATACTCTCAAGGTATCTCTTGAGAACTTTGGAATTGATTGTGTGACTTGGGAAATGCTTGCACAGGACCACCCAGAAGGTGCTGTGCTTTATGAGCAAAGCAGAATTGAAATAGCTTAAAAGAAATATGAGATGCACAGATTTAGAGAATCCACCCCAAATGTTCATATGGACTACTTATGCCTATCCTATGGTACAACATTCTGAGCTCCTAATGGTCTGATCAGCCATAGTCAGACATGCTGTAACTTGACTCTAGAGTAGTGATGTCATTTTGATCCTCTTTGAGAATGAAGGACAACAACCAACCAACCCAAATAATGATGGTAATTATAAGAGTACTGCTAATATTTTCACATAGACAAAGTAAACAATTTGATCTTATTGAGTCCATTATAGTTGGTCTTTAATGTTTACCTTATATTTCTCTTGGATGTTATATGTTGAAATTTTCCTTGAATTCTGGTGTTTTTGTCACAAAAACCTGAAAGTCTTTGAGTTTGTTAAATATCCATTCCCCGCTTTCCCCCCCCCCCCCCATCCCCACTCAGGATTATACTTAACTTTGCTGGGTAAGTTACCCTTGGTCATAACCCCACTCTTTTGCTCTATGGAATATAGTATTCTAAGGCTCTTCAGTGTAGTAGCTGCTAGGTCTTGTGTAAGCCTTAATTGTAACTCCATGATATTTAAATTGTTTTTTTTTTCTTGCTGCTTCCAATATTTACTCCT
The DNA here is from genome assembly GCA_028646515.1 of Pseudochirops corinnae. Taxonomy (NCBI): domain Eukaryota; kingdom Metazoa; phylum Chordata; class Mammalia; order Diprotodontia; family Pseudocheiridae; genus Pseudochirops; species Pseudochirops corinnae. Next base: position 181,322,521 of record CM053586.1, read on the forward strand.
TAACCTGGGTGTTTTGAAACTTGGCTATTCCTGTAAGTTTTCCTCCTGGGATCTCTTTTAGGTGGTGATCAGTGGATTTTTTTTTTCTATTTCTATTTTACCTTCTTGTTCTAGAACTTCAGGGCAATTTTCCTTGATAATTTCTCATAATAGTGTGTCAAGACTTTTTTTAATCATAATTTTCAGGTAGTCAGACCATTCTTATATTATTTCTTCTCAATCTTTTCTCCAGATCAATTGTTTTTCTGATGAAATCTTTCACTTTCTCTTCTATTTTTCATTCTTTTGATTTTATTTTATTATTTCTTGATGTCTTCGAATGTCATTAGCTTCTCCTTGCCCAATTCTAGTTTTCAAGGAATTGTTTTCTTCCTTAAGTTTTTGATTCTCTATTTCCAGTTGGTTGACTTTCGTTTCATAATTTTCTTCATTTCCTTGGATTGTTCTTTTTTTTCCCCATTTTTTTCCTTGATTTCTCTAATTTGATTTTTAAAGTCCCTTTTTAAGTTCTTCCAAGGACTCCTTTTGTGCTTGGGAACATTTGATCTTTCTCACTGAAAAAGGAGTGGATTTTTTTTAGTTCCATTATCTTCCTCTGAATATGAACCCAGATCTTCTCTATCCGCATAGTAATTATCCATGCTTGGGTTCTTTTTCCTTTTTTTTTTTTTTTTTTTTTTTACTCATTTTCATTTATTTGTTTTTTGTTTTATTTTGTTTTGTTTTGTTTTGTTTTATTTTATTTTATTTTATTTTATTTTATTTTATTTTATTTTATTTTATTTTATTTTTAGCAGCTATTAGTGTAATCAAATTGTACTCCTGAGGTATGTGGAATGATGCCCAAACCTCAGGTTCTTATTAATGTTATTTTCTGAGGTCTGTCTCAGGGCCCAAATTTGGGCTGTCCTTTCCACTCCTGAGCCACAGCTAGGGCCCCCAGCCACACTGATCTTGCTCCCTGCCGACCCTTTGGTGGTTGCAAACTATAGCTGTCATCTCTGCCCCAGAATTGAAACCAGGGACTCTGCTCTCTTGCAAATACCCACATTCAACAGGGTCTTGGCCCTCAGTACTGCATTTACCAGATATGCTAGCTTCTCTCTGCAGCCATAGCTCTGGAAGCCTCTGGTCAGCACAGTGTGCTTGGGATCCCTCAAGAGTGAGAAGTCCTTCAGTCTTCTCCTACTCAGCTGTCTGACCTCCACACTGTCTTTGAGATGAAAGTTTCTAAGGCTAAGGTCACCTCTCAACCCAGCTGTCCCCAAGGCTTGTTGTTCATTAATTCTGCAGAGTTGGCCTGAAGGTGTTTGCACTTCACTCAGGCCAAACCTTTACTGAAGGTTGGGTTTTTCCTGGAGTCTTCTCAAATTGTTTTAGGAAGACAACTGCTTTACCCTGTGTTTATTTCTGCTGCTCTGTGGTGATGTTCTGTCTTTTTTTGTGTGTGGAAGAAGTTTGGAGAGCCAAAAGTTTTCTGACCTACTCTGCTGTCTTCCAAAATCCTCTAGATAAGCCCTATTTTTAAAGCTCTCAACTATCAGAGAAAAGAACTCATATGGATTTGGGTCATTGCCTTTAAGCTAAAACCAAGCCCTTTGTAGCAATATGGGTCTCTTTAAATTATGGCACCTGAGGAAAGAATCTCCACATTGCAATGTGAGAGAGGGAAAAGGAAGAGAGAATAGAGGCTGGGATCAAAAGAAAGGTCAAGTCCAAAGCCAAATCCCATGGAAGGAGACAAACATAGCTCTAAGAGAATTAGCCCTTCCTTTTTCCAGAAAGGAGGCAGGAAAGTCCTCCTCAACCACTCTGTTCTCCAGTGACCTGTTGGTTACACACATGATAAAGAGTACATAAAGAAAGGTACTTGAACTCATAGATACTCAAGAATATTTCTTCTCTGATAAATTCCTCTTCCCCAAGGATTATATAGGTGCTCCAAACTGTCAAACCAAAGCTGTCAAACAATTTGGGGTTGCTACAGTATCACCACCTTTAGTTTGCATGACATAGTATCAGTGTTAGACAGGAAATGGAGTTGCTCTTTATTGTTACTTTGTTGTTCTTCAGTTCTAGCTCCCACAATGCCTGGTTGGAACCAGGAATTCTTTGCTTGGCTCTGGATTTCATCTATCGCTCTGCTGTTACTGTTTCCAGGTCTAACTGGCAGTGCTCTTTCCTCTATGTTTAGCTTTTTGAATGCTGTGGATAAGTTCACTTACCTTGGTAGTGTTCTATCTAGGGATGTCCACATAGATGATGAGATTGACACACATAATGCCAGAGCTAGCTCAGCATTTGGGAAGCTCCAAAGGAAAATGTAGGAGAAAAGAAGAATTAGACTGCCTACCAACTGAAGTGCCATTGCGCTGACCTAATTGTTGTACGCCTGTAAAACCTGGACCAGTACATTCCAGGAAACTGAATCACTCCCATTTGAATTGTTTTAGGAAGATTCTTAGGATTCCCTGGCAAGGTAAGGTGCTGGTCACTCAGGCCCTTTCTTGAGCTAAACTGACAAACATTCAGACTCTACTGTAGAAAGTGTAACTCTGATGGGCAGGTCACGTTGTTCTAATGCTGTAAGTACATTTGGCCTACAAAGATTATTTCACAGAGAACTCACTAATACAAGGCAAGTGCTTGCATGGAAGTCAGAAAAAGTGATACAAGGACATTCTCAAGGATTCTTTGAAGCACTTTGGAATTGATTGTGAGACATGGGAGATACTGACACAGGACTGCCCAGCATGGCATGCCCACATAAAAGAAGATATTATGCTCTATGAGCAAAGCAGAAAAGAAAGAAAAGAACTGTGAGATGTACAAATTTAGAGACGTTTCTACTCCAAATGTTCACATGGACTATTTGTGCTTGACCTGTGGTAAAGCTTTCTGAGCTCGTATTGGTTTGATCAGCTATAATTGGATACACAGTGCCTTGACCCCAACATAGTGACATCATTTTGGTCCTCTTCCAATTATGAAGCAAAACCACCAACCTGACTCTCACATGTGATGAGGCCTTGTTGTTTTTCCATGAGGCCCACATATCTCTTATATTCTAACATAATAGGAGAGACCTGAGCTTGTTAGTTGACAATGAGGAGGGAATTGGCAAAGGGGAAAAGACTGAAGACGGGAGCGTGGGGGAAGGAAAGGATAATTGATGGAGCAAAGTACCAAAGGAAAAAGAGTATAGGGTGTAGGACATGGAACCGGAAAGACTTGAGCTTAGACCCTGCTTTTGACACTTACTCCTGTGTGACCCTGGGCAAATCCCTTGGCCTCAAGTAACCTCATTTTCTTCATACATAAAATGGGGATAATAATAGCACCTACTTCAAAGGGTTGTTTTGAGTACCTGATAAGATAATAGGGCAACTAGGTGGTGCATAGAGTGCCTGGCCTAGAGTCAAGAAGATATATTCCTGAATTCAAATCTGGCCTTACTAACTGTGTGACCCTGTACAAGTCATTTAACCCTGTTTGCTTCAGTTTTCTCATCCATAAAATAAACTAAAGAAAGAAATAGTAAACCACTCCAGGATCTTTGCAGAGAAAACCCCACACTGGGGTTATGAAGAGTCAGACATGGTTGAAATGACTGAACAACAATAAAAATAATATATGTAAAGCATTAAGTGCTACATGAATGCCAGTTATTATTATTATTAGAATAGAATAAATGAATTCATAAATCAATAGAATAGAGGGATTCATTTTGGCAAGGTCACCTCTGAAAGAAGACACATAGTTTTTAAGCTGTGGAGCAATAGAAATGAATGAATTTACATTGGATGGCCTCAGTTCTCTCAGTACAGTGAGAGATTACGTCCTCCAACTAGAAAGATGTGGTCTTTCTCTTTGATCTCTCTGTGGATTCTTGGTGACCCATTCAGGAGGCTCCTCTGCAGGATCAAAGCTCCAGAAACCTTGGGGGACCTTGGGCAAATCCACGTGTGCCTGCAGACAGCTTCCAGTCCTGCCAGGGCTCCATGGCAACATCCTTGGGAGAAAGGTTACATTTTTATAACTTTTGCCCTTTGTCAAGAAATGTTATTTGTGTCTAATCTGTGGTTTCCCTCTTACTTGTGCATCAATCACATATCTCCTTTCAAAACCCTCTTGGATAGAAATTATATAAATACCATGGAATTGAACATGACCCAAAGATTTGGTCTTCAAAGACTATGATCTCTTTGGACCTCTGTGTAGGTTGGTTATAGTAAACTGATGAAAATATAGCTTGTTGTCAATTGCTAGTCTAGATTCTTTTTTTAAAAATTCTATATATGCATATATATTTTTAATGTGTTAGAATCAGCTCATTTACCATGCAAAGATCTCATAGTTCTTCAGGCACCCTTTTCCCTCTTTGTCATAATCTGACTCAATACTGGTTAATGTAACAACCACAAGCACTCTCTCCATAACATCAGCCAGAGTAATAGAACAAAAGGCACCTGTGTTAGAGAAGAGTGAGGAGAGAATAAGTACTGTGAGGAGAGGACAGCTGGGAGTTTCAGCCTCAGAGAACAGAATCACTGATACCACAAGTGCTCCGTCCTGTTAATTTGGGCTACACTATTTAAAGTTCCCATGTTTTTTTCCCTATGGTTCAGGAGTTTGGGTATCTTACCTATTACTTGTCTAGGTAGGTAGAACTTTCTACCACATTTCTATTGTTTCTGTCCATAATTGTACACCTTGGAAAGAGAATCAGAGGACAAGTAGGAAGCATCCAGTCAGTTAGTTAATGAACATTTATTAAGCACCTTCTATATGCTAAGTACTGGATCCAGGCCTAAAATAAAATGTCATGCTGAACTGGGCAGAGTTCTCAAGTTCAAATCCTTATTCTGCCCCCCTTTCTACCTGTGTGACCTTGGACAACTTTCTTTACTGATCCAGGTATCAGTTTCCTACTATGTAAGATGATGGTGCTCAGGAGAAAGACAAGAAATGAAAATAATAATGATAGCTTACATTTGCAGAACTCTTTAAGGTTTGCAGAGCACTTTACAAATATCTCATTTTATCCTCGTGGCAATTCCAGGAAGGTCTTTGGCAGATTTTATAGAAGTAGAAACTGAGGCAGAGAGAGGTTAAAATGACTTGCACATAACTAGTAAGTGTTTAAAGCTAATTTGAACTAAGATCTTTCTGACTTCAGTGCTTTATCTACATGCCATCTAGCTGCTGGGAATCATTTGCACAGAGATGATAATGGAAGCCATGGGTGCTAATTATCATGAAGTTGCGATAGTATGGAGTAAAAAGAGAAGAGGACCCAGCCTTGGGGAATCTCCACAGTTAGGAGGTGTGACATGGGTGTGAAAAGGCAACAACAGTTGCAATTGGGCTAGAGAGTCAAGTCAGAAGGAGTTGCATGAACACTGAAGAAGTAGGGATATTTGTCTCCCCTCCACCATTCTCTCTTCCCTGTTCCCCCCATTAAAGATTGAATAACTTGCCTTTTGACAACATAGCCATAGAGAGAGCCATTGTAGGGACCCCATGCAGATAACTTATCAAGACCACCTATTGTTCATAGGGGAGAGAATCTCCCCTTCTGGGTACCTGTGGAGTTTGGGACTGGAAGGTAGTGTGGTGTTTCTAAAATTGTTCAATCTGCAAGAAAAATCACTGAGGCAAAGCTCTGAGCTAATGGCACTTTATTAAAGGGTCCATGGTCTTCTCTAATGAAGTGGACCTCACATCTTCTTCACAATGTGAAATGCCCCCTTCCTCCAGGGCCTTAGCTTTATAGTGCTTGATACCTAGACAATACAGGGGAAGCAGATAAAAAATACAGAATCTCATTGGTTGATAGACCTTGCCCATAACCCTCTAGGAGGGTGTACACAGAATACAGAATCCCATTAGTTGACAAACAGGCTAGTGAGCAGACCTTAGGAGACCTATCTTGACCTTTCAGGAGGTCCTACCAAACCATGGCCTTTGTGGATAAATAAATGTCAAAACATCCACTTGGGCTGATGAGCCAGTAGAAAAACAGGCCTCAGGCTGCATCCAGGGTCACTAATTGGTCAAGTGCTCATGGTCATCTCCCCATATTGGGCAAGAGAGGGATGACAAGGGAGGGAAAAAAAACAAACTAGAGAGCTTTCAGTGTAATCGAATCACCTCCACCACTTTGGACTTGGTCACCATAACAAGGAAAAACAAGGGCAGAGGTCCTCCAGTTAGCTTCCTATGATAAAGCAAGTGAACTTACAATCTGCAGTTCACAGCTCTGAGGCCTACTGTCAGAACTTATAATCACTACCCCTGTGGAATCATATCAAACTGATTAATGCTGATTAGAATAAAATAGGGATCTAATTAATCATCTATTATAGTAGGAGTGACTAGGAGAGGCTTTGGACAGCATTCCTAAAGTGGGAATTTGAGGAACCAGGGCAATCGCTGAGAGGACCCTGGGGAACTTTGGACTCCAGAGCTTGCCTAGTGATTGTGCATAGATTGTCATCAGCATCTAAGTAGCACCTTCTTCACTTGACACATCACCTTCTGACCTATTAGCTATCTCAGTCTCTATGCAACTAGTGGGTTTCTCTTCTCAGAATTTGCTTAAGTTCCTATCACTTCATTTCTTTTGTTCATTAGAGATTTTGACTAACTGTGATCAAGCAGATATTCTGTCTCCTATGGAGAAAAGGTAGTTGTGATGAATTATCTGTATAAGGTACCCATTATTCTCCAGGTCTTTGTTATAGAGAGGCAAGTTGCCCAGTCTCTCAATTACTTGGTATGGAGTGACTTTCCATTAGTCCTTTGTCTTTGGGGTTCTCAGAACACCAAGTTTTCTCAGCAAAACTGTCACTTTGCTGGAATTCTTGATAATGAATTCCATAGTCATATCATCATTAGTTTCTTTCAGAGAGTTCTTCTGAGCTGAAGCCTTGGCTGGTTAGTAACCTTCTTAATAAGGACCAGCATCTATATGGCGCTTTATGATTTGCAAAGTATTTTGCATATATTATTTAATTTGATCCTCACAACTACCCTGTAAAGTAGGTAAGATTATCACCCCCATTTTAACTGAGGCATAGGAAGGTTATCTGCTTACTCAAGGGTCATGAAGCTGACAGAGGGCCTAAGTGTCTGAGGCAGAATTTGATTTCAAGTTTTCCTGATTCTATGTACAATATGTGGTCTACCACCCCACTGTCCTTCTCCTTCTCCTTCTTCTTCTTCTTCTTCTTCTTCTTCTTCTTCTTCTTCTTCTTCTTCTTCTTCACAATTGTGGTTAAGTGATTGCCCAAGGTCATACAGCTAGTAAGTGTCAAGTGTCTGAGGCCAGATTTGAACCCAGGTCCTCCTGACTCCAGCGTCGGTGCAGTGCTAGCTGCTCACCCACCCTATTCTTTTAGATAAAATTTTAGCCAAGAAGGAGGGAAGAGAGGGAATAAGCATTTATTAAGCACCTACTATGTACCAGACACTGTGCTAAGTACTTTACAAATATTTCATTCGATCCTCACAACAACCTTGGAAGGTAGGTGCTCTCATTACCCACATTTTACAGTTGAGGAAACTGAGGTAAACAGAGGTTAAGTGACTTGCCCAGGGTTATAGAGCTAATAAGTGGCTGAACCAAGAGCTTGTGAGACTTTCTATCTTTTCCATCTTCTTGTCCAAAGCACAAGGCTATAGGTAGGCTTGATTCTTGCCCAAAGGAAATATGCCTCCGTACAAATGCTGTTACTCCTGTTCCACATACATCTGACTCAGACCTCCAGTTCCCTTCCTGTGGCCATCCTTTCCTGATTGATAAGAGTTCTCCCTATCTATCTGGTCCCAGATCTAAACATATTATATATTGCAGGCCATTTTCCTTTCAGGCTACCAAGAACAAATGGCCAACCTGCTTCTACCTCTTGTTATAGGTACAGTAATCAAATCAATGTTATCACTAAGGCTTGAGCCGAAATCTCAATGGAGCAGATAAAAGCGGTTTCTACTTCGTCTACCTCTTTGGCAGTAATCTGACATTTCGCTCTAGATAAATCTAATATTGAGAACTCCTGGCAGACAGTCTGGGGCGTCTTGACTCTTGTTGTATTGTGCCAGTCCATTTTAGTTCTCTCACTCAAAGCCCAATAGTCTGCATACATTTGTGGGTTTTTTTTCTGTTCTTTGTACCACAACTATAAGTGATACAGAGAAATTGCTGGGGTTTGTGGTAATTCCCATTGATGCTTTCCACCAAATAACTCATTTTTCCCAGCTTAGGTACTTGCCAGTCCTATAGAAATTCATTCATATGGCTGATCATGACTATCTAGACACCTATTATTTCTCTTCTAGAATCTACTTCCAAAAAGATTCCTAGCTTGAGTCAATTATTTCCCTGGGAAGTGGGAGATCTATAACCAGCATTATCTTGGATGAAGCATCTTTTTCCAGTTTAAGTAAGCACATCAGTTTTTCCATTGACAAGCCTTCTTTGCGTATTATAGCTTTCTTCTTAAGGTGTTGGGATCAATTTCTGGTATTATCACCTACAGCACTATATCAGGAATTTTTGAGAAATCACCTGTGTCTGGTAATTCACAGAAAAACAAACTAAATAGTGTCTTCCAGTCTGAAATTTACTTTATACTTAACTTGCCTCTCTGTGCTTCCATTGGCTCCAGTGCCAATCACCACAGATAGAGAAACAGATTTCTAGCATAGGAACCTGTTTCCCAAAGTCCACTGCTGTTCATTCGCATGACCAGCAGGGAGCAGTCTTACTGCTTCATGTCTCTGCCTCTGTCCCCTGGATGATGTCCCTTAGAGGCAAAGAGGAATAGAGAACCTTTAAAAAAAAAAACAACCCTTTGATATTTCACCAAATAAGTAGATTAAGTTTAGTTACTATATTAATCTGATATATCTACAAACACTAAACATTCCTTCAATTTTTCAAATTCTTTTTTATTTTAGTCACTATGTTTTTACAATTCATACATATTTCTAGGTAGGTTAATGACAAAATACTTGGTATTTTGTTAAGATCATGAATGGAATTTCTTTCTATTATGATTATATTTTCTTGACTTTTTTGTGAATGATTTTTGTGGGTTTATCTTGGGTTCTGCAATTTTACTAAATTGATGAATCATCAATGTTAATTTTTTGGATGAAAGAATTGGATTTTCTAAATACAGTAAGGTTATTTTCAAATAGCAATATTTTGATTTATTTCTTTCTAGTGTGAACCCCTCTAATATCTTTTCCCTATCTTCTTGCTATTTCAAGAATTTTCAATACAATGTTAAGTAGAAGAAGTAAAGATGGACATTCTTGTTTTGTACCACATAACAGTGTTTTTCTCTAGTATAGTATATTGTAATGATGCTGAAGAAAAGTCTCTGGATTCACATTCACAAACATAGTGGCTTATCATGAATGAATATTGAACTTTTATCAGTCATTTTATCCACATGTAGATATGATTACATTAAAAATGCTTTAGTAAGTTGAGAACTTTCTAATATTGAACTAGTTTGCTATAAATCCTATTTGGTCACAATGAATGATTTAAAAAATATTGCTATAATATATAAGTTCCCTCATTTCTTTTAAAATATGACTCAAAACTCACCTTTCTCGCTATCTTCATTGTTATTATCTTGCTCTTAATTATTGTCAGCACTGCTCTCAGTCTATGGTTGGAAAGACAAGATACATTCATAAAAAAGATAAATTAAAATGCAATAGGAATAACCTTACCCCCTACATTCTCTGGACAACCCCCATGATCCTCTGGATTGAGATGTGTGGGAGCCATTACAAAGAGCACGTATAGTGATGGATGCACCATGGGCCACTTCTAGAGAAACATACACTCTGACTCAGTGCTGATGGACTTGTGCTTTGGAATGATGCCTCAATCCCTTATTAGTCTCTGGAGACCTGTGGTTTGGGATAATGCAGCAATCTCTTATTGGTTTCTTGGCCCCTGTGACTGGGAGTGGGGATAGGGGATGGAGTTGAGCTTATGCTACCAGTAACACACGTGTTTTTAATGAAGGGCACACACAACCAGAGGCTTCTGGTTGGTTCCTTGGATCCCATTATGGGGAAAGGAGCTATGCTAAAGAGGACCAGCAAGGAGGAGCCACCCTCTAAATGACTGAAGAGCAATACCACCTCCTCTCTTTCCCTTCAATTCTGAATGCATTGTTTGAGACTCAGGCAGACTCCTCCTTGGACTTGGGAGTTAGAAGGGAATCTGTCACCCCCACCCTCAATGGCAATGAGCATATGTGCTTGTCTGTGTCTGAATCTCATGTCCCTAGATGACTCTCAAGCTTTGTGTTTCTTTCTCTGATAAGCCTTCTTGAGATGGATGTTTCTAGCCTTGGCAGCTATCTCATGCATTCAAGAAGTCAGGAATTCTTGGGTGCTGATGGCTAGTAGAAAATACTATCCAAGGGTGGGGAACATGTGGCCACATGTGGCCTTCTAGGTCCTCAGGTGTGGCCTTTTGACTGAGTCCAAGTTTTACAGAACAAATTCTTTTATTAAGGGGATTTGTTCTGTGAAGTTTGGATTCGGTCAAAGAGTAACACTTGAGGACCTAGAGGGCTACATGTGGCCTTGAGGTTGTAGGTTTCCCACCCCTGTAACCTTCTCAGAGGAGCTGTCCATCACTTATAGCATGTGCTATATGCCCTGTATGGAGAGAAGATGTGAACCTTGAGCTGCTAGTCAAGCAATGAAAACTGAGGTGAAAATTAAATCTGTTCAAAAGTCTCACACATCTCTCATAAGTGTTTGTCACTATTTTTGGAATATTACCAGGAAGATCCCTTCACCTCTATAGCCTTTTCAAACTGAAAGATACCTTTATCCCTTTGCATTGGAGTGCTGGCAAATGTTTAACAAGCAGCTCTCCAGAAGAACAAAAATGTATTCATGGTATAATTTGTTTTCATTATATTTCAATTTATTTTAAACTTAAATACAAAGAAAGAAAAATAAAATAAACACATTGCTATGTACACAGCAGAACATAAGAGAGCATTCAATATAAAGCAATAAATTTCCATTTCAAGAAAACCTATACAATAAATTTGCACATTATTTTCAAAGCTCTCCATCTTTTCTTTGCTTCTTCATATATTTTCTTTTGTCCTCTGCTGTGCACTTTTTACTTTGTTATTTTTTTCCCCTTCCTCAACACCCCTCCCCAGAAGGCTACAATTAAGTATAGATACACATATATACATCCATATACATATACATCCATAAATATACACATATACACTCAGACACACATATATAAGACTATGTCATGCTTATTTCCACTTGTCATCTGTTTCTCTGTAGGTGGATGATATGTTCCTTCATAAGTCCAAGTCTTTCCATATTTTTCTCAGTCCACCAGCCCATCATTTCTTACACCACAACAATATTCTTACCCATTCACATTCTGTCAGGGAGATTTTCTATGAGAGTTTTTTCTCCAATTTTTCTGCATTCCCTCTATTCTTGGTTACATAGATTTTATTTATATGGAAAAAATTAAATTTAAAATAATCAAAATTATCCATTTTTCACTTCAACATTACTTTCGCTTTATAATATAATTTAAGATCTAATACTGCTGAATCTAATTCTTTTACATCTTTTCCTCCTGGTTTCCCTGAAGTTCCTGACCCTCTACTCTTCCAAGTGAACTCTGTTATTATTTTTTTCTGACTCAGTAAGATTTTTTTTTTTAGTAATTTAATTGGGATGATATTACATAAATAGATAAGTTAATTAAAATTATCATTTTTTAAAATCATATAAGCTCTATACCTACTTATGTACAACAAATGTTACTTCAATTATTTAGATCTAACTTTGTATAAAAGGTTTTGGTGTTTATATTCATATAGTTCCTGTGTCTGTTTTGGTAGGTATACACATCATATTTTTTATATTGTCTAATTATTTTATATGGTCTAAAACTATTGATTAATATAGCTGACACTTGGTTAGTTTACCTATTTTTCTGTTTTGATTAAATCTGATTTTAGCTTTAACTTGGTCTGAGATCATGATTACTATCCCTGCTTTTTTACGTAATAAATTCGACCCCTGACCTTTATTTTTATGTTTGTGTGTATCTCTCATTTTTAAGCATTTCCTAAAAGCAACATATTGTTGAATTCAAACTTTTAATCTGCTGCCACTTTCCATTTTATGGGTAAATACATCCCATTCACATTCTAAACTATAATTACTTATTGTATATTTTCCTCCTTCCTATTTTCCTCACTCTCCTTTTCACCCTATTCCTATCTCTCCTCATTCCTCTACTTTACTTCTATCCACTACTTTGCCCTCCTATTCCTTAATCTACGTCTCCTCCAAGAATTCCTCCCATTATCCTCTTCCTCCTCTCCATCCCATTGCCCTCTTATTTCTTTCTGAATTTAGAAGATTTTATATCCTTCTAGATATATATGTATTGTTTCCTCTTTAATCCATTTCTGATGAAAGTAGGATTCCAGAACTACCCAATCTTCTCCCCCATCTAATTCAGTACACGACATACTTTTAAATTTAATCTACATTATTAACATTTTCATTTTCCCTTCCTTAAGTCTAGACAACCAACAAAACAACAAATCAAGTCCTGATTTGTGGCATTGCTGATTTCTGAGGTTTAAATTCTCACGCTGAAAATTTACCAATCAGCTCTCACTCAGTTGATATAAGCTGGCTTCAGCATATCTTTCCTTGTGCAGACTCTTTCCTCTGATTGTTCAGTTCTTCCTGGAGCCCATGACAGCCACATTCACTCCTTCATTTTTTTTCCCTGCTCCTGATTCTTTAATTCTTCACCATTCCCTCGGTACCTTTTTCACCCCTCAAACCAATTACTTAGCTTATTCATATGGGATATCTTCTTTCATTAGACTTTAAACTCCTTGAGGGCAAGGGCACCTATTCCTTTTCCTTCTTTTTGTATTCCCAGCACTTGGCACACTGCCTGACACATAGTAAGGGCTTAATGATTTCTTACTGAATTGAACCCTTAGAAGGGTTGCTTGGTTGCTTGGTTGATTTCTTTTGTTCTCGAAGAGACCAAAACTGACATCACTAAACTAAAGCCAAGTTTCAGTGTGTTGACTGTGGCTGATCAGAGCAATATGAGCTTGGAATGCTCTACCACAGGTCGGGCACAAATAGTTCGTGTGAACATTTGGGGTGAATTCTCCAAATTTGCACATCCTGCTTTCCTTTGAGCTGTTTCAATTCTGCTTTGCTCATAGAGCACAGCACCTTTTATGATGTGGGGACACCATGCTGAGAGGTCCTGTATCAGTGTCTCTCATGTCCAAAGTTCTTGAGAAAGAACTTTGCTTCTTCTGACCTCCATGTGAACACTTGCCCTGTGTGAATTCTCCATAAAATAGTCTTTTTGGCAAGCATACATTTGCATTCGAACAACATAGACAGCCCTTTGGAGTTGCACTCTCTGAAGCAGAGTTTGAATGCTTGGTAGTTTAGTTCGGGTAAGAACCTCAGTGTCTGATACCTTATCCTTCCAGGTGATCTTCAGAACCTTCTGAAGACAATTCAAATGGAAGCAATTCAGTTTCCTGGCATGGCATTGGTAGACTGTCCAGGTTTCACAGACATACAAAAATGAGGTCAGCACAATGGCTCTGTAGACCTTCAGTTTGGTAGTCAGTCTAATACCTTTTCTCTCCCATACTTTCCTTTGACACCTCCCAAACACAGAGCTAGCTCTGGCAATGTGTGCGTCAACCTCTTTATCAATGTGTGCATCCCTGGAAAGTACACTACCAAGGTAAGTGAACTTATCCACAGCATTCAAAACTTCTCCATCTGCTGTAACTGATGGTTCCATGTATGGATGGTGTAGTGGTGGCTGATGGAGCACCTGTGTTTTCTTGGTGTTGATTGTTAGTGCCAAAATTGTTGGTGCCAAAATTAGCACAAGCAGCAGAGAATTGATCCATACATTGTTGCATCTCAGCTTCAAAGGCAGCACTGAGTGCACAGTCATCTGCAAACAGAAAATCATGCACCAACACTCCCTCCACTTTGGTCTTGGCTTGTAGTCTTTCCAAATTAAGAATTTATGATTGGTGTGGTAGCTGACCTTGATCCTCATTGAAAGCATTTGACAATGTGGCTGAAAACATCAAGCTAAAAAGCATGGGAGCAAGTACACAGCTTTCACTCCATTGGTGAAGGCATGAGAGCATTGTCTATTATCCTATATGCTGTCAGGAAATTGATGTACGATGCTGAACTTCTCTGGGCAACCAAATTTTGACATAATTTTCCATAAGCCATGACTGACATTATCAAAGGCTTTGGTCATATCTACATATATTGTGTACAGACCTCTTTTCTGCTCCTGGCATTTTTCCTGGAGTTGCCAGGCAACAAACACCATATCAACTGTTCCCTGGCCTTTCCTGAAACCACACTGACTCTCAGGTAGGTGGCCATCTTCCAGGTGAAGAATTCTTACTGAATTGAACCCTTGGGAGGGTTGGTTGGTTGGTTGATTGGTTGATGTCCTTTGTTCTCGAAGAGGACCAGAGGGAGGATATAATAGAGGTTATGGGTTTCTGTTTGTCATGAGTGCCTCATGTGTTTCTGTATCTACTTATGGATTCCTGCAAGTCCTTTGTGATAGGTTACTGTTTCATGTTTTATATATTTGTTATATGTGTTTAGGAGGTTTTTGTGTTTCTAGCATTCCTTTTGTGGTAGAAGAAATCAATAGCTATCCTATGCCAGAGATCTACTATTTTGTACATTGAGTAACTTTTTTCTTCTTTTCTTTCTTTTTGTGGCTTAGAAGAAGCATATTTTATTTCATTAGATAGTTCCCAATTAAACGTAAAAAACTTTTTTTTAAAACAATCATTTAAAATTTTTTTTGGAGTTCCAAATTCTTTCCATTTCTCCTTGAGAAGGCAAGCAATTTTGAAGCGGTGCTGAATGGCCTTTGTAATATGTTTTGGGATGATTTTTGTGGCATAGTTGTAACTTCAGTCTTGTGTATGATCAGTTTATGAAATCAATTTAACTCTGTCCCTTCCCTCCCCTCAGCTGTAAAGCATTAACTCTGTTTCTCCCCTTCCCCCAGCTGTACTGTGCCTTCCCTGCCC